>JAZFAV010000001.1:15730000-16333333 GCA_037954035.1 Rosalia funebris | reverse complement strand
AATATATTCTTCAAAATATATTTTATAAAAAAATAATTCCAAAAAACCAAAAAAAAACTATTTAATGAAGTACTATTCAAGTTTCTATCTAACATCAATAAAAAACATTATCGTTGGCTAAGGTTACTATCAAGCAGCTAACAGTGCACAATTTGAACATTTACTTTAATAGAGTTTTTAAATACTGCCATTAAATTCAGTACTTATTTTGAAATTCCACTATCGTTTCTCTTCATTTTCTTATCTAACCTATACTTACGCTAATGTAGTTATTACCGTATCGTATGTAATAAAGTGTGCTCTTTCAAATTCCGTAGTAAAAAAGGAGGTTGCCCTTAAAAATCGATGACGTCATATCATTAACACGAATGACCCTATGTAGATATTAATTATACTATAATAAATGCGTAACTAAACATAAAATTTGACGGGTCCAAGAGTTTTTCCCAAAAATTATCACTGGAATTTTTTAATGAATTTACTGATTACTTTACGAGAGTACTGTATAAGTACCCCTTATTCATAAGCCGCTGAAAATAATAACTCAACATTTATTTTTCGTATTCCGAGATTTTTTCTGTTTATGTTTGAATATACAATTCCTCTTTTAATTCTCAATAATTAGCGGAACTAACAAAACGCAGTAATTAAAGAAATGAAATTCAAATAATTATATACATCAGGAGAAACTTAATAAAGATAAAATTTCTTTATTTAACGTCGTGAAATAAAATAAAATTTGCATTTTATAGAATGTAATAAAACCACTACACGTTTCTTCATATTCATCGGAGTGGAAAAGCGTATAAGAGAAAGCCTCTTTCTACAAGTAAATATTATACATTTCATAACTATGTGCATTTTCAAGAATTGATGTAATTCAGTTTCGTGTTTGGTCCCATTTTTCTATTTCCGCTCCCAATCAAAAATAAGTGTTTATTTCGTACCCAATCGAAATTATAATTATTATATTTATAAAAAGATATTGTATACAAGGATTAAAACCAATTGGGATGATACTCTTCAATTCATGTCACATTGCGTTATTTTTTACAATTGACCAATAATTCCAGAATATGTGTTATTAAATAAAATTTTCCATAGACTGTTTATTTATCGTCATAGAAAATAGAAAAACAAAGTTTAGAACCACCATGTAAAAATAACATCGTCGTTGGTTAATATATAAAAAATTATGTATACACTACTATCACACAAAAATTGACCCCTTAATTTTTTTGTTTTGCATGTTAAAAAAAGCATTCGTTTCATTAAAAAAAAAAAATTGCTTCTTAGTTGAAAATCGTTTCTATATAAAAATTTCAATAATTGTAAATTTGAACAACCTTTAGCAATGCACACTTTTTGATCAACAATTTTTTTAGTAAAAATAAAAAGAAATAAAACAAATTACATTTTTGTCAATTAAAACAATATCACAATAATGTTCCAATGCTAATAACATTTCTCTTTAAAATATTTCTTAAAAGATTATTACATTAAAAATAAATTTATCACGTATCTGAATATGCACCTTTATACAATATACTGAGTGTATATTACAGTGGTGGGTGGTAATAAGGGGCCTAGGGACACGTACCCACTTCAATTATTTAGAAAAAAAAATGTTCCTGTTAATTGTGCATAAACTTTATACCTTTACACTATAAAGGATTTTTATAATACCAATTTCACACGCTAGACTCTGCATCGGGCGACCGTAGTCTGAAATTTTAGGATAACTGGTATCGGGACACAGTAGGGCACACAGTAGCTACGGGCACACTTTTATATCGCTCTCGGAGTTAATCGTACGCAGTCGTACTTTTCGTTGCGCTGGATTTTTGGCAGTTGGACAGCAAGGGATTTTAATTACATTGGGTGAGATTATGTCGAAAATGGTCACATTTTGGTAGGTGATCGTCTTGTTGTTCATTGTACTGTTCTCCGCGCAACGTGTTCTAATCGTCAGTTGTAACTTTAAACGTTTAAAAATGAATTCAGTTGGTTTTCTATTAACCAATAAAACAAAAGATGAAAATTGAATGCTTAGGTAGACCGACACGCAAATATTTCAAAACTTGACTTTGAAAAATCTCGTAATTTTGCAAGAAACTTTAATGTGTGTACGATAAATTTATGTGGTTATGTGGGTATTCTAAGAGAAAAAACTATTTTGTTTTGTATATCTTAATAGACCAACTGATTTCCTCTGCAGGTAACAGTATGATACGTATTTTATTTTTCCGCACTCCACTATACGCGGAAAAGTAATGTAATCGTGTAAATAAAAAGCGAAAAAACCAATATTTTTTGGTTTATTTTTCGTTTTTCGGCCTAAAAACAAAGAAAAATGGGTTTTAAAAAATTTTTGTAGCGTGTGTCATTGTCGTCGGCATTTATTATTTTTAGCACGATAATTCAACTAAATCGTGTCGGATCGATCGGGTTTTGACTGATTCTGATTAAGGACGTCTCTCAGACGACACCTATTGATTTTGAGGTGGATAGAACACACTCTACCATGTACATGGATCATGAGAAAGTACAATGGTGGACTATTTGAGAATATATTTTTTTGTTAGCACGATCACTCAATTAAATCGTGTCGGATCGATCGGGTTTCGACTGATTCTATTAGGAACGTCTATCAGACGACATCTATTGAGTTTGAGGTGGATAGAACACACCCCATCCTATCCATGGGTCATAAGAAAGCACGATGGTGGACTGTTTGAAAAAAGTACTCAATTTCGAAATAGAGATGTTCTACGTACGGACAAGTCTGTTTTAAGGTTTTAAAACTGTTTATTTTTATTATTATTTTGTCATCCCCCTACATCACTTCGCTATTGTAACACACCCACAAAACGTCATTGCATTTTAAACGACTGATTGCCCAAAACTGTCACTTGTAAATATATGTAAAATAAAAGATAAAAAATCGGTATAAAATACAAATAGCTTCAGAATAGATAATTGCTTTTAAAAGTGTACATCCATAAAGAGTGCATAATTTACATAAATATTTCATAACTGAATAATTTCAGGTATAAAAAATAAAACAGTAATTCAAAATTAATTTGTTTATGCAAATGTATGGTTTAAAAAAAAGTACTTAGGAAATGCTACTGAGGGTACATTAATTATCTCCAATTTATTATCGTAATAGTATTTTTGCATTTCTTATAGATTCTGTACATGTTCATAAGTTAAATAAAAAACATATTTATATTTCTATGTATGGTATGTATGTATATACAGAAAAATCTGCATATGACATTTATCCCCAATATGGCACACACATCTTATGTTATTTGATGAGGTGCTAATTATTTTTATTTGCACTTATTATTAGCAAAATAATTGTATTCATACTTTTAATGCATATAGTTATTGTACCTACATTTAGTATAGTATATTATGTCTATTATATTATTGTTTTATATTTTCATGTACCCTGTAGCCAGACATAAATAAATAGTCTCATTATTATCCATTAATATAATTTTCATGTTATATTATTTGAAAAACTAAAGTACCAATACAGAACAATATTATAACACAAATAAATTATTTCTGGGTTAGTTAAACTTAAAATTTAAGTGAGTAGAATTCTAGTATTTAATAAGTACGTATTTCATACGATTTTTTTTTATTTGCAAGGTCTTAAAAGTCATAAAAATCTATGGAAATGTTTTGCTGTGGACGCGACGCCGCAATAAACAAGGTGAATATAAACAATTTGACGTTTTGATTTATTGTGGAATTAGGGTGCTTGTATATAAAATATAAAAATTATATTAAAGAAATCAGAAACGTACCAAAATCTGCGACCATCCAAAGCAAGACGATTAACATCACAATAAATGAATTATTCAAATATTCAAAGGACGTCCACTTTAAACAAATCCTATCACATGTTACCGCGAATGTACACAGTGATATGCTCGCGGCGTGATTTTGAACAAACTGATATAGCATGTATTGGCTACACTAAAATATACATGTAGATGTTGGTTTAGTTGTTTTAACTCCTAAGCAATTGTGATTCGTATAGTATAAAGACATTCTAGCGTTATGCTACAATAATTACTGCAAAGTGCAACATATTTCTGGCTTCTGGGTTTTAGATCAGACCAGGGGCGTAGGCTTAAAAAAAACGATGGGTTAATACCTTTTTCCACGACCACTATATTAGGAAGGTTTAATACGTTTGTTTTCCTTGGATTTGAGTCCTTCTAATATACTAGTGGATTAAAATACATAATACCACGCTTCTTGATTCATAATAACAATATTCTTGATCAAAATAAATCTGTCAAATCTGACGTTTTTCAAATCCAGAATTTTTCATCTCCTAATTGACCGGTTTTGCCCGTAGTCGTGGATAAAACGTTGAACTACATTCGAGAATTAACAGCTTCTAATCCGCTTAAATTAAATTAAATAAATTCGATTAGAAGCTTGTTAATTCCCTTATATAATTAATAACTATAAAACACACTTTTGGCTGATATAGAAGGTATTTTATAAATTGAAGTGCTATATTTTAAAATAAATTGGAAATATTTTTTCGAAGTATTACAAAAGAGCTTTTAATTGAGGTGTATATTTGTGATACTATACAATGTTATTAAAATAAGGACAGCCGTACTATATTTTAGCTAATATCTCTTTTATAATATAATACTACATTATTGTTCTTAAATTGAGTCAGCTGTAAGTTAATTTCATAAAGATTATGTCCTTCACAATTTTTAAATGTACCTGAAAATTTCACACTTAACTACAATTACTTAATTAATTACAAAGGTTCGTGAATATTTCGCAGAAATTGTGGTAATTCCTCTAAGAAAGCGTACGAAGTTAAATAGGATATTAAGAAGAGCATAATGCACATTTATTTGTAATAAATAATGAAATTAGCTTAGCTATTTCTGATACAAATATTCTCAGCCACTACTCGTGGACCAAAAAGTAATTCGAAATCGTAGTAGTCATATCAGCCTTTGCTGTAGGCGCTATTTTTTTATACAACCATTGTTTCTTCATGAAAAGCAACTTAAGCGATTTGAATAGATTCGTAGTGCTTAGTAGAACATCAATCAACAAAGTCATTAAAAATGGGTAAAAAAGAAAATTTAAGGTAGATACAATTTTAACTATGTTAATGTATAGCGGCAGTAATATAGATGTATGTAGATAATATCGAGAAAAAATTAATACGAGATATTTACTAATATAACTCCTTTTCCTGAAATATGTATAGTCAATAGCTCGGCTTTTTTACGTAGTATCTCATTTAATTTCAGTTCAGTTCTGTGTATGTGTGTGATTGGTTAGTTTAATTGGAATGTCTAATCAACGTAGGGAATAACTGAAATGAGATGATATACCAAAAAGAAATGTAGCTAACAATTAATTTTATAGTTAATTATGTTTTTTCTTAACAGAGACCGACCATTTGGAAACTAAGAGCATGATTTGATTAACGGTAAACTGAATTTTTTGTTGTCCATATTATTATACATACTCTATGGTATATACTTTTAACATAGTTTCTGATATTCCATTATTCTCCTCTCGACAATTTTTTATTATCCAAGTCCGAAACAGAGCCAAGCAAAGTGTTCAGAAGAAAAAAAATTAACGTAGCTATTGATTTAATGAAATTGTTTTGTAATTGGTGAAAAATGAATGATATTAAGAACGTATTGTAGATTTTATTAGTACATACTGCAGCAATTATTTCCCACCATTGAATTTTCCACGATAAGAACTTCTCTCGTTATTTCTATTAGCAATTAGACATTTTATTAGACAAATCTGTAAATAAAAAAAGTTTAACTTTTTACATAATTATTATACATCTTTTTCTTGGAGGATTGAATGTACAGTTTATTTTAAAATTAATTAACACAATCTTATATAAAGGGTGGTCCAACCATAATGCACGATGTTAATTGTGAGTCACACCTTAACGTCAAGTTTTTTGCCCAACCTAATTTGACATTTATTTGTTTCAGTGTTTGACAAATTCAACCATGGAGAGGTACACAATTGAGCAGCGCCTTAAGATTGTTGAAGCCTTTTACGAAAATGGGCGTTCAAATCAAAATGCATTTCGTGCACTTCGTGACTTTTTTGGTCAGCATAATCGACCAAATGTGTCCACAATCGGGAGAATTGTGCGCAAATTTCAGCAAACCGGGTCTGTAGGAAATGTGAAAACACCTGTGCATGCTCGCCCAGTTCGTTCTGCGGAAAACATTGCTGTTGTTCGCGATAGTGTAGCAGAAGAGCCGTCAACCTCGACTCGTCGTCGTGCCCAACAATTGAACATCTCACGAACATCACTGATGCGAATTTTGAATAAAGATTTGAATTTACACACTTACAAGGTTCAATTGACTCAAGAGCTGAAGCCTAATGACCATTTCAAACGTCGTCAATATGCCGAATGGTTGGTTGAACAGACAGAAGTGAATGGTGACTTTACAAAGAAAATCATCTTCAGCGACGAGGCACACTTTCACCTCAGTGGATTCGTTAGCAAGCAGAATTGCCGCATTTGGGCAAATGAGAATCCACGAGTGATTGTTGAAAAGCCGATGCATCCACAAAGAGTGACTGTTTGGTACGGTTTATGGGCTGGCGGCGTCATCAGGCCGTACTTCTTCGAAAATGAGGTCGGCCAAGCAGTTACCGTGAATGGTGTTCGCTATCGCGAGATGATAACGGACTTCTTGTGGCCAGAAATTGAGGATATAGACCTGGACGATATGTGGTTCCAACAGGATGGTGCCACTTGCCACACAGCCACCGAAACAATGGCACTTTTGCGCGAGAAATTCAATGGCCGTCTTATCTGACGTCGTGGCGATGTTAATTGGCCACCACGATCATGTGATTTGACACCGTTGGACTTCTTTCTCTGGGGATATTTAAAAGAAAAAGTTTACGTCAATAAGCTAAGAATAATTCAAGAGCTAAAGGATGAGATAATTCCAGCACATTAAATAAAGCACATTAACGACATTGAACCTCAATTATGTCTCAGAGTCATTGAAAATATGGACAATCGGATAGAGGTATGCCACCGAAGCCGTAGCGAGCATTTGGCCGATATTTTGTTTCACACATAATTGTCATAGATCCTTCTATCATAATAAAAAATATTAAGATAATTTTCTGAAAACTTTTTGTTTTATTTACAATTAACATCGTGCGTTTTGGTTGGACCACCTTTTACGTCTACTTTTCTAAGCAATATTTGATCTCATCGTTTCTATTATGACTTCGTATTTCAGAGAAATGAAAATAGTTCTTCTAGAGTTACAAGCTATTGTTTTAATATTGCTTAATTGATTACACAAATATATAGTAGGAATACTAAATATAATAAGTCACCACAATCAATCATATAATGTATTTTATTCAACCGACATGACATAGGGAAGTGAACAGCCTTTAGCTGTTCTTGCTTCAAGGATCCTCACTTCATATCAAGCTTGCTGCCTTTGTCTGGCTTCCTTATTTGTGCTTAGTCGGCATCAACAAGAACTTTCTATCATTTAAAATGAAAATATTCACTTGGTAAAAAGAATTAAACCGCGTAAACTTGACCCATATTGAAATGAGTGTAATATTCATTCAAATTTATGAGACTGGTTTAGATAATAGTATCGTAAATGCGATATTGAGTTTATAGACTATATTTTACAGTACTCGTATATGTGGATAAATAGGTTTATTATAATTTATGTAATGTTAGATGGAATTATTAAATTTATCTGGGTTTTTGTTATATTATTTTAGACTCGACCATTGACTGGTGGCATTAGTTACTAATTGAATTGTTTGTATGTTGGAGTATTGACTCAGATTTTTGAACGAGTGCTCTCATCTGAAGGTGATAAAAATATTAAATTTTGTGTTCTCTAGATCAGTGTAATATTTGAAAACTCTGACACTTTGAAATTTTGACTTGTTGATTCCATAAACCAGCAATAGTATATTGTTATATTGTACAAGTGTCGAAAAAGACATTTTTCGCACGCAATGAGACGGTTTGTGCACGAGCCGAAGGTGAGTGATTGCATTTTTAGTGTGCTTTTGCTTATTTTCTAAGCAACCGTAGGAGAATTAATTTTCTTGATACATTTTTTTTTGTCTTTTTTATCATATACATTTAGCTCGTTCTTAAAATGCAATCTATTTATTTTTCGTTTCTTCTATTTTTTTAGGAAAAATGTACGTTAATTTAATGAAAGTAAATAGGCAACTTAAAAATATATTTTAGACTATATACTAATAGGGTCACATTCAGTGTTCTTAGAACCTAGATCGTGATTCTTTTACATCTATATACGATTTTATTTTACCCACATATTCACCAACTTAAAGCATTTTAAACTACATTCATCCACATTATAAAATACAATGTTTGAATTGATTTATAAACGTAAAACTCCTCTAGAATTAGACAGGAATTGTAATGTTGTGAATCAAATGGAACAATTTTATTTATACCGTCTTAAAATACGTGGATTTATAAAACAATGTAAGACTAATTTATGTAATAGGCATTCAAATGGTTTACTGAATAGTATTATAGAATTATCTTAGTAGAATTTACAATAGACAATAATCTTAGTAGAATTACCAAATACACGAATTGTTGTGTAAAAACGTCTACGAAGAGTAAATTTATGACCTTTGAAGATTAATTTCAATTTTATTTTACTTCTAAAAAAATCACAACTAGTTCAATGTACATATTATGAGGCAATTGTATTCATTCATTTTCAGTTATATTTGTCTGTAATACTTCTTGAGTGACATTATGTATCGATATATTCTTGTAGTGTTATATAATTATTATTTTGAACACTATTTACAGAATTAGTAGTTGTAGAAGTTACCACTTAAAGAAACAAAAAAATTGTTTTGTGTTTGTGGTCGATACATTGCTAGATAATATAATTTTAGTATAATGTATATTTAAAAAAATAGAACGTTGTTAAAGGTTATAAATAAATAAAACTGAAATTTTTGAAGGATTCATATATGGACAACAAAATATAAGTACATATATTTTTTTTTCTAGACATGTTTTCTCCAAAAACTGTAAGTAGAAATTAGAATTTATATATAAAAGATACTGGAATTGTGTATACCTTTCCTTTATATATTTAATACACCATGTATGGTTAAAATATTGATAATTTGCTATTTTCAGAAATTCTGCAGTATCTTAGTCAACTTAGTTCTTAAACAAAAGATATCATAGATTAGTGTAAATGGCATGGAATTCCCTTATCAAATACCAGTGCTGTTATAACTTGATATATTTCACATGAAAATAATAATAATTTTGTAACTCCACCTAACACATTTAATGAGAAACTAAATTATTACTACTCATACCCCTTTTTATCTTCACATTTATTTCAAATGTTTACTCTCACTTTATAACTGAAGTAATATATACACTATTTTCTTCTATTCCATACAGAAATCATAGAAAAAAATACCAACCAAAGTAACACCCCTTTGAGTATTACTTAGTGAGACTATAAATGAAATAAAGTATTTTATATGTGGTCAGAATTATTAACTATTTATAGTATACCTGTAGTTCTCTCACTGAGCTCACACCCCATTGTCAGTGTCAGTAGTATCTACACATATGAAATTATAAACATATTTGTCTAATTTGTTTCTATCATTAAATCACATATTAATCATGTATTAACTCATCAAATATGATTACTGAATAAAATAAGTGACTTAATAATTCAAATGTAAGAATAAAATAAACAATACTGACTTTCTTTCAAATATGGTAAAAGTTAAAAAATGAATTATCTTAATCTAGTCTTATTTTAAAATTCTTCATCATCTAAATGCAAACTAAGCTTAAATAAATTCATACTTTGTATGGAATGAAAAGCTAAAATGTTAGGGTTTTCCCGAATTGTATCATACAAAAGTCTAACAGATAAGATGTTGTCACATGATTTTTTCTTGGCACAAGAATAGGAATATGCGACTTGTTGCTCTGCGCTTTCCAAAGACATTTTGCACTTTGGTTTAAAGCTTCCATCTTCATCTTCAATGTCTACCTTAGATTCTTGGGTATCATCAACAATACTATTGAAATTTCTAATGAATGGATCTGGAATGGCTTGATTGAATCCATATTGAAACTTTCCGTCTCTAATTTTATACCCCTTCTTCCTTGAAATCATTGCAGTGATAATATTCTTAATGTAGACTTGACAAATGTGAACTAGTAACTCTGTAACATTATCATCTGCCCCTTCAAGTCCATTCTCCCAGGCCACAAGTGCTATCCGGCTTGCTATAAACCCCCCATCAGGTATAAACAATTCTGCTGCAGCACTTCTATTTTCATAGTCTGATGGAGGTAGCATTGTCGGACTACATGGTTGTACATAATCAGAAAAATCAGCACATTCAAAAATACCCCTTTCATTTGTACTTCTTATATTTTTAGGCCTAAAACTTGTATATGCTTTAGATAGAATTTTTAATAAGAAATTATTGTGGCAATGGATTTGTTCTTCCTCCACTAAAAACCCTCTTACACGTCTATCAAATTCTTCTTTCGTTATGGGATTGCTAAATAAAAACCACTGTTTCAGGAGAGTAAAATATTCTTTTTTTAATTCGTCCGATAAACATGCCTCCAAGTTTTTTCGTGCTTCATTGAGGTCTGTAAGTTATCCATAAAATTCGTACAGAATATAAGATATACAAATTGGTCTTACCCATTTACTGATCTTACGGATCAGGATATAAGAGGTGAAAATATGACAATACAACACTTATTATGAGAAATAAGATCCAAGATCCGAAAGTTAGGTTATAGACAAAAATGTTATTATATCATAGAATATTTCCTATCATAGAACATAAGGTCGAGAATGTACCCAATGTTTTAAAGACATCAGTTATAATGACCACCAATGGTTACTTCGATGTTAGGCATTATGGTCAACACTGGTTGCTTTGATAAAATTCGTATTTTTTAGTTTGATTCAAAGATTCTTTTGAAAATATGGAATACGGCTTATACTATCAAATAAAATGAGCTGTTGTAGCCTCCTTTTCTATACTTAATTATATCGAGTCGTTTATAAAAAAATACTCTGAAAAAACCATGTTATTCATAAATGGGTTACGAAATTTTATTGGTTTGTATCTACGTTAACAGTTCAGTACATGAGTTTATGAGTGAGTTACTATATACTGTGAATTAGAGGGGATACAAAATAACTGTAAACTAGCAGCAATTAGATAGGGTTCTGAACATTCTGGAATAATTATCCGATATATATATATATATATATATATATATATATATATATATATATATATATATATATATATATATATATATATATATATATCGGATAATTATATTTATATATATATATATATATATATATATATATATATATATATATATATATATATATATATATATATATATATATATATATATATATATATATATATATATATATATATATATATATATATATATGTATATATATGCACATATCTGTGGACTAGTTTGGGAATTACATCACTAAATAGTAAGTGCTATTTTTAAAGTTTTTTTTTACATAGACTAATTGTCTAGTATATACAGTTAAAATTCGCCTAGGAAGGGTTTTCCCCCATTTCACGACAACCAACATAATAGACAAAACAATTATTTTAGTGTTTCTAGGTTAGGTATAACAAATCAAGTAAAACAAAATATATGATATATTAAATGCCTTTAAAACTTATCTGTAATTGAGCACATAAAATAAAAAGCAAAAATGAATATTACAATGTTGTATATAAAATGGTACTAACTATATTTCTGAATTTATGGTATCCTAACCTTATTTTTTGTCCAGGTCAAAAAATTTAAATCCAGTCACTAATGTAAAACCAGTGTATTTGTTAACGCGTAAGCTATTTTCTACAAGTGCAGATGAAAAAATTGAAATACCCAAGCGAATACCGAGGGGTCCTACAGATATTTTGAGAGCTTTGGAAAGTACTGTATCCCGCGATCCTACTGCCGCCCATTATAAATACCATGATGATCCTTACCTTATACCAATGTCCAACATTCTCAAACGAACTTTTGCTATGGCACAAGAAGCTGGAAGGAAAGCCGCACATTGGATTAGACGAGAACACGCCGATCTTTTCAATCACAGAGAAGCAGACCCTGTAATTAAAGCCTTTTTACCTCGTGTTGTATATACTGAGAATAGCGAAGTAACTGAAGATGACTTGAAAGTTGCTATTCAAGATGTGCAAATATCCGATGCACAATTAATTTATGGGTTATTAAAAGGAAAAGGGATTGAAATTTCAGCAGAAACTCAACAACAGTTGTTGGAGCTGACTTGTTATTTCAACAGTGAAGACACTTTGTCAGAGGAGTTTATTGAAGAGCGATGGTTCAGACAGAGTTCTAAATCCAAAGATAGACAAAGGAAAACTTGGAAGTAAGTATAATTTTGAAGAAATATTTGGACTATATAAAGCATGAACAAGTCATATCTATTTTTATATATTTTAAATATATGTTTTTACACAAAATTTATTTGGAATAGACTGTACTATATAAAGAATTATTTTTCTAGAGATGGTAGTTTTGCTGAAGAACTATTTATAAGTGTGGAACATCCTACTGCAGAAATGTATTCCGCTATTATTCAAGGAATGAGCAAACACTTCCAGGTGGATAGAGCCTATCAGTTATTTGAAGAGGCCCAACAAAAAGGCTTTGTTTTAAGTACAGATACATATAATTCCTTATTAAGGGTAGTTAATTTTTTGAAAGAAAATTATGATATGAGGTGGGCTTTGGTAATAAATTTACTCACTGACATGAACAACGCTGGAGTGAAACCCAATCTGGGTACTTTGAATTCCATATTACAAGCTCTTGGTACAATGGGTGGAGGAAGGACTGCCAAGGATAATGTTTTGAGAACGTTAAGAGAGTTTAAAGATATGGGAATTGAACCGTCATTAGGATCTTGGTATTATGTTTTAATAACATATTGTAAAGAACGTAAGTATAATATGATGGGTCTTATGCTCAACCTAAATTCAAATATGGCTAACCCAGTTTTATTGTTGAAGTTTTATTTTAATGTTAGAAATTTTTTTATATATAGAAATTTAAAACAAAAATTCTAAGCGTAAGGGTCTTATTCTCAACCTAAATTAAATATATAGCCAACCAAATTTTAAGGCTTGTTTTATTTTAATGTTAGAAACTTAGTTATTTATAGAAATAAGTTTTTTTTTTTTGTAGAAGTTTGTAGGTTTTAATAATAATAAAAATGTTTTAGTTACTTTTAAAAATAAATACAAATTATAGTTTATTCTACTGGCCTGTAGAATAATTATAATTGATTAATATCTATTCTAGTTACCTTAATTATTTATTACCATTTTTTATGTTTATCGAATTTCAGGAGGACCTACAAGTACAATTCTTTATGATATTATGGGCGAATTAGAAAATAAAGAATATACAATTAGGGACTTGGCTGATACAAATTTCTTTGTAACAGCCATGGATGTTTGTAGAAATCATTTGCATGATGTGGAATTAGCTAAACGAGTTGATAAATTACTTAATTTTCGTTCCAATTATGACCTGATTGGAGATTCCTACAAAGAATCAATCTATTAGTAAGTATATCAAATAGTACATTCAACAAAACTCTTAAGATATTCTTTTATTAATAAGTATCTAAAAAAATTGTTTTTATTTATAGTCGCCATTACTTTATTTTATTGGTTACCAATTTGCCTTTAGACGAGTTTATGTCCAATACATATTACAAACTTGTACCTAATATTTATGTACCAGAACCAGGAGTTATGGATGAAGTTCTTAAACAGGTTGACCTAAATGGGGCTATAGAGTATGTCCCAAAATTGTGGTCCGATATGACAATATTTGATCACACAAATAGGGAGAATTTAGTACAGGAAATATTAAATATTATGGTGACTAATGAGCCTCCGGCTGGCTCTGAGCTTAAACAGAATTTTTTGAATATAGGTTGGGCTATTTATACTAAAATTGATGGTCAGGATGAAACTAGATATAATAAAATCGGGTGAGGTTTTCTTATTTTAATTTTCATTGTCTTTTCATGCTGATATTCTATAATTGCAGTTTTACTGGAGATCTTCTTGGGAAAATTATGACTCTAGCTTTAAGGAATGGAGATTTCGCTAAAGCGTGTATAGTGATGGACAAGTTAGATAAGGAACATCACAAAATTGTAGGTGTGCCGAAACTGGAAGCACTTTCCTTATTTGTAGATCATTGTATTGAAGCAAAGGCCCCCAGCCGTGCAATTGTAAGTAAATGTATAGAAAACATGTTTCATTTCAGTAAACATTTATTTATTGTAGGCATGTATTCAGTATTCTGCGGATAATGGCTTTCCTGAGGCTGGGATTATGGCGGCAAAATTAAATGAAAAACTAACTCTAGACGAAAATCATTTAAAAAGCTTGACAAAAATCGTTGGAGATGTAGCCCTCGGCAATAAATCAAGTGCAAATGCCATTTAAAAGTTGTGATGATTATTATCCATTTTTAGTTTCTGTTACTTAATATAATTATGTATACAGGATGATGTTGTTTCTTTTTCCACTTATTAAAAAAATCTAAAATAAGTATCTCCCAACTAGTGTTTTAAGGTAGAACCTTTATAAATATTTCTGACTAATAAAATTCTATACATTTATCTAGATATTATACATTTTTATTAATTGTTCAGCAGGTTGGCATCTTTGATAAGGTATGTCCCTAATTAAATATATCTATTATCAACAATTTGCAAGATTTATATGGTGGAGTTCAGAAAAGGAATTATTTCAGTCAGTATTTAATGAGTTTTAATATATTACTGCTCTCACTCAATTTATGAATCAAAACAAAGAAAGATAACATAATTTTCTGCTTATTTCATGAAAAATTAATGAAATAAATTATACTTAGCTGTCTTAAATAGTATAAAAACCAAATCTTTACCCATACCCCTTGACTTGAGAACAAAATTAGATTAATCAAATGGTTAAATCAATCGTAAGAGATAAATTATAAGTTCTATTTCTACAGAAAAAGGTAAAGTTATAATACATGAATATATAAGAATATTAAAGAAACAAAATAATCTATCCCATTTCACACTTTCTCGAATATTACATAATGGATATAATTTTCTTTGACTTGTTCCTTATGAAGTTACATATTTTTGATCGGCTTAGGGTGGTGGTTGGAAATTTGGTGGTCCTCGAGGTAATTCATAGTAGCCTGGTTCTTGAGGACGTTCATAATAAGCTGGAGGTCCCGTCGGTCCCGGGGGTGGTGGATAGTAACCTATAAGAAAAGTGGTTCAGATTTCAAGTAAAACAATTAGATTATGTAACACTTGATAGATCCCTTATTTATTTTTAATCCCATGACCACTAGTAGTGTCTAGTTCAGTTTATGCCTCTTTATTTCTATTAAATTCTCATAAATGTAATATACGAATATATAAACCGATACATTTTGAAGCCTATGATGAATAAACAGAAGGCATCTACTTGAATCGGTCATTTCAGAAACAGCACATGCCAATTTTTCAGCCATTTTAGGTTTGTCTCAGAAACGTAATAAAGGGTGGTCCAACCATAATGCACGATGTTAATTGTGAGTCAAGTTTTTTGCCAAACTTAATTTGACATTTCTTTGTTTCAGTGTTTGACAAATTCAACCGTGGAGAGGTACACAATTGAGCAGCGCGTTAAGATTGTTGAAGCCTTTTACGAAAATCGGCGTTCAAATCAAAATGCATTTCGTGCACTTCGTGACTTTTTTGGTCAGCATAATCGACCAAATGTGTCCACAATCGGGAGAATTGTGCGCAAATTTCAGCAAACCGGGTCTGTAGGAAATGTGAAAACACCTGTGCATGCTCGCCCAGTTCGATCTGCGGAAAATATTGCTGTTGTTCGCGATAGTGTAGCAGAAGAGCCGTCAACCTCGACCCGTCGTCGTGCCCAACAATTGTGACCAGAAATTGAGGATATGGACCTGGACGATATGTGGTTCCAACAGGATGGTGCCACTTGCCACACAGCCAACGAAACAATGGCACTCTTGCACGAGAAATTCAATGGCCGTATTATCTCACGTCGTGGCGATGTTAATTGGCCGCCACGATCATGTGATTTGACACCGTTGGACTTCTTTCTTTGGGGATATTTAAAAGAAAAAGTGTACGTCAATAAGCCAAGAACAATTCAAGAGCTAAAGGATGAGATAATTCGGCACATTAACGACATTGAACCTCAATTATGTCTCAGAGTCATTGAAAATATGGACCATCGGATAGAGGTATGCCACCGAAGCTGTGGCGAGCATTTGGCCGATATTTTGTTTCACGCATAATTGTCATAGATCCTTCTATCATAATAAAAAATATTAAGATAATCCTCTGAACACTTTTTGTTTTATTTACAATTGACATCGTGCGTTTTGGATGGACCACCCTTTATTTACCATTCCAGACACTAACAACACTTGCCAAGCAATATTTCGATAAAATCTGAATGCCTATATATCGGATTGCATTCAGAAACAGCTTAGATCAATGAACTTTGACTGTACTTAATAATGGAGTATACTGAAATGATTGTAAATGCAACAAGAAAATCACAATTTTCTGTAAAAATGGTTAGAACTGATGATATTGTTGATTATAAACCATGATGATTATAAGCCATGGTGGCCGCGCTTTTACAAACGAAATAGCCTATCTTCCTTTGGGAGAGGTGTACCGAAAGAACAAAAACAAAGTTTCCAGATAACAAATTTTACCCATTTTCACTGTTCTTTAGATGAACCAGGGGTAATCCAAGCCTTTGACTTTATAGAAGGATTTACAAGCCATAAATTTAGACTTTCTACATCCAATTTGGTCAAGCTGCCTCATCCTGTACGAGACCGAGTTTATTAAGAGGGTTTGGTTCCCATAAATTAAAAAAAAAACTTGATAACATAAAAAAATTGGTTTCTTATATTCCTGAAGAGCATCAGGACTTTTATAGTGAAATTCTACGTTGGTCGACAACGGACAATGAAGAAAATAATGAGTAAATTGCCCTTAAAAGATGTTTTGTACATATTTCTTGCTATTTGTAATAAAAGTTCGTGAAACATACGGGTATCATGTTTCAAGAACCTCTATTGTTTTCATTGTTCATTTCCGAAATAGCACATGTCGACATTTTTTCAATGGCTATGTCTTTTTTATTTTGGTTTTTTGTTTCAGAATTATAAGACCAACATACCTTGATATCACCGATTGATGTACCGATGACATTTGAAATATATATTTTTATCTATCTTCTACTCTATACAGTTTTTTTCACTTCCTGTAAATCTTTGTTGAATCGACATGTGCTTTTTCTGAAATGACCGATTCACTTATATATAGAAAATATACAAAATAATAGAGACTAAGCTAATCATTCAATATCTTGAAAGTAAGGCTGCTTAAGAAACATTTTCTTACATACTTTTCCTTTTAGCATCACTAAGAGGCATCAGCAAAGTATTTGTACAGAAACAAGGCCTATATTATACCATATACAGATATACATAGAAGCTATATGTAGATGTAATTTAGTATAATAATAAAATAAAGTATGGTTAAATACGTACATATATTTAATAAATATTTAATCTTGTGTCAAAATAAGCAAATTTTGTTCAATACACCTACAGTTATTAACTGTGATATTGCAGATTTTGTTATACTTATTTCCAATTTTTCCAATCAGATTACCTTTTCTTTAAGATTGTGTCCCTTTCAGTGGGACAACTTGGCGGTAATTCTTTGTGTCCACCAGAGTAGATTTCAAGTAATTTCTCTGTTCATAGTACCTTTTTATTTGTTTAAACGCCTTCAATTTGGGGAATTAAAAAATAAACAATAGGAAAAAGAGATGTAAAACTATAATTAACTATTCTCCGAGGTTTTCTGATTCGATCTCAATAGATTTTTGTTTTTTTTGCGTAACTTGACGATAATTGTTTAATCTACCAACACAATTTCATCATAACAGCACTTATACCAAAAATATTCACTATCAGAAGAAGATTTAAATATATTTCAAAATTTTATTAGTACGAGATTCCTTTATAGTAACACTATGAGGTTTAATAAACGAAAATAATTTTGAACATTTTTAAACTGAATAAGAAATTGTGGATATAAATTTTAATATATGATTTTTTACCTCAATATATAAGATATCGTCTAAGAGTGTAATTTACTTTTAAAGTTAAATTAAGATATAATTTAATAAAAACGAATACGAAAACATATTTGATTAATCTATTGGAAATTGAATACATATTGTCTTATCTATAAAATATTTGCTAATTAGTTATGAAAAGTAAGTATTCGATTGAAGAAATGTTTGAGTGAAAATTTACGAAAAAAAAATTGTACCGCATTTCAATAACTTTTTAAAAACCAAATTTTACCTTAAATTTCGAATACTTACTAAACAATTTTAGATATAGGTAGAAGAATATTCTGGTAATATATCCGCGAATTGTTTTTCATTCAACGTAAGTAGATAAGATATATTTTTTGTTAATAAACTGTTTAGATCATAATATGGTTTAATTTCCAATATGGAATACAAATATTCAATAATAGTATAAGCATTTAATATAATGGCTCAAGAAGTATGTAGATATATTGTGATTCACTCTGCATAACATGAAGCAACAAAATAAATATTTGGGTACAACAATATTTACATATCGAAAAAGTTTTAGGAAAATTGTTGAGTAATTTGAGTAATTTTATCTAATTGTGTACCTAGTACACGTAATCGTATTAATTTGGAGATAATTTCTACCTCTTACCTCTTATTTCTAGATCTTACCTCATTTATTAAAATATAAACCTCTTTAGTATACAAAGTTCTAAAATAATTGATATAATGATTATTATCAAAAATATTTATTACGATGTAAAAATAAATTATTAAACAAATGGTCCACAACAAATTTTTGAAGATATATATTTTATGCTCGTACACTCATTAACTCATTAACATTTAATT
The DNA here is from genome assembly GCA_037954035.1 of Rosalia funebris. Lineage (NCBI taxonomy): Eukaryota > Metazoa > Arthropoda > Insecta > Coleoptera > Cerambycidae > Rosalia > Rosalia funebris. The sequence goes on along the minus strand of JAZFAV010000001.1, from coordinate 16,314,130 downwards.
ATTAATATTACATACCTGGTGGATTTCCGGGTGGGGCCCCTGGTCCATAGGGACTCTCAAATGGAGGTCTCCCATGAGGGCCACTGGGTTCCCAATGTCCAGGGGGTGGGTTTCCTGGTACCCATTCTATGCCTGGCGGTGGAGCACTTGGATAATCTGGCGGCCAGGGTCTGTCCTGAGGTGGCCCGTCTGGCCCCCAAGGCCTGTCGTGGTGTGGAGGACCCCATGGTGGTCTGTTGTGATGTGGTCGTTCTGGATCCCAGGGTCTCTCGTAGGGAGGTGGTTCTGGTGCACCCGGATACGTTGGGCCGGGTGGTGGTGGTTGATAAGCCATTGTGTATATTCTACAAACTAATATATTTGTAAATAGTTATTATGATTAATAATTTAAAAATATTAGTGATATTTTTTTAGAATCGTAACACAACTGAACGAAAACGATAAAATTTAGCAGGCTCTTGATGTTGATAGTAGGTAATCTTATCTTATCTTTCTGTTAATCGGTAAGTTCCACTTACTCACCTGACTCACTTTAAAAAATAAACTTGTTTTGCCATAGTCATTTGTTATCTATGATATCGACTATTTCATCTCAAGGCAGTGGTGGTTGATCATGATTTGAAAGATAAATGATATAAGTCGAGTTCCTAAATTATTGAAATATACATACATATACAAATTACGCTGCTGTGATATTTTACGCAGTTAAGCATTGTGGTTTATTAAATATTGTGATCTGTTTGTTTTCTTTCGACTGCCTTATGTTTTCATTTATAACAAAAATATTAATAATACTTAGATGAACAGAAATATTGGAATGTCATTAACAAAACTAATTATTATTATCAAAAATAGATTAATTATTTAGCTAGAATATTAATTATTAATCTATTTAACTTTTTGCTATAAATTTGGTAATACACCGAAATGACGAAAAATAGAAAGTAATTGGTAATGTATATATAAATTATTTCCAATATAAGTAACATGTAAAATGGTATATAGCATCAACATGGGATGATTTAAATTTAATATTTAAATCACAACTAATTTGTAAAAAAAGTATAGAGATATGTAAAATAATTACTGAAGTTGTGTCAATCAAGGCGAATTAAAATTTTTATGACATTGCCACTAAACAGAGAACAAATCTATGAAGAGATTAAAATCTGGGCAACTCCATTTTAAACACGGCGAAGATGATTCAATAATAATAGATTTATTTCCTAAAATATATCTTCTTTTAAATTTTACGCGTATAAGTAAGCAGTTCTCTGTTTACGTATGACGTACTGGTTGTATAAATAACAACAATAATTCAAAAGATTATGATAAGAATGATGAAAATTGTCAACAATGTTTCTCTCGATATTTGTTGAAGTCACTTCAAGAGGAATATAATGCTTCTTTTATTTTAAAACAACTCAAAAGGGCGAAACCTTTTACTGAATTTCTAAATAAAATTTTTCTTTTAAGAAGATGGTAAAGTGAAAAGCATATTATTTTATCGCTATCTCCAATTGCATTTTTTATGTACCATATTATCTATGCGTGAAAAGTGCTGATATATGCTGGAATTATTATTTCAATTCAAGAGAATCTGATGGATCCTGTACGGACAGCAAGAATGGTAATTAGGTATATTAATATCTAAAAAATAGTAAAATGTAATCATAGTCGGTGAAAAATAACAACTTCTCACCTCTATATGTCAAACTATCGTAGTCTACATATTTAATTTAATATAGTATTCACTCTGTAAAATGAGACTGTAAATAAACATTGTGGTATTTTGAGAAACCCAACATATAGGTACACTATTTGAGGTTTCTAAAAAACCACCGGGTGAATATTTTCTCAAGATCATTTTAATATTAATTAGTTTATAAGATTATAAAACAAGTTACCAATTATATTACAAGTTACTGTTACCAATTTTGATATACTATTATGTTAATATTTATTGTCAGTTTATTAGACAAAATTACTCTTAAAACAGTAACTTTCTTAAAAAGATATTTTTAATATTTTAATCGAGAAATTACTAATGCTAGACGGAATAATCATTGTATAAATTCTTTTATATATATTCTTTTATATATATTCTTTTATATATACTCTTTTATATAATTTAAAAATAATAATTTGTATTTTATTTACAAAGGATAAGGTACCACGATTATTTATATTATTATTCATTAATAGAATGTGGTTGCTGCTTGGTTTACTGTGTTGTGGTCATTATCAGTAAACTTTTTTATTATCTGCACTTTAGTTAAATATATAATTTAGATAATTATAATTATTATAAATATATACAGTTTAATATTTGAAAAGTATAAACAATATTTAAATTATTTTCATATTTTTACTCTCGTTTACCTACCTTGATGAAATAAACATTTTGAAGATTGTTGTATTCCTCATTCAAAAATAAATAAAATAAGAAATTATACCCAACTAAAAAAACTCAACTTGAGTATTTTAGGAATATTTACAGATATTCTGGATAGTTACATCTACGTTATTAAATTTATTCAATTAGTTTCGACTTTACATAAATGAGGACGGTTTAGTTAATGGACAATTACGGTTAATGGTAAATTTGTAAACACAAAAAGTTTTATAGGAGGAGGAGGAGGAGGAAGAAAAATTATATTTATCAGTACATACTTAAAGTTTAATTAGCATAGTAAGTATAAATATAAATTAAGTTATTAAATGATAATTAAGATAAGTACGCAGTTCAGAAAAGTGTTGAGATAAGTTAAATAACAGTGTTTGAAAATCAGATTTAAAATTTGTGCGTTGGAATGTAAATCTTAATTCAATCAAGATTAACGTTATATTGCAATACCAGGGTCTCGAGGGTTTTAACTAACCTACTTTTAAGAGCTCATAAGAATATTAAAGAACAGTATTTTGTAACTGAGACAGACAAGACTGTCCACTTCACGTTTTGACCAGAAAATTTAAACTGGTTTCCGGTAGTTAAGATGTGTATCAAGGTTTTTGGGCAGATTATTTCATTAAAGAAGTATACCACGCAATAATATTCAAAAACAATAACGAACGTGACTCGTTAATCTATCACTTGTGTATTTTTAATAAATCAATATTATAAGGACAATTCTATAGATACAGATAGATAGATTACTATTATCTGCAAACTTATATAGTCGATAATTCAAATATGAAAGAAACATGAATAAAAAGACAACGAGCAAAATTAAATCGAAAAATAAAAAAATAAAGTCAATTTGCAATCTCCATTTTATTTAGCCTTCTTCTGTTCCTTTTATAAATTTTTCGTTTTACACGTAAAATATTTTTTCTTTTAAAATGGAGATGACAAAATATAAAAAGGGAAGATAACAAAGTAAATGAATTTCAGTTTTCCCACTGTATCTGCTGGTATTTTAAAACATATTTATATGGTAAAGTGGAACTAAAAATACCACTGATTAATGCTGTCGTGAAAATGAAATTAATGTTTAAAAAATTTGGTATCTAATTATAATTATAATACTTTATACCTATTACTTTTATAATATTTTAAATCAGTTTAAATATGTGATTTTATATGGATGTAAATCATAAATAAGTGTAATAATAATGTAAATAATTTAATTATACTAGATTATATTTGCAAATTATTGAATATATGTCAGTAGAAGGCCCAAAACAAAAATATATTGTCATTAAGAAAATATCTTCCTACTTCGAAAAAGGAGTTGAACAAAATAAAATATTAAGTAATCCTTTATGTATACAGGGTGATTCAGCTAACCCGTTCATTAAAAGTTTATGAACTTCCCATTGGAATTCATTTTTTAAAATTTTGAATCAGGGGTTAGCGAGGACGATCTATTCAACTAAAGTATTTTTGCTTTTCTGACACTTCCGATTATACCGGAAGTAACTATCAACTTCCTTATTTTAAATAGAACACCCAGTATATTATTACATTTTTGAATTACCCTGCTGATTTTAAGTGAACTTTCTTAACAATTCCCTATACCTGTCTTCAGCAGTTTTTGAGATACTTAAATTTTTTTGAAAAAATTAGGTTTTGTAGTATCCCATTGGAATGCTCGTCACTGTCCAAAAAATTTAATTCATTCTGACAAACATCAACTGCTCAAAAGTCAATTTTCTTAAATGAAACACCCTATATTTTATTGCTTTCTGTGATGAAGAATTAAGTTATATTTCAATCTGTATTAGGATTCCCTATACCTATCTGCTACAGTTTTCTTGCTATCGAGGTATTTTTTATTCGATACCATAGTTTTCCGTTTTATTAATTTACTTCTTCAGCGGGCCATGAAAATTAAAACAACGTAACATTTATATTAATTTTTTATCATAAACAATGGTGCAAAATTATTGAACAAAAAAAAATCATCATGAATAAAAAGCATATTTTAAACGATTTGGAACTTACATTAGCCTAAACAATAAAACATAATAACAATAATAACTAAATGTTAACAATTGGGTCTTATTGGTGTAACAACTGTTCTATGTGCCGTCTGTTGTGTTCTAAGCACAATAAAACTCGTTTATTAATCTCAACGGTCGTAGATTTCAATACCATTCCTTCATCTAGTTCGGTGAAGGCAGTTCTAACTCGATGTAATAAGTCATCTCTAGTATTTACGGGCGTTGAGTAGACTTTACTCTTGATATGGCCCCATAAAAAAATCAAGGGGTGTTAGATCGGGTGATCTGGGAGGCCATAGAGCCGGACCATTACGCCCAAACTAGCGATCTTCAAACATATTTGTTAACTCATGGTAAAATTCATGGGTTGAGTGGGCTAGAGTGCCATCCATTTGGTACCAACACGTATTTAGAATATTTAGTGGCAAATTTTCCAAAAAATTTGAAGCCACCATTCTAAGAATTTCTAGGTATTTACGAGAATTTTAATTTTCATCATACACTTCAAAACACACGCGATTATCCATCATCAAACAAAAAACATTAAAACTAAATGTATTTTGAAAGTTACCTTCACGCACCATTCGTGGATTTTGTTCTGCCCAAACATGCCAATTCCTCCTATTTATTATCCCTTCTCTGTTAAATTTTGACTCATCGGTGTAAATAATTTTGTTAAAAAAATGTGGGTCTTCTTGCGTTTTTAATAAAATGCTTTCGCAGAATGCCACACGTCGTACCTCGTCACCTTGGTGGAGAGCTTGCAGTTTTAAAATGGAAAAAGCATGCATTTTATGTTTTTTCAGAATTCTCTGTATTGACGAGTAAGATAGTCCCAAATCTTGTGACGCAGCTCTAATCGACGTATGTGGATTTGCATTGAAATATGCCAAGACATTTACTTGGTTGCCTTCATCACCAGTAACATCTTTGGGGCGCATTCTAGTAACTTCAGTTCCAAATTGTTTAAAATTTGCTTCTATTCTCTTGTAGGCAGTTTTGTTTAAAGGCCGTAAATGTGGATATCTCTCGTTAAACAAACGACAAGTCCTTTCAATAATTTTTTACATTCTCCATGACTGAAAAATAAATTTAATATGTCTTCATTTGAATATTTCTGTTGGATTTCCATAATACACGTTATAATTTATAATACTATGTAAGATTTCTCACTTTGACATCTACTCTGATGTTTACATTGAGAATTAAGACAATGCGTATTATTTTCATGGCCCGTTGGTCAGAAGTAAATTAATAAAATGGAAAACTATGGTATCGAATAAAAAATACCTCGATAGCAAGAAAACGGTAACAGATAGGTATAGGGAATCCTAATACAGATTGAAATACCACTTAATTCTCCATCACAGAAAGCAATAAAATACAGGGTGTTCCATTTAAGAAAATTGACTTTTGAGCAGTTGAAGTTTGTCAGAATGATCTAAATTTTTTGGACACCCTGTAAATAATAAAATATCAAACTACATATCACCTGAAAGCTTAATAGTCCGCCTAATCACAGGCCAAAATTTGCTACTATAACTTTTGTTTTGAATAAGTGACGAGCATTCCAATGGGATACTACAAAACCTAATTTTTTCAAAAAAATTAAAATATATCAAAAACTGCTGAAGATAGGTATAGGGAATTGTTAAGAAAGTTCACTTAAAATCAGCAGGGTAATTCAAAAATGTAATAATATACTGGGTGTTCTATTTAAAATAAGGAAGTTGATAGTTACTTCCGGTATAATCGGAAGTGTCAGAAAAGCAAAAATACTTTAGTTGAATAGATCGTCCTCGCTAACCCCTGATTCCAAATTTTTAAAAATGAATTCCAATGGAAAGTTCATAAACTTTTAATGAACGGGTTAGCTGAATCACCCTGTATACTATTTCTACAATAGAATTAATTCGTTTCAGATAACCTGTTAGATATTACAAGATGACATTTAAAATAATAATAATAATAATAATAATTACAAATAATACTATGTATAATAATGTCTATATAATATTTTAAAATTATTTTGCGTTAAAGAATAACATTGCGTTCGAATAATACTATTTGTGAACATTACTAGAAGTACCAAAAATATACTTTTAAAACAATAAACAGCAATTTATATCTGGGTCTGTAGCCTAGATATACATTGTTGGATGAGTTGACGAACTTGAATATAATGTTTGTGTGCTTTCTTGTATGTGGCAGTTGTTTAGAGCTCGACAAATTAACAACAGTTCAAAGAAAGTGTCTTCAAAATTTGTTTATTTATCAATTAACTTTGAACAGTTAATTCATTGTTAATAGATTTAACAGTATTCGTTAGTTAACTAACTACGAGTATATGCTAATGCAAGTAGTTCATGTTAAATAGTTCTAAAGATAATTGTGTTTACTTTCGCCAAACTATGTAAAAACATGAAATATGTCTCTGTAATCCGCAGCCCTGTATATTATATTACTTTCCTTAAACCAGAAGAAGTTCAGACGCAATACTTTATTTTTATATAGTATCGTTATAAAATTTTGAACAATATTAATAATATTCTTATTAAATGATTTTCTGACAAACTTTGAACCACGTGTACTTAATTTTTAAAAAGCTCTTTGTTAACACAAAAACAAAAAAAAATACAAATAAACGACGACTCTATCGAAATATACGACGAATTTTTATTGGACGCATTTTATTTAGCTTATCAAAATAGACTCGCGATTTTTAGTAATCTCGTAAGAAGAAATCCAAAGGAGATAAATCACGTGAACGTGGTGGTCAGTCAGTTGGTCCTCATCGTTCCATCCATCAGCCAGGGAAAGTATCATCAAGCAATGTCTCGACATAAAAATAGAAAGGAGCTCAGTCCTGTTGTTCCTATTATTTCAACCCATATATTTACTTTGCCAGACGATTTTTTAACTTGTGATTTTTACCTTACTGCTTTATAAAGTTGGGATCTTCGACAAAACTGTAGAATACTCAAGATTATTTAAACCCAGTTGCCTGGCGGAAGTGTTACAGTACACTTGAATTTCAAACAATACGTTTGAAATTCGTAATTTAATGTTTTCACTGATATGAGGACTACCTTGTGGACGTAATCAATTTTCTACCTAAATTGTCCAATTTCTACTTATCTTGAAACCGGTGTCTATCACAATATGCTTGATTAAACAATTGACAAATACCTCCATGATATATTAATGTGTCATCATATCCAATTCTTACTAAAATGTCTACCGAATTCCTGATACAAGTTACAGTTCATCAAGAATAGGAACAAGTCGCAAAACTGCTATATCGGATCGCCCACGAGGTGCGCAGTAAATAACCTGGTCCTTACTAAGGCGAATTGAGACCCTTGCAGAGTGAATATCGATGAATATAATATATATTGAATGTGAATGTGCACATATTGAGTTCGATCTGGCTGCGCGTAAAGTGCATCCTTTTGCCTCAGAATGCAGTCTCACTCTTTCTTCCACGCATATCCAGAGAATCGCACACCTTTCCTATACTTAATGAGTAGTACCTCTACTACACATTTTATCTTACACAGTGTAGGTACATAGGAATTTCCTAATAAACAGTACTACTAGTATTCGGAAATCTTTAAGGAATTCATTTTCGTTAACGGAGGAGAAATCTGGCGAAAATACAATTTGTATGTTAGTAACATATAAGTCGGAAATCGAGAAAGGAACCACCAAACCGCCAAGCGGTTATCAAAGTAGTTCCCGAATAGCAAAGCTATTACATAATCGCTCTAGGAAACAACTACTCCTCGGGCTAAAGCCCCTCCAGGCATTGAATCATACCCAGAAGCGATCCTCGACCCCTTTCTCGTGTTTCTGCATGATCAGATAAGGTTTCAAAAAATAAAACCGGCTTTTAAAACGGGTTTTATTTTTTGATTTCCGACTTATATGTTACTGACAGAGATCGTATCGATAAAGATGTATACGTCATAAAGTTCATTCGGCATTTGTCCTGAATCGGCGTACCGTGTACGGCACTGATGAGAACTAATAAGTTCGAAACAGCTGTATGTCGTTCGGTTCCGATCCGGGGCAAATATCGAATCCTACCTGTGGCGGGTTTTATTTTTTGAAATTTGTATGTTAGTCAATGCCTTTCTAAAAATAAAGTTGACATGATAGAGTTAAAAAAAATCATTTAATACAGTTATGAATATTGTGCAAAATTTCATCACCACATTGTATTTAATTTGACTTAGATATTTCTGATTGATAGATATACCAATGACTTGAAGATATTCTTCTGCGATTACACTTATAATGATAATATTAAGAGAGATATCTTAATAACCTATGTAAAATAAATCTGCTGATTTGATTTGTATTTTTCTTAGTATTTTATATGTTCAAAGATTTTAGTTTTTTATTTCCCCTATTTTGGCATATATATGTAAATTCATTATTATCATTGATTGCACTTTTCTGCGTTTACTTCCATTGTATTTCGTCAATTGTAGAGGTGAATAGAGCAATACATACGTACATTTTCGGTGTTTTGTGTGTCTTGATTCACTTTAATCATAGTAAGTTCTTGGATATAAAAAATAATTATGATAATCATGGTACATATATATATATATATATATATATATATATATATATATATATATATATATATATATATATATATATATATATATATGTAATTGTTGACTCGTAGGTATCTAGGTAAAATTAAGAAATAACCACGAACATATTCACATAGTCCAAAGCCTGGGGCGTATAATGACAAGTGACTTTATATTCTGTGCCATTGAAACATTTTACACGTCGCATTGGTTGATTGATTAATTTAACGAGTACGCCAAACGAGAACAGAAGACGTGGAGGAGTCAAACCCGCCCTAACCCAGACCTTCACGGAGAGCGAAAGTGGATCACAGGTACCTGAGGTTCCAGTTATGTAACTCGGGACTATAAAAATCGGCGAATTATCACACAATTCATCAGTTTCATTCAACGACCAAGATCAATATATCTAACAATGGCATTCAAAGTGAGTACAGAGTAATGGATGTTAGGATCGATTTTTCAACAGATGAAGTTGCTGGTAATTTACTTTTTGGATACTTCAGAAATTTAACCTCAGGAGCAATATTCGTAGATTGAAGAATCGATCCGACAATTGGTTTAGTGTTAGTTTTGTGTTGATTAACAAAAATATATGTGCGCCTAGATTAGTGTAATGTGTTCCGGGCCCTATTTCTGAAGCATTGGATCTAATTTAAAATATCAACCATTAATAACCGAATATAAAAATTTTACAAAAATAATTACATATTTGAAAATTAATTATAGTTAGAGCGTTAATGACTCTTTGATGTCAAATATTATCTAAAATACAATTAATATTTATGATAAAAAGAAATAGTTCCATATTTTATTTTATTTAATAAAATAATCATTTTGAGAGTTTTCAGATCAAGTTTTTTTTTAATATTTTGAACTTTTTCAAAAATACTGCTTCCATTAATTTTTCCATCAGAATATTCATTAAAATTTAAAGTAAGGATATGCATCTTTCAAATGTATTTTTAAGAAATAGATAAAGAGTTATTGATTTTCTTAAGTAGCGTAGAAAATTATCACCATTTTAATGAAAATTACTGCAAAATTCAGTAATTCCTCAAAAGTGATTTGTGAAATTAATATTACCCATGTTCCCAAATGGTTCACTATTTTGTTAGTTTACCACACCACACTGTATTCAATGATCAGTTTTTTTATAATATTAATTTTTTTAATAACTTGATTTCTACATTTATGAAATACTCGCTTCATAGATTCTTACAGCTGATAGGTAGTATCGACTTTTATATATTGTGTTTAGGAGTTGTTTTAAGGAATTATTTAGCTTAATCTACGAAACCATGTAAGTTATTTTTTGTACCTACAATTTAGTTAACCTACGTAAACATTAAATTATGTAAGATTAAATAATACAACAAAACACATTGACATAGTATTGTAATTATGATATAGATTAATGGAACTCTGACACGATACTTTATTTTGTTAAGTTATGTTAACAAACTAAACAGTTAAGTGAATGTGTTAATTGAATGTTAAGTGAATGTTAAGTGGCAGGTCGAAAAATATAAACACTTATAATAATATAAATACTTTGTTTATACGAAATATCAAAGTAAACATAGTTTGTTCTGATATGTTAGGTTTTATTATTAAAGTATTTATATTATTATAAGTGTTTATATTTTTCGACCTGCCAATTCACATGCAAATTGAAATGAGGGAATCAAAATAGCTTTTGGTTTAATAGAAACATTTTTAAATTAAGCTTTTCCAGTCTCTAAAAAATTCAAATTACCTTTTGCTAATTATGAAATTCATTTATTTCTGAAAATATTCGCTAATAGTATGATCATAAATCCTTTTAATAATATGCCATTAAAATATTATAATTCTAGACTAGTTACAACATTAAATTTTTTATGCATAGGAAATATATAGAATGTCACTAAAATTGTGTCTTTATTTTTTCAGCTTGTCGTACTCGCCGCCGTCTTAGCTTACGCTAACGCTGGTTTCCTGGGTGCCCCCGCCATAGCCACCTACTCCGCCGCTCCCGCTGTAAGCACTTCATACATCCAACATGCCGCTCCCGTTGCTGTTGCTCACGCGGCCCCCGTTGTCTCCACCTATGCCGCTGCTCCAGTAGCAATCCACGCTCCATCCGTAGGAGCTTCCCACCAAAGCGTACAGCGTTCTCTTGGAGGCGCTCAATCCGTATCGCATTACTCTAAAGCTGTGGACAGCGCTTTCTCGAGCGTACGTAAATACGACACCCGCATCACCAACGACGCCTTGTCTCTCGCTCATGCTCCAGTAGCAGTAGCCCATGCCGCCCCAGTAGTCTCAACCTACGCCGCTCATGGTCCGATTGTATCCAGCTACTCCGCTCCAGTTGCTACTTATGCCGCCCATGCCGCGCCTGTCGTTTCTGCTTATTCTGCTGGTCCCGTTGTCACCAAAACCGCTGTAGCTTATTCCCCAGCTGCTGTTGTGTCTCATGCTACCTTCACCGGACTGGGAACAGCATACCAATGGTAAATACCTGATGAGAACTGATTGACTGTCTTGTAAATAGTTGTACTTTATTTATTTGTTGATGATAATAAAATAAAACGTTCATATAAATCTGTTGACTTTTTTTTTTAAATATTTAGTTCTATATGGAGATTATCTAGAACTGGTTACCAAGAAGATATATTAATCATATAAATCAATTAGACTGATAATTTAACTTGATAAAATAGCTGTTGGAGTGGGTCAAGTAGTTCTTGTAGAAATGGAGAGGTCGATGGGCACTTGGTGAAATATTTTTGACTAGTAAATGAAAGAAGACACTTGGTGTTTTCTTTCATTTACTGGTCAGAAGATTAGATTTATCAGAAGTATTAGAAATAAAATGCAATATTTAATAAAAAAAAAAAGTAATAACCAATACAGATTTTGGAATTTCCCCAATAATAAAAGCAGTCATAGTATAAAATCACCGGATGTTGCTACCTGCCTATATAAATTGAATTTTATACTTATTAGGTTTGGTATAAGTTTGTTACTCTTTGAGAATGACATAAAAGCCGAAACAATTGTTAGAAATATAGTTTGCAATTTTTGTGCATAAATATTCTTTCATTTATAAGTAGTTCTTGTTAAGGGTCCGTTATTGTAATCTTGAGTAGGTTGAATTATAGTTTATAACAGAATATAAATTTACATGTTTGAAGCCTATTTTCGAACTGGAGTGTTAATACAATTTGGATATATCTGGGCAATCTTTAAAAGCACTTTTTAGATCAACAGTACTACCAAAGAATATTTTGTTTTAAAAATGTTGTTGGTCTGTTTTACGAAACTTGTTATATCGTTCATGAAAAGTGCTAGTGGACCAACTGTTCGCATATAACTTCGTCATAATAAGTAATAATGATCTTCGTTAATGTGTGGAATAAAAGCCATCAAAACCTTTGACACGTCTGCCTGAAGAAATTGAATGGAAGATTTCCAAACGATTGTAAGGAAGGACTTGGACATGCATCCATATGCACCATGATGTAGTCATATGGAATCCTTTGTCTGTAGACCACCCTAGAATCTTACATATTTCTAGTGGTTTAGTAATAATTAATAAAATAATAAATACGATAATCTGTTAAAGTTTTTTTCTGAAAAATAGTAGTTGTATCTTTCAGCGTATATCAGTCCTCAAAATATCTATTGGGTACGCTTTTTCCAATTTAACTGTGAATGCAGAGCGGCATAGAAGTATTTGCGTTAAATTTATTCAAAAATTACACCATTATGAATTTCAGTATAGTCATTTTCAGTAAGACGGCGCAATAAGATATGATATACTATAGCTATTTTTCTAATAAGTTTTTTTTAGGCTTGGTTGATAAAGTGTACATAAGTTGATCTTCTCGCGAGATTTAGAAGTCTCGTAGCTAATTTTCAAGAACTGAATCAAAGAATTGTTGAGGAATATGTTACTTAAAGAATAAGTTCGTTATTATTCTATCTACAGAACTATTTGCACTTTATTGATAGTATCAGTATAGTATGTAACTTGTCAAGGTTTGACAGAAATATTTCGAAACAATTTTTAAAGACGAAGTCGATTAATTTTAGAAAAAAAAATACAATTTTATAATGTACGTTCCTTTATATATTATTTATATCTACCAATGAACGGTTCCATATAATATTTTCAAGAGCCGTGTGCAAAAAATGCATCTACAACTGTTGAAATTCTGCTGTTCATAGATACATATCTTTACATTGGAATACATTGCAGCTAGCGATTATGCAAAGAGTTTCCAAATCACATAATAAAGAGATTTAACTATATATTTACATATTTATGAAGTTACTATACCAAATAAGGCATAACATAAATTTAACAATTTCGGAAATTATGGAAATACTTTCGAAATGATACTTTAAAGTTTGAATTATTTCAGTTCATATTAAGGGTATGATAAAATCATAAATTAACATAAATGAAGATTTCAAAATTTTTAAGTTTTTAACTATTAATTTAATTATTTTCAAAACATGTTAGTAACTATATCAGTTAACGTTTACGGATCTATATTCATCTTCGTTGAGTTTTTATATGAAGTCGTAAAAATAAAGTGTCAATAAAATAAAAAATATCGGTAACAATTTAGATTGTTCACCAATTATTCATGATACACATAATGCTCCCGAAACATATATAAACTTAATATGGAGGAATTAGTTTAAAGGGAATCAAATTGGGTGTAGATAACATAATAATCAATTTTAACTATATTATTGGACTTTGTACTATAAAGATTTATACACTTTTTTCGATTCACCCTTTTCGAAAGTATAGGTTTCGTAGACAAAAATTTTGATAACGTTGTAACGTTTGTTTATATATTATGATACATTTAAATATTTTATTTTGAAAATTCTTACATTACCTCTTTTTCACAATACAGATTTGAAATAATGTCAATGAAAATGTTACATATCAATAACATACATTCATTGAGAAAAATCAGTGTATTTTATATAACTGGAAAGAAGATTTGTTGTTCATACTAATTTCTATTCTTTGATCTATTATAATAATGAAAAGTTAATTAAAAGGCACTGTTGCTGTCAAACCCAGTAAAACAGTAAAGGCAATATTTGTTCAAGCAAAATTTCGTTAAAGCTCAAAGGTTCGGGGGTTTAAAGTAAAAGAGGCCCAATGTAAAGGTATTATACAAGAAGCTCTTAAAGTTGGATGAAGATAGGATAAGCGGTTTTTAAAATGAGTTCATCATATTTAGAATTGACTTTTCTTATGGTCTACCTTTCCGCTGCTATTATTGTAAATATATATGAAAATATAAGAAAACGTAGCATTATACCATTTACAATTAGAGCATTCGGCAGTCTTTTAAATTTTTACGCCAGAACATACGGCATTTACCAACATTCCTCTTTATCTTAATCTCTCCTTGACCTAAACTGGATAAGTAATAATGACTTAGTTTTCCACAAAACACTATAGACTACACTCGACGTGCATTTCGACAACAAAGTTGCCATAATCTGGAGATAATTAAAACTGAGATTTGGATGAGTCTTAATCATCTCCAGATGATGCCAACTTTGTTGGCGAAAGGCGCGTCGAGTGTAGTGTTATAGTATTTTGGTGTTTTGTGAAAAACTAAGTCAGTGTTATCTTCACACCAAGGAATTCCAATCCATTCCAGAATTGCAAAAGTGTATATTTGGGAACTCTCAATATGTGGCCTAAGTCTTGAAGCGTTCTATACTTTATAGCGAAATAACTAATACCAATTAGTTATTTCGCTCTCCTTGCATTTTATTTGGGATTCGGTATTACCTGCAGGTGTACCTGTCCAGGGTATACGCCACACTCTGCATTCTGCATTCTTCTGCATTCTTTAACTCCGCAGTAAAGAATGGAAAATAGGTACGCAAGACGCAGCATCCGCATACTAAAGTCTTATATTAATATACCAATTAGTGAAATACGTCTTCATTTTCATATACATTTTCATCTACAAATTGGTGCATAAACATATTTAATATTTCGTACATAATAGTGGCGTTTGATAGATAATTTTGTATCCAATTCTGTTTATTTTATATTGATTTAAATTATACAAAACGAAAAATAAATAGATTGTATTTTAAGAACGAGCTAAAGGTATATGGTAAAAAAGACAAAAAAGTTTATCAAGAAAATTAATTCTCTTACGGTTGCTTAGAAAATAAACAAAAGTACTCTAAAAACGCAACTGTAAAGCGGCATTTTACGCACGCTGTGCGCAAAACACCGTGTAGTAGTGATAGCGTTTTTTCTTAGCATTCAGGCGACCCGTGTTCGTTAGTTAATGCAGGTGTTGATTTACTGATCCTCAAGCGTCATGGTGGATGGCGCTCTAGCACTGTATCCATTCAAGAAAAGATGAATCCATTCAAGAAAAAGTCAAAATGTCCAATAAAATTGTAAATTCGTTAAACTCCGTAGATTCAGAGGTACATGTTGATGTTCTACCACAAAATGAAATGCTATCTTCTTCAAAAACAGACAATAACATATCTATTGTAAAAAATTTGATCAATCAGCACAAAGAAATGCCAGGAATTCATTTAGAAAATTGCAGTAATTTTACTATTAATTACAATTTCAAATAGATATTGTTTGTAACAATATTATTATTGCCTATTATGAAAAAAATATCATTAGCTGTTAATAATGATGTTTATTGCTAATACTAATAATAGTAAGTAAATGTTTATTAAAATTAAATAATTGTTGTTTTATTATGTCAAACAATCATTGTTTTGAAAGCAAAACTTAAACAAGAAAAAGATATACGTCCCTTGAATGTGATTGAAGTGCAACCATAGGAAAAGTATAGAGTAAAACACGTGGGAAAAGCATTTCTCATACTCGTGAGACTTGTTACAAACCGTCTCACTGTGTGCGAAAAATGTCTTTTTCGACACTTGTTGTATAATATACTATTGTGAGGATGTCTTTATTTTTTGGAATTCGTTTAGATATTTAATGCGGGACAAAAGTCTCATATTTTTAAAATATTTCTATTTGCAGATCTGATCTTAAATGAATTTTTCTTAGACATAAATATTACATATGAATATTGCTTTTAGTATATTCAGATGTAAATTAACATAATATAAGATTTAAGCTGCCAACGATATTTTCTATAATACTATATAGGTTCTAAATATATCTTTTAAAAAAGTAAAATTCTTAGCGTTGTAAGCCTTAGTATTTCCTGCATTTAAAGTTATTTAAATAAAAACTATTATCTAAATTATCTAAAACAAAATCGAATACGAAAATCAAGCATTATTATCAAGTATTTCTCGTTTATCGTTATCGCTTATTCATATGCCAAATATGGGAAGTCGAAGACCAGTAGGTATAATGCTGCTCTATTTAAATTTATGAATTAGTAGCCATAAAATATGTGACAACCTAGACCTTCATTATGAAAGTGAGTTACCCAAGAAGTGGTGTCACTACTTGGTTTGCTATAAAAACGGCAGTGAAATTCACAGCTGTATCAGTTTCTTGCAAACCAAACAACTATTATCTACAATGGCATACAAAGTAAGTTAATCAAAAAAATTATATGGATACCCTCGTCGGTCTTACAGTTGCTGGGTTAAATGAAATTTAATTTTTGATGTTTTTTTAAAACATAAACTATTTTTAGTAGCAGTACTAATTTTTCTAATCAATAGAGTACGTAGCCTATAAGGAAAATCTTCTAGGAAATGTTATCATCTAAAGAAGTTAATATTCGTTTTATTTTAAATATATTCATTTTTCATCAGCTAATTTGTTAAGGATTTTAAATATATTACTAATATTCAGTTTGTGTTGATAATTTGATAACATTAAAACGTTGCTACAGATCAATGGTTTCCAAATATTTATCAAAATGAAAAAGTTTGTTGTATCGAACGCTTTTGAGTTCGTTACAAGAAGACTGGATTGCAGTCAAATTAGTAATATTGTTTTAATTATATAGTATAAAAGGAATATAGATAGATATAATATAATAATAAATAATATAGTACTTAGAATGCATTAAAATAAAAATAAATTAACTTCCAAAACAATCTATTTGTTGTTTTATCGAAAATATTTTGAGTCATTATGTATTACGATAGTATATTTGCAAATATCACTTTCTTGGGTTTATATACAAATTTCAAGTCGATATTGAATATATTGCATGAAAACTACAAATTTCAAACTCCGTTTGTATTATATATAAAGTTTGTTAGATATATGTGTTGAAAATCATGTACAGGACTAGTCTTGATATTGTTTATCCTGAAATAACTAATATTGTAATTTAAATTAGTGTCAATACTTACACCAAAATTATAATAAAATATTTCTAACAAAAAACTGTTCCTTCTCATCTAAATTTCCTATATATTTTTCAGTTCGTAGTCCTCGCTGCCGTCTTGGCTTACGCCAACGCTGGATTCCTCGGCGCTCCTGCAGTAGCCACCTACTCCTCCGCCCCCGTAATATCCTCCTACGCCGCTCCAGTGGTAACCAAATCGGTAGCTCCAGTCGTCTCCAGCTACTCCGCTCCAATTGTATCTAGCTACTCCGCTCCAGTTGTCTCCAGTTACTCCTCACCAGTCATTTCCTCGTACGCCGCTCCTGCCATCTCTGCATATTCCGCCGCCCCCGTGGTTTCAGCCTATTCCTCTGGACCTGTAGTATCTGCCTATTCCACACCAATCGTATCTAAGACCATCGCTCCAGTTGTATCTTCTTACGCAGCCCCAATTGCCGCATCACCTTTCTTGGCCAAATCTGTCTGGTGAAAAGGATAATGTTCATGTTGTTATGAATTAATATTATTTATATTTGTAAATAACATTTCTTATTTGTAAATAAAACATATTGTTCTATGTATAATTTACTGTTCTGTTCTATGTCATTTGTGAAATATCCATGAGGCTTTTTTAAGAAACATTGAAAGCAATATAATTTGTTTCTCTATCAGATGAAGTAATTTATAATTAAAAGGACAAATATGAGCAACAAAAGCTTTCTATTCAAGTCCTAAAATTACGATACTAATTTTAACTACCTGTACACATATCGAGGAAAGTCAAATCCGAATTCATCAATTAAACTTTTGCTATTGATTACTCGAATTAAGAATCTTCCATTAGTAACCTTAATTTGTATAGATATGGAAAATCAATCTTTAATATGACTATAATAAAAATGTTTGTAATGAAAATAATGAGCTTGAATGTATCAATCAAATAAATTTAGGAAATAGATAAATACACTAACTTGTGAGGTGAGCGTATTATTTGAGAAATCATGTCTTATATGATGATTTTAACATGAATATATTATGATCGGCCATTGGGCATGGATGCTTTATTGTGACTTATTTAGTAAATTGGAATTGACAAAGCATATTAACAAAACATAAAAAAATCGGATACTCTTCTGTGATGAAGGCGATGGAAATAATTTTCTGAAATACTTAAAACGTATACATCTTGAATAGCAATACAATTTTCAGATTACACAACCAGTTTACATTTCAGAGTAGCACTGCAAGTAGGACTACAAGCTTAGGATAGGAAAAAATAATTGAATTGTTACAATTACTGTCCATATGAGGATCACAAAGTTTAATAGACTCTTCAAAGTTGAATATTTTTGACGGACTCATCTTGTTTCTCTATAGAATCTAGGACTGATATTGTATCCAATGTCAATCTGGACACATTGAACAGTACCGTATGCTATTTGTCCTATAAATGGTGACAGCTGGGATGAATATTTCTCTTTTTTCTTGACGAAGAGGTAAATTTTTTCGTCTTTTGAAATACGTTAGTTTAATGTACAGTGGCGTACGTTTACTGCGTCAAAGGGGGTACAATTTCTTTAATGGCAACCGTAATTTTTTGTTCGATATATTAAAAAGATTAGAGTATTCTTATAAAAAATTATTAAGGTATATGTAGAAAATTTAGAGAAAGAAGCAAATACAGTTAAATTTTCAAAATTGATTTATTTAATATTTTGCAAGTTATTGAAACAAATTTATTATGGTATAGGAGCAAGACAACAGTAGAGATCTGCACTTTCTTTAATGAGGCTCACCAAGATCGTTCGCCTGTATACGATATACTGTTAGTAAGGTTGTAGATAAATACAGAGAACATGGATAATTTAAAGCTCAGAATTTTAACTCCACACCTGAAGTTAAAATTTTAAGCTTCAAATTATATCTAATTGCCTGTCACAACAAACTATTTTTATAAACAAATATGTATATTATAATACATGCCAGTTGAAATGGTCTAGTTTTCTCATATGAGATATTGCAAATAGTTACATATAAGAACTTTTCTTAAATGCTTTATTCTTTCCTATTCTTTCGAAAGTTTGTCATTTCGGTTTCCACAAGACGAATTGCCATACAAAGGCCATGATATATTATACCTTAACTTTGTATTCCCATTAACATAGAAAATAATCGTATGATAATAAATATTCACTTTCAATTTAAAAAACAGCAGGCTCTTCGGAGCACTTCCGGACCTATGTCGATAAAAACTCTTTCTCTCTTGTAAACATTTTCTCTTGTAAAATGTCTTGAGATTCTTTGTCTAGAAATTTATATATCTATCTATATATCTCTATATCTAGAATATCTAGACCTATCTATTTTTACATACCCTATATAATATCTACAAACAAGAAATTATATATGTGATATAAATACTAAGAACAAACATATTGTAATGAAGCATACAATCAATTTGATTGTAGTTTATAGATAATTCGAATTTAAAGAGAATTAGATAGAAATATTTGAAATTAGCAAAATATTTTGTTGTGGCTGGTATGAAATACGATCTTGGATGATAAAATTAATGGAGATATTGACTGTATCTGAGTTTCCCCTAAGGATAGGGGTTTATATAAGGGTTTTATATGAACGTTATAGGTTTCTTATTTAAATTTGTAAGCTTTTAATTCATCATTATCTTATGTCTAATGTTAATAACACATATTCACGTGACTTACTTAAAAAAATGGGCTCAGACAGACCCTTTTCTATTTTATGATCACCTTCGATCAAACTAATTTTGGCATCTAGGCATATTAGATGTAAAAAATAATTCACAAAAATAACATAAATATTTTTATTTACGATAAATAAGTACTATTTACATTTTATTTACATTTACTGTTGTTAATCGGAAGCCTCTCTTTCATTTACCAGACAGACTTGACCAAAAGTGGTCCTGCGGAATAACTGGAGATGACTGGAGCGACGGATTTGGTAACAACTGGAGCTGAATAAGCAGATATTACTGGGGCAGCGGAGTATGGAGAAACTACTGGGGTTGCATGAGCTGCATACGAAGAGTCTATTGGAGCGGAGTAACTAGATACAACTGGAGCTGATACAAAGGGAGCTGATACTACTGGTGTGATGGATTTGGTGACAATAGGAGCAGAGTAGGCCGATACAATAGGGGCGGGTGCTGGGTGGATGCTCACGGCGGGTGTTGCGGAGTAGGTGGCTACGGCAGGGGCGCCAAGGAAACCAGCGTTGGCATAAGCCAAAACAGCGACGAATACGATGTACTGTAAAAATATATTGGTATTAAATTTTCTTCGACCTATCAAGGCCATATGTATATCGTGTAATACACTAATTGTTCTTGTAGCAAGTATATTAATGGTATTTATTAGATTTTTCTCAACACCAAATAGGTTAAAAGACACAAAGTGTATACCAAATTGTCTTTTCCTAAAGACATACTTCTAATGCGATGTCTAAATTATATATTTAAAATGGGTTTTTAAAAATATCAGTATATCAAGGATTGCTATTGAGACCTATCTGATACCTTAACTTATTGTTTAATGTTACTAAAAAAATATAAAGGATTAAAGTAGGGAGAACAGGAATATGAAACGAATATGCTGCTGATATTAATTTGTCACCGACCTGTTTGTGGTATTAAAATATTAAAACAAGCTTTTTAACTACAAAAGAAAATTAAATATAATCATACCAAAGTTATTGAATTTTACAGTCGGTTGTATTTATAAATATATAATCCTACATTAAAAATAAATCTAAATTTTTTTAGACAAGTACTGTAAAAGATATTTTTTGTACACAACTGTTGTATTTCGCTAATCACAAACTTTTATAGACATCTCAATATGTACCTATATATGTATGTTTCTCTGTGATTTTTATCATTATCTTTATTAAAGCGAGGATATCGATAGTTCATAATCACAAAGTTTTGCCTTCAGTAATAAATTAAAAATAAAGAATATAACACACTTGTTATATAATTCAATAACGTTTTAGCCTTTTAATATTAAATAAGAAATCGTTATTATCATGTTACAGAGTTTTTTATATTTGACTACCAACTATTTAACAAAATCACTTCTGTATGTAAACTGACAATGAATAAAATGCAATAAGAAAGATGAGCAGGAAATGATAATTCCTTGCTTAACATAATTGTTTTGATTAAAACAAAATATTTCTTTCATTACACTAGATAAAATAGTAGTCTTCCTATCTCATCCAAATAATAACAGTATTACTTATATTGCTTATAGTATATTCCTTATCCAAACATTATTGTCTGAATAAGGAATACTTTTCAAATCAATTTAAAAAATTAAAGAAGTGAAAATAAAAAAATATAACATTTATTCTCGATAGTTTGCTCCTATTTTATATATCAATTTTATACTTATATATTTCTTATCCAAACATTATTGTTTGGATAATGAATAGATTTCAAATCAATTTAAAAAAATTAAAGAAGTGAAAACAAAAAAATATAATATTCATTCTCAATAATTTGCTCCTATTTTATGTATCAATTTTATACTTAATAAACCCAGAAAATGTTTCTATTAGATCAGTAACTTCTAAACACACTACTGCTCTCCTTAAGCTATATTATTTGTTTAGGAAAGGTTAATATTTAGTAAATAGTGTCTTGTTACCAGTTCATCTAGATTAGTGATTTTTTTTCATGATTATAATAAATGTCTGGTAATAATAATTTATACCAAATCGCTTACTTTAAACATTGTTGTGAGTAGTTACCAAGTCTGCGGAAAACTGATACCCTCCAGTATAGTGACGCGATTTTTATAGGTGGACTGAACCAGCACCTTCGGCATTTTTTACACTTTCGCTCGGTAAGGTTAAGGTTTAGGTTGACACATCTATCACGGTGCGTAGTCTTGTTAGTTAACTGCTCCAATCTTCTTAAAAATTCATACATTAACATAGACCGAAATGGTCTTACGGAACATCCGGAAGGCTGTGTATATTAAAATTCTGTTTTTTGAATTTCCTCCATACTTTCACAAAATATTCTTTCTGCATCGGACAAGGTTTCATGGTAATTATACATACATATATGTTACCTTCTTAAATATAGCTTACTTGATGATAATTCACTAATACTGAAGGAAAATGAACCGAATTATTACATATTTATATGTGTACTTCTTATTATTGATAAACACATTTGTAATGTTATAACTAAAATCGACGTTTATTAAGGGGCTAAATCCACCTAAACTTATCAAAATTTTCGATAATTTTTTTTGTATATTATTATAGTACGAAGGCATGAGAATATATTCTGAAAGCTTCAAGTAGAAATTTTTATAATTTACAGAGATATAAGGCTTTCAGTCACGGGGTACAGGGCGGCTAATGCTGCTACGTACGCCCCTCAATGAGCGCCCTCGTCGGGTGTGAAACAATGATCGACTTAACTAATCAGCGACAAACTTGAGGAATAATTTTTCATGCATTTTTTCCTGCTATTGTATATTGTAATAATATACACTCACAAAATTTCTCGCGCTAAGAAAGATGAAACAAGCACGAGAATTCATCATTCTGAAAAAAGGTAACGTCCTTTGAATTTGAAACGGTGACTATCGAATCTCGAGAACAGATCGACAGATTTATTTGAAATTCGGCACACTGACGCTTTAAGCCGTTGTTAATAGAATGACGATCGCATTTTTCAAAAATGGCCAAAATTGTTTAAACACATTACGATAATAACTGAGTTTTTACCGAATTTTCGTACTTCAGTTCCATGTACCGGTTTCTTTTTATGAACAATTTTAGGAAACGGCGATCGTCAATCTGTTTCGCATACACTTAGCTTCATGATATCTTACCATCTTTGATTTCAGATTATCAGTTTTAGCAGGAGAAGGGACACCGCAAACCGGGTCGCTAAATAGGCGCTCCACTTCCGGCAGGTATATCTCTTCCGGTTTTAAAGATTCTTAAATTGTGTTCACTTCACCATGTTTACAATAAATTTATCTGCAATTAAAAAAAATGTTTATTTATCATTAATTAATTCATCCCGAAAATTGACTATTTCTTATATCTCTAGGTGGATATGGTAGCCCCTTAATACATGTATTATATTTTTAATATTGCCTCAAAATTTAAGATGGCATATGTTTTAAACTCAGGAGGAAGATAATCATATTATTTACAAGCCTGATAAATAAAACTTCTAGTATACAAGGCAATGGGTTGACTTGGAATTCTTATGAATAGCATTGTTAAATTTATTTTTATGAGATAGCATACATAAGAATAATGCTTCTAAGAACTTAAATAATTTGTACGGATTTTCTAACTGTTCAATGGGATCAAAACTGATATACAGTATATCTCCAGATGGGGTATTGTACTCGTGTAAACTTCCTTATTGTTGTTGTTTTGAGAAAAATTGATAGTTCTTAAAACTTTTTGCATATCCTAGGTAGCCATGAGCAGTGGTTAGATTACTTGTGATAAAATATGTAGATGTTAAAGTTTTAAGAACTAATATTTTCCTTAAACAAAGTGAAAGTAAATATTAGCTCTTATTTTTCTTGAAAACTATTTAGAAACATTATTTAAAAATGGAAAAAAGGTTTCAAATGCTAATTGGGAAGTCAAAGAAAAAGTTTTAAAAATCGAACCAACATTTAATTTACGTGTAATTAAATTGTCAAAACAGGGTTATTGAAAGGCACAAAAAACAAGAAGAAACAAATAATAAACTAGAACTGGAAATAATCAGTTAAAGAACTACACCAATTTATACAGTCAAAACAAGACCTATTGAAATTACAGACCTCCAAGTAATACATATTTTTATATTTTTTTTTGTAAATTTCTGATATACAGTTTCCCGCATTTTCTGTTTTAGTGAATTAGTTATTGTCAAAATAGTAGACGCTCTTGTATGGTGAAAATAGTTGTTTCAAAGCATTCCTATAAGAAATAAATAATTTAATGGAGACAAGTCAGGTATGCGTGCAGGCCAAGCTATTGACTCACAGCGGTCGATCGACTTATTCGGTAAGTGAAAATCAAACCAGTATCTGACTGTGAGTTGAATTGTAGAATGTGCAGGATGTTTCAGTTATACATTCGTATAACTGAAACAATTCAATTGAAACATTAGCTTCCTTTTAAATTCTACATCTTCATTCTCTAGTTTTGTCAAAATAACTGATTTGGGATATCCAAATACGAATTTTCAATAAGATTCTCTAGAAAATATAAACCAACTATTTTATGGATACCATATTAGAAATTCTTTTGTTTATTTTCTAGTTATAAACCAAAAATTTTAATTTTCTTTAGCTCAATATATATTTAAATAATTTTGTAAGGAAACCACCTTTCATTTCTGTCATTTGATAAAAATGACAGAATCTGAATTATAATATTAACAACTTTATCACTCCTTATTAAAAGTCTGAACTATCATCTTTGCCATAATTGAATACTTGTTTATTATTATTATGTCATATGGGTTTGGGCCTCATCAGCCCCTGATCGCATGGGTAGTTCCTTGGCGATCCCCTCTTTACGGGTCATTATCCAAAAATGCTATCCCATAAAAGGAGCAATTTAGGCACGTCCCCCGCCTTAAGCCTCGCCTCCTCTAGGATAATAGGGGTCCCTAATATAAGGTACCTCTTCTCCTCCAGTGCGGGGCAGGTGTAAAGAAGATGAATCGAGGTTTCCTCGTCTTCTTTACAGTATTTGCAGGCCGGGCTGTCAGTCTCAGCTTGTGCTTATATGCATTCAAGCTACTATGGTGGCCCGTTATGATTCCCACCAAGGTTCTGACTTTGTGCCTGTTCAATATAATGAATTCTTGGGCCCATTTCTCAATTTCTGAGTATTCGATGAAGAGTTTGGTTATTCGACAACCCGTTACTCCTCTCCATCTTTTATTGTGCTGGTCTCTTGCCCAGCCATTGATGCGGTCTTTGATCAGATTCCGACTTATTCCCACTGCAGGTTCTGGTCCATAGAGGTTTTCCCAGGTCCCTAGTCTAACAAGGTCATCTGAAATTAGATTTCCCTTAATGCCATTATGCCCAGGTATCCATAGGGGTTCCACTGGTCTCTTCCCTGCCAAGTGGTTCAATGCTTCATAGCAATTATAGACCAGTTTCAACTTTGTCGTTGCTGAATTCAGGGATGCCGACGCCGCCCTGCTATCCGAACAGATACATATCTTCTCCTGGGTCCGATTTTGGTCGGCCTAGCTCGGCCTGGAGTGCGGTAGTGTACTTGCCCAGGAAGAAGCTTTTACCTATCCCATAGCATCGCATATACACACCCGCATCCGCCTTGTTCCCACTATTGGCTCCATCCGTGTACCATATATCTCCATTGAGTGGTAATCCAGATCGACCCTCCATCCAGTCGGTTTTACTGGTGAATACTTGTTTAAATGGATGGAATTTCTTGCTGGATGTCGCTAACATTTTCCTATTATAAGATTTGCTAACACTTTTTCATCCTGATCTTTTCTTTGGTGGTATTCTTCTATTACATTGTATAAAGTCTATAACTACGAAAGTATTACTTCTTTCCTTCTTCTCATCTCTTTTAGGGTATTTGTTAACCAAGATGGGTTCTGATGATTAATCCAAATAGTGGTATCATACCAATAATATTAAAAATATTTAAGGAACATAGGTGGTATATATTAAAATTATTTAGCATCAATTACTCATATAGATAACTGTATTCTAGACATAGAAGATTATAGAAATAAATTATTTGCAGGATTATTTATTTATACTCTTATTGAACGTCAGCCTATTTCCGCTACCAATATGAGAAAATGAGCTACTCCGAATCCGGAAACCGAACTGCCACTCATCTAGTGGGGATAGGGTGCCCTTTCTTGTCTGATATATACCAGATAAAGGATCTACTATTTTACATCCCATCCGAGGGATGGTATGTCTTCTACATAAGCTTATCTTATGTTTGTGTGACTTCTGCTAGTCCACTGATACATAAAACGTTAGAAGTTATAGGCAGCTGTTACTTGATTATCGGTGATATGCGCATCAAGTTAGCCTAGGTCACTACTCACCTTCGTAGAATTTATGTCAATTTTATGTCAAATAATTAATAGCCAACATAAGAAAATGGAACCCAGTTTTTCATATTTAAATTTTTATTTATAATAAATAAGTTATATCACAAAGCAGTCATTAATCCATCATTTACCATTGGTAAGAAGTACCAAGTCCAGAGAATGAAGCATGAGCTACAACGGGTCCAGCGGAGTAACCGGAAACAACTGGGGTGGCATGGGCGGCGTAACCTGATACCACTGGAGAAATAGTCTTGGAGATAACAGGTGTGGAATAGGTGGCTAGAGCTGGTGCGGCGTATGCGGAGTAAGCTGGGGCAACAGCTTTGGTTACGAAAGGAGCGGAATATGCAGACACAACTGGGGCAGCGTGGCTAGTGTAAGCGTTTACAACGGACTTGGATAGAACTGGGGCGGCGTACGATGAAACTACTGGAGAAGCTGAGTAGGATGAGACGATGGGACCGGCTGCGTAAGATGATACAGCAGGCGCAGCATAAGACGACACTACAGGGGAAATGGTTTTGGTTACAACAGGGGACGAGTAGGCGGATACAGCCACAGGCGCAGCTGCTTGGTGGAAGTACGAGCTGCTTACTGCTGGAGCGGCAGAGTACGAAGCCACTGCAGCTGGGGCTCCTATTATTCCAGCGTTGACGTAGGCCAGGGCGGCAGCGAATACGATAAACTACACAAAGAATAAACACTTTAGAGTTACGGTAATATGATTATGAAATTAAGTAGTGCTCTGTATTATTTGTAAGCTAGAAGTTAAATCAGTTAAATAAGTTATAATAACCACAATACATTTATTATATTTCTCTTAACCACAACTGAGCTACCAATATATGCATATTTCGATAACAAAGCTATCCGCGTTAGCAGAATTTGTTAAAATATCAGTTTGAGTTAAGAATAAGACAATAAATGTATTGTATTTGTGAAAATAGGATTTTCCAGTGTGACTGTTTTTAACGCTGTTTTAGTTAAATAAATACAAAAATATACTTTATTTTTGAAATTAATTATATGGAACTATTCTTTATATTTACTATAATATTAATTAATCTATTATACACTAGAAATACATAAGATTATTAACAATATAATAATAGCAAGAATTAAGAAAAAGGACAGCAAGGAACAGTAGTCATTTTGATAACCTGAATGAAGGCATTCAAACTGAATTTAAATATTCGACTGATTATGCTATTGATTGTATCTATTTAATTTAAGTCTGTAACACTGATTACTTTTATTTTGACCAATTTAGAATAAATTATTATCACTCCAATATAACTTCATCTATTTCTGTTCTATTGATATATATTATTGGACTAGTTTCTCAATTAAAAAGTTGTATTTACTTTAACAATATTTCCAACATATGTATACGATAAAATGTATATTTTACTTATATTTATTTTATTCGTTATTTATTTTATTTGTTAAAAGGTTTATGTATAACTTATATGTATTCCAATATCTATGTACCTACATCATTAAAAATATATATTATTAAAAATAAGTTTTTTAAATATTTGACTAAGTGTATCCCTAGTGCTATAAAAATAAGTTGGCCTTACTCCTCAAAACTGATTAATTTATAATTAAGATTATACATATATATTAATGATATGTATGATATCTATAATAAATTAATGATAAATAATGAAATTGATAAAGATATACATCACATATTAATGTATCTAATCACATCCCTCCATTTTATTTCAAAATTGACGTAGACAATAGATATTAGAAAATATAATATGGTTTGGAATATCATCTCATAATGCTAAAAATATGTATAGTGTTATAAATAATTAGTAACATGTTTTTTTATAAACAGTTTACAAAAATTCAAGTTGTATTTAAATTTTCAGTATATTGCAGACCGAATCAATATATTTTTCGTTTTTTACTCGATGGGCATCGAAGTCCTACAAGTTTTCTACTGTAAACTAACAACTTAACTAGAGTAATTAATTTTTTAAATAATCAGTACATAATTTCGTGATACCTAGACACATCTATCTAAACAATCTCATGCAACAACTTTATTTTATCTTTAGGTTACACAATATTCAAATGATTTGAAGCTGAACTGAATACGTAATGCTAGCGTTGGTTTTACTACGGTCTTTATGGAAATATAAAGAAATGTAAATTTACAAAAATATTTTCAACCACTGATGTTATTTTTTATGGATTAAAATTTTTAAAATGAGCCATAGATTTTTAATTAACCTTGAAGTTAGTTATAATTTTCGTCTAAGATTTTGATATAAAAGTAATAAAGTAAAATAAAGTAATTAAAATTTATACTAATTATATTCGTTATATTTTATTACACATTAAATTTTATTACTTGTACTAATTCACTAAACAATATTTCTTACTTGGAATACCATTTTTGGATATGTGTAGTCAATAACTTGCAGGAAACTGATGCTATGTGTAGTAGATCGATGATTTTTATAGTAGTCTCTAACTCTTACTGGACGCCTAGGGTGTGCGATCCACTTTCATTTTCTATGAAGGTCTAGGTTAATAATTCTTGTAATGTTTGGAGTATATTTATTTCAGTATCGTTTATTTAATGGTTCCCCATTAATATAAAACTCTTAGTTACCCGTAAGAATAATTTCGTGGGCAGTCAGTCTGTAAGATGAAACTTACAGCTAGCTATATAGTGTGGGTTATAGAGATATTTATCTAAATAAATGTTATATCTAGGATCATCTGCAAAATTTATATTTAATATATTAATGCTGTTTATAGCATTTATAAGAAATGTACATTAAAGCGCGTTGTAATAAAGTAAAATACGTTCAAATAGATACTCGAAATATTTTAATATTGAATTTTAAAGGCACTAAAATATAGTTCATATCCTTAGAAATAGATATCTGATAGATGGATAAAGCGATGAGGGTCTATTGACTAATAAACCAGTTGACTTGGCATCGTTAGATCTTTTATTTTATCATTTGAAATTGCGAATTTATTTTCAGAAAGTGAAAAATGTAGGTCATTTTGAAGAATATAATAGCCTGAAAGTTATTGAGCATATGATATTAAGTCTTTACATGTGGGTCAAACTTAACAAATTATTAATGTAAGAGTCCTTAAACAATTTCTAGTGTCTAATGTGGTGGGACTTTTTCGAATTTAAAAATAGAAGAGTTTTGTTTTTATCAGAAATGAAATTTATATGATTTATATGATTTTTTTTCAGAAATACCATCCAGTAATTAATTTGTAAACGATATGGAGCAGACTACTAATGTAGGTGCTATTGTGTTCATTACTAATTTGTTAAAGTCGGAGTATTATGAAATATTTCGTTAAAAAATAATTAAGAGAGGTAATTAAGAGAAAAGGTAATTAAGAAATTCCTTTTAATAAGAATCAAATTTGAAAACTACATAGCTAAAAAGTCATACACGGGCTACACAATGAAGGGGAAGACGTCGTGTGAGAAAATTAAGATCAAAAGCTTCCAGGGGCACATTTCAAATTTTTTCTTAACGGAAACAAGGTTTCCGTTTCCCGCATTTTTGGAGAGATAAAATAAAATAACCATAGACCGAACTGAGCTGAAAAAAATACAGGCATGTGATTTGAAATACTTAACTTGAAAGAACTAAGACGATTATGTTGAATCATCTTGTTGAAATGACATATTTGATGAAATTGGGCGAGTAAGAAATACTCGTTGGATTAAAATCTATGTATCCACAGAACGCAGATTATTACACCAAGATTATAGATAATATCTTTCAGAAAACACTACGACATGACGATTTAGAGCGTCAATTTTTTGAGGACAATGTGGCGAACTTTCGACAACGATTCAAGAGTGTCTATTTCCAACAGTGATACATTGCCAGTTGTTTCCAACTATTTTAAATCGATCATCTTATGAAAGATGTACGGAGTCAATAAAATTCAGTAAAGAAGTAAATATCTTACTTTATTATTTTTGAATGAACAGAAAACAGAGGACTAGTTTTATATAAAACGCCGACCAATTATACATTACCCGACGTCTCTTCAACCAACTACGTTGGCATCATCGAGAGATGATAAACGATCTTAAACATCTTCTGACGATGCGAACTTGAAAGGCGCATCGAGTGGTATAGAATTGTTTGGTGTTGCTAAATCGCAAGTTACACTTATATATATATATATATATATATATATATATATATATCTTAGGGAGAGTTACAAATCTATATCTGACTTCATTCTATTACTCTTTCTTATTAAAAATTTAAAAGAGTTAAACAAAGTTATAGGACGATCTCAAGTCCATTAGAAAAATACATTAGGAAGAAATGAGATTATTAGATTAGAGATTATATAAGGTATTTCAGAAGTTATCGTTTAAAATTAAAAATTGAATTTAGCAGTTTCAAGAAAAAAAAAGAAGCAATGCTACGAAGATATTTACGAAAATGATTCGAGAGTCAAATCGGAAATTGCAAATAAGTCGCAAGTTCTATATTAGGGTACAGATCGTCCACTAGCCAAGAATACTTTCCAAATTGTCTTCTAAAAATTCTAATTCTATTTTTTATTATCCTTGAACATTTTATTGATTAAATTAATTAATCAACTATTTAGAAGCCATCAGTCTTAATGAGAAATATGAATCAGAGAAAAGAATGTGTAAACAAATTAGTACCTATATCTAAAGATTAGTACATCTAAATAATAATATTGGATTCATTATAATATTTTACATAATAGAAATGTAATTGGGACAGTTGGAAAAATGTTTTAGCATTTTTCTTATTAATGGAAGATCTTTACCAAAACAAAACTTGTTATCTCTTTCTAATTTAGGGCCTAATGGACTATATTTCTATAATGAAGCATTTGCGGATATATTTTCATAGGTATTTTTTATTTATTTGAGGTACTGTATTCAAATTTAAAATTTGGACGATTACATGGAGACACCCTGTATAATATAATTACGAAAGAAAATCAAAATAAATACTTAAAAATTATCATAGGTTACAGCGGTTTTCCAACAAGATCTCGCTTTTCCTCAAAATGAAATCTAATATGCCGTATATTTGGTACATCGATAGATAGTTTTAAAGAGGCGATAGAAGAGATTGTTTAGATTTTTTCATTTCATATGAAGTTCTCTGAGATTTAGAGATACTTGTAATTTTTTAATGTGTTCATTTCATTTGATTCGCTAGCAAATGATCAGTCGTTAAATAATTTATCAGTTTTAATTGCTATTTACTTTTTCAAAATAACGCGACACGATTTATTCAGACACCCTGTATATATGTTTTATAATAACATTTTAATTTCAAATTATGACGTAGCGATTTTGTCCCGGATTACCCAGTGTACCTCCTGTCGACTTATATTTGCAACAACGATATTATTTTACAACTAATTTAATAAATAGGAGCAGTTTAAAATTTCGCACTTATAGACGACAGTCAAATAAATTTCGTTAATCCGATCC
Source organism: Rosalia funebris (assembly GCA_037954035.1). Classification (NCBI taxonomy): domain Eukaryota; kingdom Metazoa; phylum Arthropoda; class Insecta; order Coleoptera; family Cerambycidae; genus Rosalia; species Rosalia funebris. Next base: position 16,282,108 of record JAZFAV010000001.1, on the reverse strand, counting down.
CTATCTGTGTATTACGGAATGGTCTAGATGTTGCATTAATATTTTTATAGGCGTGGCGGTCTAATCTTCTATGAAACAATGTTGCATAATTGCATATTTAAAAGCCAAATCTTGATATGACTGAGTAACGCTTGAACCACTGCCATAGTCCTGGGTTATACTCGAATTGGTCTTTGTGCTTTTATTTCTAGAGAATAAACGTTTTTGATTTTTTTTTTTAGCTTTTTGGGTAGCGACAATGAAGTAAAATGTGAAAGTCTGTTACGTGCGATTCCATTTTACCATATATTAAATAGATTCATCTAAATGAAAACAATTACGATAATGATAATAATACAATTTCGCTCCAGGGAACTTTAATATAATTTAATGTCATATTTCACCACTCCACTCTCTAATATTCTGAATTCCGTATTTGATATCCGATAGACGTACGGGAAACCCTACAATTTCAACTTCAAAATACTGACATTAAAAAATGTTATAAACGTCACTTATCCTCAATAAAATCTGCTAATAAATTTTGAAATGCGAACCCGCATTATTACGATATGTAATAGTGAGGCAATTATGTATCGAATGTTTCGTTTCGTTATCTCGATTACCTCTATCCATCTCTCATTCTTTGTGCATTTTATGTATACGAGAATAATTTCGTTATCTGATCGACTGTCATTTATCTTATCGGAATCTTCCGAATACCTTACATGTTTATCGTTTCTGTATGTAGTAGGATTCTGCAATGGCCCAGAGAAGGGCCTTGGGGCATTGGGGCGTGGTACGGTATAATCATGGACTGTGATCCACTTTCATATTTGGAAAGGTCTGGGTTAAGCTTCTTGGAGTATGTTTAACTCACATGTTATTATGTTTTAATATGTTACCGGTTTGATTAAAACATATTCAAATTATAATGAAAATGAATCACTGATAATTACGCAATTCCGGGTCGGAATCTGTATGTATATTTTTGATTAATTTCTCAGAAAGTAACTGTCGGGGTTCATTTAATAAATCAAGTAATTTCGTAAAATAAAATCGACAATTTATTCACTTAAACACAATTTATAATTTATCTCTAACTACCAATAACAAACGTTTATTGCAAACAGATAACAAATTTAATACTCGTAGCTTACGACAATTTTTGACTGTCCTAATCTGCATTTGATTGCTGATAATCTGTTGATTCTATTTGAAACAGATTTGAATTGTATGGGTAATCGTTTTAAGCTGAATCGAAGGATTAAATTAGGTGCTAGGTAGGTAAATATAAGAAATATTTTCAGACTTTTTAGTAAATAATATAACAAAATATGATTTTGTTCAATCAGGTTTTACATTAAGTTTTATAAAAAAGTTAGCCAATAGTTTTACTGTACACCGCAAGTAGAGTGCAAGTAACCTCTTGTCAGTGGTTAATTCCATCCATGGAAATTAGTTAGTACGTTTCTTCCTTGTACCTACATCTTCCGGGATTAAGTGATGGAGCATTAACATCATATCAATCTTTTCTTGCAGAACATCTACAATCTTCCTCAACTCTCTCTTTACAACATTTGCAGAGATTTTTATTTTTACGAAACGCCATGATTCATGTGTTTTAGAAAATATATTGCCAACAACTAGGTTATTACCAGTAAGTAAGTGCAGAGCATTTTAAATATTTATTTTAATTTAATATATTTAAATAAACAATAATGTTCCCAATAAAGTGTTTCAATAATTCTACAACATAATGCCTTTAATTAACCAATAATCGTATGAAATTAACTCATTAAGGAGAATTCAATAATATATAAATATATAGGCATTAAAGATTACTAGAATTGTATGAATCACACTGTATATTTAAAATTTCGCTTGAGGAACGATCGTCCACAAATCAAGCTTTCTGAGCTTCTAGGAGCTTTTCATTAATCCTTAAAATAATTCCAAAATAATTTCATTCATTGTTTTATTATTGCTTAAACAATTTAGTCATTGTTCGCACCCTGTATAAACTGTGGTAAATTAAGTATTTAATCGTAATTTTTCTCGTTATCTTTTTTGATACTATATATATTTAAATTGTAACAAATCTTTACTCAGTGATCTTTTTAGTAACTCGAATCAAAATAATAGAACTCAATTGAGTTATTGATCATTGCCTCCATAATTATTTTCTTCATTTCTTCAATAGCAGTTCGCATCTGAATGGAAACTGCATGTTATTTGGTTCTTGATTCAACCTGTTCGATCTAAAATGATTACATTTCTGCAATGAATAATGTTTAGACATTGAAAGTCTATCAGTCATTAAAAAAAAATGATATTTCATGTTTGTTATGTTGCTTTTTTAATATCGATAATTACTTATGGACTTTTCATAATACTAATTTTCATTCAAGTTCCTTATAGACCTTTTTTTCAATAGAATTTAAACAACTTTTAAATTGCCAGCTTTCTCTGAAAACAATCATTGTCTTTTAAATCAATATTCCTTGCATAATTCGTTTATACATATAAATAAACAACCATCCGACAGCATTTTTTTTGTAACCTTGTTAGCTTTTCCAGTCAATTTCATGCTTACTACAGGCTATATGATGGATATGCCCTAGATGGTTTGCAATTATTCCTTATCTCTTAGTCTGATAGATCTTATACCAAGTTATAATGTCTTATATCCCGACCTAATGATGTTTCCAAGCATGCGATAATGAAGATAGAAATTTAGTAAGAACCTCGTGAACAAAATTACAATATTTAGCGATTTATTTAGTAAAGTTTGTCGCACATTTCTTTCTTCTTGTCATCCCCTTTATTTATATTAGAATTAGTATATAATATATAATAAAGTATTGGTCATATCTGATGCAATTTGTTGATTGCGGTGAGATGATATACGAATTGAAAAATAATAAATGTTCGATTAATATTTTGAAGAAAAGTTTATACAAAGCAAGGTTTAGAATTTTTCAAATAGACAAATAAATGATCGTGATCCTATGTTTAAAAAATCAAATTAGTGGATATATTAATTTGAGAACTGCCTTTCTTTAATAAAGTAAGTAAAGATATTCTACATTTATTTGGGGGTGCTTAAGTTCTTAGACAATCTTTATCTATGTTATTTGAATACAGTAAAATTATTAGTAGAATACTTAGACATTTAGAAACCAGACGAATGTTTCAGATTAGACGTTTGTTTTGTGACATTTTTTATTAGTGTAAAGAAATTATTTGGTATATTATTTTAAATTGGCGTTGTATTCTGAAACTATTACAATATAATATTTCTGTAATATATTACGTTTACGAAGCTTTCTTTTAAATTAAAATTCGTACTTGATGTAGACTTGTTATTTATAATTTAACTTTCCTACTGAATAAAGTAAAATTAAAATGGATGTTATTTTTTATTTAAATTTATTTTAACTCCTGACTACCAAAAAATATTTTTGTTTTTAACTAAGTTGATTAAATATTGTTGAAGGCAAAGTCCTTTAAAATTTTATTTTTAGGTGGAAGAATTCACAATCATAAAGAAATTTCGATTTGTAAAAATTAAGAGGGTGTTCTGCTATAAAATATACAATACTATATGAATATTATCCAATCCTGTATACTTATAATTACTGACATTAGAAGAGGGTGCAATGAATTATTTAACATCCGGCATATAGGGTGTCCTATGTCCAAAATTTCCACGTGCACTTCAAGACCTAATTAATCATTATGTTCCCATTTTCAAAATGCATTGCATATGCATCACTATTTATAATAATGCTGGGCTTCTGTACTCTATTTTTATTTTTCGTTTCATGATATAATAACCAATAATCTCTTGTATGATATACATATTTATTTATTATACAAGAATTATTGTACAAAAAGTTTATTAAAAATCATCTAAGCCAGATCAATTTGATTTTTATTTGTTGATTCTGTGGTTTTATTAAAATTTTACTTTATTTAAAAATTCCAAATATTTTATATAGTCATATGAATATGTATTATACTTAATTCTACACAAAATTTGACCGCAATAAATAATATTTTTATTTTTAGTGATTATTTTGTGAGAAGGTTCCATATTGTTTTCTTCTAAATATGTTCTTTTCAAGATAATATTTTTGTTTTATATAGAAATAGAGATACTAAAAGGTATCTGTGGTATTTATATAGAAAAACCTACTTAGATCAGTAGGACATGTAGGCCATGTCTAAATTTTATTGTTTTATCCAAAAAAAAAAATTAAGAAAAGGTATATTGTTTAATTGGAAATCAATTGTTGAGAAGGCTTTTGCTTAAACAGCTATTGTCATACATACATTCCTAAACAATATGTATTATTATTATTAGTACTTCAAATCAGAGGAGAATTGTCTTTTATTATCAAGACTACCAGATTTATATAACATTGATTAATGATTATGATTTGATATAATATTTATTTGATTATTTTTTACACAGATTAAATATTTATGACAATTTTCGTCACTTATACTTATACTTACACTCAACATACTTATTTCTGGGAACATACATTTTGTGTATTTTCATTGCAGAGTTACAAAATTGTCTTGGTCAATATCCAGTCCATAATGAATGTTTACGAAGTGAATAATTAAAATAAATTTATGTTATATAATTGGAACCGCCAAAATTAATTTAATGATCTTAATTTTGTAACGGCTCTTCTGTAATGACCACCTGCATATGATCTTTTACAGTATAATTTTATCAAAATTTCTCGTGTATTTAAAGTGTGTTGTAATACATTCCTTTACAACAATAATTCTTCAAACTAAAAATATAGACCATATTCTTTTAGTAAAGGGTCTTTCAATAAGGACGCTCGATTTTTAAATGTGAATAAAATATGTTGTGTGAGACATCCACTCAATTTTTTTTATTAGAAAGAATATTGAGTATGGAATAAAATGTTTTTCAAATATCCGCTGGAGCTTTGCGCGGTGACACGCATTCGAGAGGTCTAATTTTCGATGACTTTGTCGCATAAATCTGGCTGAATTTGCTGGATGGCGTTCGTTATGTTGACTTGGAGAACATCAATTGTTTGCGGTTTATTCGCATAGATCTGCAATTTAAGGTAGCTCCAAAGGAATAAGTCTAAAGGCCTTAATTCGTACGATATCGGTAGTCAGTTCAGGTGGCCGCTGCGCGAGATAACCATGCTTTCAAATCGTTAGTGCAGAATGTCCATTGTAGCATGCGCTATGTGGCACTCAGTGCCGTCCTGTTTGAGCCACATATCGTCGGTATTCATATCATCCAGTTTAGGCCACAAGAAGTTACTTATCATCGATCTGTAGCGCTCGCCGTTGACGGTTATGGTAATGCGAGTGTCGTTTTGGAAGAAGTACGGACCGATGATTCCACCAGACCAAAATCTGCACCAAACACTGACTTTCTCTAGAAGTGTTTGGTGCAGATGTATCTCGTGTGGATTGGTATCGTCCCAAATCCGACAATTTTGTTTGTTTACATATTCATTCATAACAAAATGGCCCTCGTTGCTAAAGACGATCTTTTCTTTGGCAAAGTTTGGGTCAATTTCCAGCTGCTCCAGAGCCCAATCAGTGAACACACGGCGTTGTCTATGGTCGTTTACTTTAAGTTCCTGGGTCAGTTGGATTTTATACGGGTGCAGACCTTAGTCTCGATGCAAAATTCTTTAATTGTAAGTTGTAAGTCGCAGAAAGGCTATACTGTAACAAATTTTGAGCGTCTCTATTCAAAGACCCTATATTGATATATTTGTCAAATAAATATTTTAGCAGTTAGGACTTAGGGTATTCATAAGTATTTTGCGCTATATATGAAAATGGTAGCTTTTCTTTTAAACTGTCAATTATTTTGCCACTGATTCTAGAGGATAAAGTATTCATTTTAGTAAGAAATTATTTTTATTTAAATTAATTCTGTTGGACTAAAAGAATATATCGAGATAATAGTTTTCCTTCTCTTACCTACAATAAACTATTTGGAAAAGATTCCTTAACTATTTTAAAAATATTTCACTTCACTTCATGTAACATGCATCATTTTATCTTCATAATAATTCAAATATAATTGAATATTTTGTTATTTACGCAAGACGATTTCTCGAGCTATTCCAAATATAAGACAGGGTTAGATTATTTATAGCAGAAGCTCCGACATAAAACTGGCCATAGATCTTCAGATTACATGGTAAATAACTAGAGCCAAACCTGCATATTTTAGGGTAAGCGTCTAAAAAAACATTAAGCCGATGTTTTAATATAAAAACAAAACGTGTGACGAGATTTATGGTTTTACTTATTACAGAGAATTTCGACTGATCAACGATTGCATGCAGAAAGTTTTACATGGTTAAGTTAATCTAATTTATTCTTACACGCATAAGAGTGAATTTGACTAGATTAGAAAACTAAATTGATATAAAAAGTGCAAGAATAAAACTCAGCGTGTATAGGTATTTACTTTGTATTTGTAAGAGAGTTCTCATGTAATTAACCAATAGAATGAAAAACAGGAGGCCAGTTATCCACTAACACTGAAATATTATACGTTTCTTGAGGAGCGTTTCGTCAACCAAGTAGGCATTATCGGGACATGCTAAAAACTGACTTTTTATCATCTGATTCGTGCTGTTCCTTGCTTATATATTTACTTGCTCATAGTAGAAGGTTCCAACTCTCCTGAGGAATAGAATGGACATAATCCTCCTTATTTGACTACGTAGAGACTGCTCAAGAAATAATGTATACGAAAATTCATAGAGTACGGACATATTCAAGTTCAAAGACTGTTTTACTATGGTAAACCTGAAAATCTTGAACAATTTTGCCGAATATCCACACTTGTAATGGGATAGGGATGTTTTAATTTCCTCTTAATATGTAATAGGTATGAAATCCTAGTTCTACCTAAGGTTAAGAAGTTAAACACAACTTTAAACAAAGATGGAAATGTCAATGAGATGCCAACGATACTTTCCTTAAAAACATTCACCCCTACATAGACAAATGGACAAATGAAAACATTCACTGCAGTTTGAAAGAAGAGAACAAACTAGAATACGCATGGATGAACCCAGATGACACTAGCATACATATGATACAAATAAGTGTTAGTAATAGTTAGTGATAAATCTTACAAAGTACAATTCCAATCACAGTGATTTAGAGAGGTGTTAAACGAAGAAGTTTGATGTCAATAATTTTGCAATTAAATAGATCTAGCCAATACTCCATATTATTGAAGTTCAGAAACATTTGATATAAAGGAGATGACTGCAAGACATTAGCTTCAGAAGTGGAAAGCTGAAGCAAGTTGCTTCTTAAACCTAGGAACACGATAGTTAATACAGGAGGCGGTAAAGGAACAATCGATTTTATTGTTAACAATAATAAATATAAAAATTAATTAGAGCATTAAAGTTTCTATACTGGATCCTTGCGCGTGTATCAATTTAGTGACAACGCCAACGCACGGATCACATGCTACACCACTCGCAATTGTTACTAATATGCCACAATTACCAGCACGTATGTCTAGCTACATATGTTTCAATTAACTACGTACGGCATAGATAGTTAATAATTTACCGAACAAAATGCAATTATGAAGTCACGTCTAAGCTTTATTGTATAATTTGATTCATAGGCGCCTTAATGTTTCTGTAAAATTTACGTCATTTTGGTTTTATTTAAAGCATTTTCCTGTTGTATTCCTCTATTGTATTTTGATGTAAATGTCACTTCCATTGAATATTTTTTCTTTATTCTGTCTGAAGAACCTTTTCTTTATTCTGTCATAGGTTGACGGATTTGTATTGTACTGTTACCCTAAAATGTGCATTCGGCACGATACTGTTAAAAAATGTCAGTTGATTGATTCATACGATTGTTACCTGTGACGCACACGCAAGGAACTTTATACAAAATATACTTATTATCTGACAAGACCACTCATTGTCTGGTCTCGATTCACGAGACCAGGCATTGCAGACATACTCAAATTTGGACCTGATAAAGCTGATAAACTGGGCACACAGCGTCGATAAATTCTTAAACTATTTAAAGTTACGTTATACAGAGCCCAAAATCTTGTACGTATTAACCACATATTTCTCTATATGCTTATAAAATGACGTTATTGACAAATCTCATGTTATCAATAACTGTCTTTGATAGTTGTAGAAAGACGTAATTTCGCAATATCTATTCTTGTTTATTTAAAGAAAACAAGAGGTTATTGCAATATTGTTGTTTACTGACGTTAAGATTAGTTTCAAACTTAAGAATTATGCAATAGTTAAAAGGAAATATAAAAAATAACCTTGTCTGAATGCGTATTTGTAATTATTAATGAAAAGTGAATTACTGTTGCGCTATTTTCAGGTGAACTAGTTAATACTGACATTTTAAAAGTGTTGATATTCTTATATTTACATTCAAATAATTTGGTTAATCAGGCTTACAAGCTTCATCATTCAATTTGCATAAAAAAAATGTCGATGGTGGGTTGCAATCTCTCGCAACAGTTTCGCGCTTTACCTTGCATGGCAAAGCCTGTTTACTAGCAATTATATCGAATATATTGCCATTTGAACTACGCCGCTACATTTAATTAGATCACTTGTACCATAACGTAATATTTTAAGACACTTATAATTATATAATTGCCATAAATAAATAAGGCTTGTAACTGGTTGATGGTTAATATTAAATCAATAGGTAACAGCTTACCAGTAGGTATTACATTGTAAAGGTATTTACCATATTTATGCGTAACTACTCGTACACGTGTTGCCTCTGCTGCTGGAAAGTTATCCCCCCTGAAATACCCCTTGTTACTGATATCTTGAAATTTGGTATTCCCTTCTGCGCAACAGAAATATGACAAATTTGAAAACTGATGTCACTTGGTGAACGTTTTAAAACGTGAAAATAGTGATAATCGAGGGGACTAATATCAAAAGAATATGATGGTTAGTTGAATGCTGTCAAAATGCTGTTTTTGGTAAAAACTCTGACATAATATGGGTCCTATGAGGTACAATTATCTGAAGAAGAAGGTCGTTGTTGATGCCCTTCCGTGTTCTAAAACGCCGTATAACGTTAGTCAAATACTGATTACAACTCCTCTAATTTTTTTTAACTCCTAGTGAGATTTAAAAAATAAAACCCGCCACAGGTAGGATTCGACATTTGTCCCGGATCGGAACCGAACGACATACAGTTGTTTCCATCTTGTTAGTTCTCATCAGTGCCGTACACGGTACGCCGATTCAGGACAAATGCCGAATGAACTTTATGGCGTATACATCTTTATCGATACGATCTCTGTCAGTAACATATAAGTCGGAAATCGAGAAAGGAACCACCAAGCCGCCAAGCGGTTATCAAAGTAGTTCCCGAATAGCAAAGCTATTACATAATTTGTTTCCTAGAGCGATTATGTAATAGCTTTGCTATTCGGGAACTACTTTGATAACCGCTTGGCGGCTTGGTGGTTCCTTTCTCGATTTCCGACTTATATGTTACTCCTAGTGAGATCTGCAATCTGCCCAGTGGGCAATAAGTGTTAAACTCCTCTAGTGAACAAAATAATATTTCCATTTCCTTAACCCTTAGTGACCGATAATGTTTTTTATTGCTGTCAGATAAAAACTTGGAATCGTACTGACAGTCTTTGATGGATGATAGAGTATCATATATTTAAAATCTCGATAATGTAAATGTTAACGGAAGGATTCTGGGTCCCTATTTTCTTGACGTAAACATAACTGCTCCAAGGTATTTGGATTTTCTTCAGATGGCCTGATATCTGTACCTTATATGCAGATGTAGGGGAACCTGATCTTCGAGTCGAGAAATGACTTTTTCTTTGAACAAGATGGTGCAACTCCCATTATGCATAACATCTTATCTAAATAATCGCTCTGTCTGAGCTTATTTAGATGAGGTGTTTCTGAATCGTTTACTATGGAGATTGACTGAGATTGAGGGCCGATCGAGTGGCCAACCGGATTGCCTGATTTGACACTCCTTGATTCATTTTTATGAAGATACTTAAAGCAAATTATACGACACTAAGCACTATCTCTTCGTGAATTTTGGACATACTTTTACTGGGTAGGATACTAATACTATATAGTGCTATATAATAGTACTATAATACGGAATGTCATGGTTTGTAACATAGATTAGTTAGCCAGGTTACATATATACAGAACGTACGATTTCAATCAATCTAATTTTCAGTAGATTTCGAGCTTTCGGAAACCATACGCCATATAGTCTTTATTTCACTACTTTTCTGTATAGCTCCTTGGCTTTATTGCTCTTTGTATATTCGGTTTTTTAAACGCTTCGAGTTAATTTTTACGTGTCTATATTTTTGTACATAAATGACACTGCAAGAAGGGGAGCCAAATCGTATTTTTACATCGTAGCCTTCAGGAAGCTATATATCATCCAGTACATTTCTTGATTAATTATTTTTACTGCTAAAGAACGTTATCCCTTGTTCATCAAATAAAACGAAATAGCTTAATAGCGGCTTTGCAGCTGAGAAGATTAGAAAAGAACGAGCAAATTTACCTTATTACTAAGTAGATTTTTTGTCAGTTTCCGATGATCGACTATTAATCTTCGACTTTTTGTTTCCACCCTCCGTGCTCATGTCAAAACTTCCCAGACAGCTACTAAATAAATCTTTCCATGCTCAAGACTGCACTAGTCTGCGTAATTTTTTGTTAAACTCGTCACGGTTTTGTTCAAGTCGATATTACACAAGAGGAAAGTATTGAAGACTAGGTATAGATTAATTTTAAAATCTGCAAGGTACACAAATTTGTCTCTTTGCACTAAGATAGAAGGTGGATAAAGGAGCAACTAAATACAACTAAACAACATTGTTAGGTTCCTTTTTTCAAATTCTATGTAGTTAACAGATATGCAACTCGTTCCTCTTCTCTTGTAACTAATAAAATGTCTGAAATGTGGTGTGAAATTGGACAAATTTCTCAATAAAAGGGGTATCTATAGCAACACACCATTTTGGTGTGAAATTAACGTAACAACGCTGTGTAGAATTTTACCGTTGCTGGTATTAATTCTCATACATCTTTTTTGGCAACTTCAGCAACTTCAGTTTAACTTGACTTTGACTATACGAGTATAATGTTTGTTTCTTAAGATAAATAAATTATTCGTGTGTATGATGTATGATGCAAGTGCATGAAATGATGCAGTTGCTGCATCAGTTTGATGCATCAATAAAAGGAAAAGTAAAGAAATAGAAGACTGATTTTCCACAAAACACTAAACAATTATGTCACTTGATGCCTGTTTAGCTAATTACAATCTATAGAAGATAATTAAAACCTTCCTCTTTATAATATACAAAATCGATTTATTAAAAATTTTTTACCCTATCGTACGGAGCAAATTCTAGAATTCTTTTTCTCAAATTTGTCTATTTCTAATTTTCAAATGACGATTCTGTTATTTATGTGACAACCTAATAACTCTTTCAGTCTTTTTATAAGCCATCCCAACCTAAGTACTATAAATTCCTTAATATTTTTACGGATAAAAATAGATTCGTGGATTTTGTGTTTCATTCCTGTTGTAGACATATTTAATATAACTATGGACAATATCGATAATTTAATATGGACAATATTAAATTAACGTTTAGAGTAAATTATGCTCTTCGTGAAAATAAACCGCCTCTATTGACCAAAAACATAATTAATTTAAAAATTCATGCAGATTTCGTATATTTCTGGAAAATACATCGAAAGTGTCTCATCTTGTTTATTGATGGTAAATAGCTTAAGGTACTTGACCATATTAATTATTAGCATTATATTATGGTGATTTAGAGGTTGAACAAGGAAGTATCCAAAAAAGATTAGGTAGATTTGTTGGCATATTCGGGTTTAAAATTTAGTCAAATCAGGTCACTAGGTTACCTGATTTAGTAAATGATAGTGTAAGGTACTCGATCATATTAATTACTAGATTAATATGATCGAAGTAATTAAGTAGATTTGTTGGCGTATTCGGGTTTAAAGTTTTGTCAAATCAGATGACTGGTTTACGTGATTTGTTGGAATCGATAGCCACTCGTTTTCTTCGTTTACTTAATTATATGATATACTGTACTTTTTGTGCATAGTAATTTTTTTATAATTTCGTAAAATGACAACTATTATTATTATTACTATAAAAACTAGAATAATGAAACATAGATGTACATGATGAATTATTTATTGTCTAGTAAGAACTAAATATAATCATAATCAGTAAATATTAATTTATACAATTATAAAATTAACACTAAGTTAAATATATGATTAAATAAATGTATATTAAAACTCTTATAGAAAAAGTGTCAAAATATGTTTAGAAATTGTGTATATAGTTGTATAGTGTATTTATTAAATATCATCGATATAAATAGAAAAAGAAATACGATTGATTATATTCTAATAACCTTGATAATATTCCAAAAATTCGCAGGGGTGTAATTTAGAACAGCTCTCATGTATTATTTTAATTAATGATATGGTGGCTGGCATTGCTGTAAATTTTCTTTTATTTTATTGGATGATTTAAAATTATTTTGTAATATTTCATTTTGAAGATTGTATAAGTTTACAACAAACTCTTGTATAATATTACAACAAATATTACAGACTTGGGAACAATATACTTTCTAGATCGGAAACATTTAATGATTTAGGTGTCATATTTGACAAAAAATTGATATTCACATCGCACTTTATTTACATAATAAAACATCGTATCAATCTCTGATATATTATTAGAAATACCCTATATCTTAAGTTTATAAGTTTTATCCTTCAAGTTTTAGGGTACTCTATAACTCGGTAGTGCGCTCAAATTTCAAATATGCTTCTATAATAGGGTATCTTCAATATACGGTGAACATAGACAATTTAGAAAAAAAACAGAGAAGGTTATTTGAATATTGCGTATTAAAATTAAATTGGGTATAGCGTTCTATTAGTTCTTCCGAGTCTTACTTTTTATAAGATTTTCATTAGCGACGTTTTAAGATAGTAAAATAGTCTATTTAATATTTATTTATGACTGATTCATAATACAATTAACTACATCGATACTTAGTATGCTATTATTCGATCTCCGCAAAAGAGTTGCAACTAACGTATTTGTTTCAACTGCATACACTTAGGACAAATATAAGTACAATTCTGTACTTGTTTCTGTAATGTCTTCAATTTATAATGAATTCCATGATCATCCAAATATTTTTAATTGCAGCCATGCTTCCATAAAGTCGTGTATAATGTAATTATTTTGCATTCCATTATTATTTTGTATTAAGTGTATAAATATAATATGTATTTGCATATATGTATAGATTTTTGTCCTATTTTTTCATTATCAAAGGTTTTACTTCCTATTCTGTAATTGGTTCTGCATACCTATAGATTAACATAATAAATAAATAAATAATCTCATACTTCTCCACCTTTGAAGAATTACTTTGAAGTATAGACAAAGAAAATTTAACATTTGGCGTTTGAAAACATAATCGCTTAATGACTGAAAGCAAGTATTTCAATACGAATATTTCCTCAACTTTAGCAGTTTATTTCCAAGAATGCAAATTTCTTGGTGTAATTGAATTTTAAAGTACGAAGATTGATAAAATATCAACAATGTGTAATTATACGTTACATTATATGTATAAAAGTAGCAGGAAAGCAGTAACGACAGACTTGTTTGAACTCATCTTATATCCAGTTTTTGGGAGTGGTAGATCTGAAAAAAACTAAATAAAATTAATATTTCCCAAGTAAAAATGCTCCACCGCAAAAAAGTACCCAGATTTCCAACGGAGCGACTCGACAAGCCTTAATGATTCATGGGTTCGGCCTCTGCAGAAATAATCATTTTATAAATCGAGAAAAACGTCTTAATGATCATGATTATCTCACCGTTTGGGGGACCGTGGCCTAGATACAGACATCTAAGCGAGATTTCTGTTCGAGAAATAATTATATACAAGAAGAAAACGAATATAAACAAGACAGAAGTGGATAATATTAGATTTATGGACTGTCTTCTCTACTCACCTAGCCATTGATATCCTTGAAGTTATCGACGATAATTTGCTGGAAAACGTTAAGTAGATTTCATAATTACAGTCCTAATATTAAGTGCCCATTATTTAAATATGATATATTTAGAATATGAGTTGTAATTAAATTTGAGGTAACAGCTTAAGTTAAATCATAGGAAAAATAAATTAAATAACATTAAATAAACGAATTTGTGTTATTTATTCGTAATTCAGATTTATTCTGCATTAAATCTTATAACTATAAATTATGCATTAGATCATATTAATGGTAAAAAATTTCAATCCATTTCAAAATAAATATTTTGCAGTTATTTAAAACATGCCGTCAATTTTACGCATATTAAAGATGAATAAAATACCTTATATACTATCTGACTATGTTTACTTTCATAATAACTTATTAAGTGGAAATAATCCCATAGGTATAATATTTTTATAGTTTTATAGCGACATGAATAGAGCCGCTGGTTTCGTCAGCGTGCCAGAGGCGTCACCTTCGAGGCTTCCCATTAGGTGAAAGAAAATAAGTAATGCTACGTAATAAAATAAGTATAAAAACCTGGTTACACGTTATAATTTATACAACCCTTTAAAACGCTTACCCCCCTCAACAGCGCTACCATTAACTCTGTTAAACATCTACAGCATTAGATTTGTTTCTACAAGTGTTTGAGTGAGTGATGGTAATGGTAAAGAAATGTTCTTACATGAAAATAATGAGCATTGGACACCTAGTGATGTAATATTGTAAATAAGCTATAACGCTATTATATTTTGCGTCCCTTAAACTCTGTACAGCTTGTCAAGAACAGGAAAAGTGTGAGATTCTTTGTGTATGCATAGAAGAAAGAGTGAGGCAACATTCGGAGGTAAAAATGGAATTTACGCGCGGCTAGATCGAAGTTTGTGTCAATATACATTAATTGATATTCACTCTGAAAAGATCCCAATGTGCCTGCATAAATACCAAGCCATTTACTGTGCACCTCATCGGCTGTCCGGTATACCAGTTTTGAGACATCGTTCTATCCTTGACAAGCTGTATCTGTGTGTGTAGAGCATCCACTATTTGTAGTGACTTCTCAAAGAAGGACAGTTTTGTAATTTTTCTTTTGCACCTCTAGTCCTTTGTAATCGTTATTTAACCTGGTTCAACATGAGGATCTCGAAATATCGTTAGATTTTTCGTCATAGCAGTTACCCCTTTAGGATCAAATTGTATCATTACAGACTATATGTTATAGAAATGCTCAAAATAGTAATATGATGCCTATAACTATGAATCGGCTGTGGTGTTTAAGGGTTATCAGGACTGAATACGTTTAGGAAGATGACTTATAATTATTCATTTACGCTTGGACAATATCTTCAAATTTCTTTAGTTAATAAATGTAACGCATACATTTTACCAGTAATATGTAAGAATATGAAGAAGTTGTTTAAGACAACGGTCTACAGAACGCATATTGGCAGCACCATCAGTCACAAACATGAACACTTACGTTTTCAATGTCATCTTTGGATGTTGCAATTTGTTTCCAAAAGAGTGCACTATTGTCATTCACAAATATTTGAAAACTCTTTGTACAAATGTAAAACCTACTACAAAAACCTAGGATGGAGGTACTGAAAACAGAGCAAGAGCTAATGTTTTACTTATAAGTTACAAGTCGCAACCACGTTACAGCAGACTGCTTTATTAAGGATAAAGCATACTGTTAGCAACAAATAGCAAGACGTTTTCAAGATAAGCAGTTTTAAAACCATAAAATGGAGTTTTCCGCACGTAGAACATCTCTATCCCGAAATTGAGTGGCCGAGAAAAAATAAACCAACACATAAATGCAGAATATGTGTTTTATGCTACAGTTTTACTATTTTCAAATAATCCACATATGTGCTTTCTCATGACCCATGGAAACCCATCTATCCATCTCAAAATCAATAGATGTGGTCTGGTAGACGTCCCTAATCAATCAATCGAAACCCGATCGATCCGACACGATTTAATTGAGTGATCGTGTTAACAACAAAAATATCTCAAATCGTCCACCATGGCGCTTTCTCATGACTCGTGTACATGGTAGAGTGTGTTCTATCCACCTCACAATCAATAAGTGTCGTCTGGGAGTCGTCCCTAATCAGAATCATTCAAAACCCGATCGATCCGACACGATTTAGTTGAGTTATCGTGCTAATAAAAATAAATGTCGACGACAACGACATACACACACACACACACACACACACACACACACACACACACACACACACACACACACACACACACACACACACACACAGACACACACACACACACACACACACACACAAAATGGTATAAAAACCATTTTTTTTGTTCTTACGCCGAAAATAGAAAAATAAAGGCTAGACATTTTTTTTACACGATTAGATTACTTTTCCGCTTATAATGGAGTGCGGAAAAGTAATAAATCTCATTTCTTCAAACATTGGTACGACTTGGACTACAATAAAACATCTCAAAGAATCAATTATAAATAAAATTTATTAGTTTCGTTTATTAGAAGTTAGAACTTAAACAATAAATTTGCCAATCTGTAGCAATACCAATGTCACGTTTGTTATAATTTATTTTTCTCCCTAAGTATTTTATTCAATGTTAGTTTAAATAATTTTTTTTATAAATAGATAAAAGTGTATTGAATTAATTATTATTATGAATGAAAGTGATTTTTCTCTTATGACGTTTTTAGGGAAAACATCTTGTAAAACTGATCGCAATGAGTCTGCTGACTATTTTATTAATATAGAAGTGATACTGTTACATAATATCGCTAATCGCATTCTAGAAGTAATTTGTAGACTTTCTCTAGCTCTGCGTGGGTAGATTATAACGATTTTTTGCAATACACGCTTTTGCATTTATAATATCAGTTTAAATCATAAATTGAGGTTTAATTAAAAATATAATAAGAACTATTATTCAACGCTTATTGTTTCTAAATGCATATTGGTAAACAATCCCGTTTTGTAAATGTAGCAGTTTTCAGTATGTTGATTAAGTTTTGAGTATGTGAAAAAATAGGAACGTTGTGGATCGCTTCCAAAAGAAAGACAGTGTACTATGAATAACAGATTTATTTTACGAACATTATCGATAGTAAACTCTAACATGTAAAAGAATTACAAAGAGCGACCTCGATTATATACACTTTGCTTCCTGCGGTCATGGAAGAACTGTTGACATTACAAATTATTTCTTCAAATTGCATTCAGAAGGGTATAATTATTTGAAAGAGAGCGTACTAAAATTCAATTTTGGTTGACTATTGAAGTGACTGACTACTAAATGAGAGATAACTACTCTACGTACTGAGAACTGACTGCTAAAATAAGATTTATTAAACCCAATACTCTCAATTTATTAAGATTTAACAAAACTAGGAGGATATATGTTTAAGCTAAATGTTTCATTAGATACGGAAGGTAACTTTCATATCTTCACCAGAAATTTTATGCTATTGTTTTTCCTGGTTAACTTATGTTTTGCTATAGGGGACTGAATTTCCCTTGTAAAACCATTTTGATTCTGTTGCTCCACTTTCCGGCGAGGAAACATAATAGCATATTTATTGGTAGATGGATAAAACCAAGAGAGTTAGTTAAGTGGCATGCCAGATCACCAGATTTATAATCCATTGACTTTTTTGAGAATACGTAAACAATAATGTTTACGTAAGGCCTACCACACTGTATAAATTATAAATATTCGAAATTAGAAACTTACCACTCGAAACTATTATTTATTTAAAGTGGTTTTTATCAGCTTGCAAACCTTAAAAATATTACAGTCTCTACAGTGATGGTCAATTTATTAAATTAAAACAAACATGTTTGTTGACGTCCCCATTTAACAATTTAGGTATAATAGATTATATTTTCTACATATTCTTCTATATAGATTATTATGTCTATAAATAAACATAATAGATATTGTTTTCTGTTAATTGTATGATTCAAAAATACAGTATGTTGCATGATGTACTGGACTAACTTACGGGACAAAATTTCGAGGTAATTTTAAGCAAAAAAGTTCTAATAAATATATTTTTAATTCTCCATCAGCTATGGGCCTTTAAAGTTTTAAAATCATTTTTTAATATTACTAACACAATTTCACATGCACTTTGCGTACTCAGTTCTGCTCTGCTGTATTAAGCTATTTCATGATAATATTTTTACACCAACTTTTTACGTAAAGAATTGCCAGGTCCGTTAGAAGATACTTACAAGAACGAATGATATTTCGGCATGATGAAGCTCGTGTTCATTAGACTAGGCTAGTGAAGGGATATCTTAATGAAAGATATACTAATAGATGGATCGGATGTGGAGGAGCACATTCTTGACCATCAAGATCACCAGATCTCAATCCTCTAGACCGTTACCTATGGGACCAACTTAAAACCTTAGTGTACGAGACGCCAATTAATATTAGAGAGTAACTTGCGCACATAATTTTAGGTAAATGTAAGAAAGGAGGAATAACCCAGAGTTTTTAAGAACAACCACTCAATTCATTCTTGATAGTACTGTATAGTGTATCAATACTGAAGGAGGACAGTTTGAATACCTTGGATAATTGTTATTTTTGTTTTGTTGCTATTTCGTTTTTTGATTTGTTACTTCGAAAATAAAACGTTTAATAAAAAAATAAATAAAACGAAAAAACAAACGTTAAAGGTCTATACATTGGTAACTATGGAGAACTAGAACGATGTTTATTATAACGTTATTGCTTAGAATAACCTTAGAAACTTGTTTCTTAAGTTTGTGCAGTACGTCATGCGATACCCTGTATATAATTTATTTAAAATGTCTCATTGTTACGATCGCGTATAATATTCAAGATCTAATATATTGTAACTTATGTGTAACACCAAACAGATTATGCTGTATAGAGTAATTTTCTGAATATTATCATATGATCCGTATTTGAGTTATGTATGCACTTAACGATAAAAGTCATGAAATGAAAAAGCAACTTATGAGAACATTTAAATTTAGATAAATACTATTGAAATATATGAAAATAATTAAAGTTTACGATACTTCAACAGTTCTCGGTTGTTTTATAAATTAAGGACAACTCTAAATTTTTGATACCGATTTCATTGATACAAATATCTAAAAATAAGGATTAAAACTCAAAAAGCGTAAGCTTACCCGAGCAATATAAAAGAGAAAATATACACTAAATAAAAAAGTTACGCCCCCACAACGTCAAAAGCACTCAAGCTGCCTTCTATCGACTTCGTTGCGTAATTCAATGTCAAATACGTCTGCAATATATCGAAAAGTAATCAGTGATCGCATTATCCAAATTCATCATTTTAACACCACATTAAATTTAATCTTGCGTTTGTCGACTATGGGAGGTCGCTACGGGATTAAATCATTTGACCTTTCATTAAATATGTAACAACAATGTGCACCGCAGATTAGTGGGTTGCGCAAGATGAAATTAATTAACATTGCTCATTATTAATGGATTAATTAGTGGCTATTGCCATAACAGATTACCAGCGTTCACGTTTATCAACATAAACAGTAGGAACTATTTTAATACATTTTATAGGATTAAAGTCATCGAATGGAATAGAATTTGTTATTAATTCTTTTAAAGGAACATATAGAATTAAATATGCGAAAAAAACTATTGTAAAATTGATATAATAAAAAAAAAACATAGTACACATTTATTTCACAATAACATTCAGGTTATAATATAACAATGTTAGGTGAATTTTATTTATCTCATTAACCTTATCTCATTAATCCACACAAACATGAATGAACACATTCGGTCATAATGTATCTGAGAGATCTCATAATCAAATCTTAGACAATTTAGATTTTAATGAGTTTAAGACTTAACTAAACGCTTATTTTAATTAATACAAAACAATAATAAATATTTCACACTAGTTTTTAATCATCATCATCATGAGGTCATCAGTCCTAAGACTTGTTGGACGCTAGCCTCCAGCTTCTCGCATCTTGTGTTAACCTATGCATTTCGCTAATTGTGGTACAACCTACATCTCTTACTATTTGCAAGCAGTAGTTTAATCTAGGCCTACCTCTGCCTTTCTTCACTCCTATTTCTGCCTCCAAAATACATATACTTCTTTTCTCGCCGACTTTCTCTAATACTTCTTCGTTTCTAACCCTATCAGTCCACGGTATTTTCATCATTCTTCGGTAACACCACATCTCAAAAGCTTCTAATTTCTTCCTACTTGCTTCCTCTGCCGTCCAGGTTTCGCAACCGTATAGTGCCGTGCTCCGTACATATGTTTTCAAAAATCTCTTCCTTATTTCTAAGCTTATTACCCCCGAGCATAAAAGTGCTTTCTTTTTGTTAAAAGCTACTCGACCCTGCGTTATTCTTTGTTTTATATCTTTATCGCTTCTTCCATCCCAATTTATTTTACTTCCTAAATAAGTGAAGTCTTTAACTTCCTCCAATCTTTCATTATTAATTTGTACTTTCGCTTTTGCTCTGCTCTCGCGCCCTCTGCACACTACCACTTTAGTTTTGTTTTTATTCACCTTCATTCCGTATTCCTCTGTCAACACTGCCTCCATTTCGTTCAATGCTGATTCTAATTCCTCTTTACTAGATGCTAATACTGCTATATAATCCGCGAATCTCAGCATTTTTAGTTTCTGTCCCTGTACTTTAATCCCGAAATCCACTCTATCTTTTACCACATTAATCGCCTCTTCGATGTACAGATTAAAAATTAGTGGTGATAGCGTACATCCTTGTATTACTCCTTTCCTAATACCTGCTTTCCTTCTTTCTCCTTCTACTTCTATAACAGCAGTTTGCTCTTTGTATAGATTGTGTACTACTCTCCTATCTCTATACTTCATTCCCGTGCTCTTTAGTATTTCGAGCATTTTTTCCCCATCTTACATTATCAAAAGCTTTTTCTATATCTACAAATCCTATATAAGCGTTCTTTCCTTTTTCTATTGTTTTCTCTAACATTACTTTTAGCGTCAGAATAGCTTCGCCAGTTTACCTATTTCGCCTAAACCCGAATTGGTCTTCTCCTAGTATTTTCCCCACTCTATTTTCCATCCCCTTCTGCACTATTCTGGTTAAGATTTTTGACGCGTGGGAAGTTAGACAAATCGTTCTAAAGTTCTCGCATTTGTCAGCTCCTCTCTTTTTCGGTATAGCAACGATAATGTTCCTCTTATAATCCGCCGACATCTCGCCCATTTTGTATATCTATTTTACTAGTTCAAATATCCTATTTACTACTTTCTGTCCTGCACATTTCAAAACTTCCGCTTGTATTTTATCTACACCCGGCGCTTTATTGTTCTTTAGCCCTCTTAGTGCTATTTCAAATTTGTCTCTCAATATAGGTTTTCCTACATCTTCCCTATCCTAATTCCTGACCCTCGTATAAATTTCCTAAGTACTGCTTCCATCTATCCGCTTTCTCCTCTCTTCCGATCAGTATGTCCCCCGATTGACTCCTAACGTTTCTACTTATTGTTCCTATATCCCTGAAGTTCCTCTTAATTATTTTGTAAGCCTCATCGGTCTTATCTAATTGCAGCTTATCTTCTATTTCTTTGCATTTATCCTCTATCCATTTTTCTTTCGCTTTTCTACATTTTCTAATGATTTCCCACTTTATTGACATAAGTTTTCAGTCCTTCCTCGTCTGTTTCTATAGCCTCGTCTGTCTCTTTTGTATTAAGTTTAAGATTTCGTCCATTATCCAGGGCTTTCTAGCTTCCCTTCTCTCGTGTCCTAAAACGTCAGTAGCCGCGGAATCTAGACTATTCTTGATACCCTCCCACTCAGTTTCTGCGTTCTTGATTTCGTCATTACTCGCTTTATTTATTTATTGATCTGTTTTCTCCTGGAACTTATCTTTCATATTCTGATCCCACAATATGTCTACATTTATACGTTTCTTATATTTCCGGGTTTTCAGATTTTTGAACTTTAATCTAGCTCTCATGACTACCAAGTTGTGGTTGCTGTCTACATCTGCTCCTGGATAACTCTGACAGTCATTTGCTTGATTTCTAAATCTCTTCCTAACGAGAATGTAGTTTATGTAATCTGATACCTGCCTATCCCTCCTGGCATTTTCCAGGTGTACCGCCTCCTAACGTGATTCTCGAACAATGTATTCGCGACTACCATCTTGTGCTTCTCACAGAGTTCTGCTACCAGTCTGCTACCTATCTCGTTTCTGTTTCCTAATCCATAAGGACCTACAAATTCTCCTTCTTTCCCCTCACCTACGACTGCGTTAAAATCTCCCACTATTATTAAATTCTCATGACCCTTCACACATAGTTTTTAATCGTAATAACTAAATTTACATAAAGAAAGTCATTTGATGTTATAAAACAATAAATTTGGAAGATTTTTATAGAAGAACCAGCTATTGACATGTTTTTTTCTATTTTAAACACAATACACAAACATAAATTAGTAATGAACAATATTTTGAATACAGAAAACAAACTACCTATCTTTGACAAATATATTAACGATTGATTGCTATATCAGGATATAGTCATCTATATCCTGATTATTATTAATCATAGTGGATGGAATGGAAGTCACTTTTAGATTTAATAAAGACCTAGAAATTATTAGGTTTAGATTTCAAAATGCCTTCGTATCATTTAAAATTAATGATTAGTTGTTGTTATATGCTATTTCCGTGAGGCCTATTTTGTTAAGTATAGTCTGAGAAAGTGGTTATAGATTTGGATACTTTATTTAATAAATAAACGAATGAACGAATACATAATGAAAGTATGAACAATCGAGTAAGAGAATGAAGACCAAGTGAATAACACAAATGATAAATTTCGTGCTATGGTCTATATGGTTTCAGTTGTTATAGAAAATTTAATTAGAATACGGAGAAAAACTGGGTATGCAATTATTTGCATATACCATGAATATATGTACACCATCTATGGATATCCTGTTCTTGATTGTTTAATAAGAATAATTACAGAATAAAATTAAATTACCCCATGATAAAATTTCTGTATTTTACGCCACTTAAGCTAAATGTGTACTAAAATGGACCTAATTATAATATCGTTATGTAAAAAGTACAGAAGGTTGTTACTGTGATTATCCATTCAGATCTTATGATTAAATATAAGTTTTTGCCCAGACAGGTTACCGTTTTCATCTCGTAATATCTCAAATTACATAAAATTTATGACACAATAATTACACTAATAAAACCCGTTACGAACATAACCCACGAATTAAATTTGCATAGATTAATCTGGTTTATATAAACTGCATTGTTACCTTTTCGGAGACTTCGCCCTTGACAATGATGGAATCTGTGGCAGTCTGAAAAACAGTACAATCAATAAAGTATATTTGTGAACAAGATATATTTATTACACGTTAAAGTATTATCTACCTTGGCGACTGTATCCTTCTGGAAATCATGGATGGAGGCCTAAGAAGAAAATTGGTTTTATAAGTCATAAAACGTGTAAAGTAATTCCAAGAATAGATTTCAAAGCTGATTGTGGGCTTTTTTTTGAGGTGTGTACTCGCTATTCGTGTAAATTTATGTATGGGCTTGGGATATGCGTTAACAGCACACATGTCGTTTCGATACTGACTTAAATTTGTGTGTTACTGACCTAAATCTAGTATTTCGAGGATCAGCAGCGACCTCCAACAATTAAACTAATTTTATGCATAAAATATAGTTACAGGGTTATTGTGTATAAAAGGTACGAAACCAGTGCAGTGTTTGGGAAACAGTTTATTGGAATTTCCTGAAATTTGGGTACGCCCAGAATTCTGAATTTCCTAATTAAACTATGTACCATTAGGGAAAAATATAATGAGATACTTTCTACAAATTTGCCTGAATTATTGGTAAAAGTAAATTAAGAATTAAAATAAAAAGTGTCCTGGTCTCAAAATTATCTCATTCTCTATTGTATGAAAGAATTAACTCAAAAATATATTGGTTCTTATTTATGTTTCAGGGGAACAGTTTCTTAGATTATTTTTTAATGGTACATATCAATAAAACATTTTATTCTTCTTCTATATAGTTCTTATTATTTTTATTCTTAGGATTATAGTCTTTATTCGCATTTACATTTATTTAATGTCGTATGTTTAATTAATGTAAACTACAGACAAGATACATTATTTGCCACTGTATTTAATTAGATATTTAATTACTAATTCAAGTTCATTTTAAAACTATGTAATATTATGTTTTATAGTTATAATGAAAAATTAAATGTGTATGGATGTATATAGTTAGTGTCTTAGTTGAACTCGTATAATGCTACTAAGACACAGAAAGATAAAGACAAACATAATAGCAGTTAAATATATAAGTTTTAAGATTTACAGTTCAACAGTATTGAAATTATTTCTAATTTCAAAAGTTCAAATGCCATGGAATTGTTCTTAAAATGTACAATTTCTATGTATCCTATTCCATGTATATAAGAATTAAGATATATTAAATACTTATTTTTTAACGCGTGAAGTTCAGGTAATTTTAGATTAAATAAAATAGTGATCGAAAATTAGTTTTTTCATCAATAATAAATGCAATTATTATAATAGGCCTTTCTAGTTCATATGTCCCAATGCCCCTGGTAGCGTTCTTAGATCGTCAAGAGGTCTAGATAGAAACGATCCTCATGTTCATCACTTAATGCACTAGGGTTCTCTGGCAAGAACTGCTTGATCGAGGTGACTACAGGAAATGGAGCAACCTCATATTGCAACCAAGATTTCCAAAAGTCAATGACTTGTGGCAACCAAAACTTTATAGTTATGAGCCTCTTTGCCAAGGAAGTTTTTTACAACTGCCATGCTTCTTGCAAAGAAAGAATTCATGTTCCTGGCAAAGTCTATACTGTCTATTTACACACATATACTTTCAAGCATACCAGTTGCCCTCCAAACAAGCAGATACCAACCACGCCTCAGATGCCCATATTGAGTAAAAGTTAAATGAAACCATCTCACATTTAAAGTTGTTAGTACAAAAAATATATTAATAAATAAACGAAGCATTTCTAAGGGCATAATAACCTGTTACGTTTAATGATTTATTTCATTAAACTGGCTTAATTCATTTAATATATACCTGGCAGATTCTAAGCAATAAAACTAACACGAATATAAAAAGGACAAATTCGGAATATTTCTTTAAGGGGATTTAATTTTTACATTTCAATACATATGTGTATAAATGAACTCATATTAGATATGCAATAAGAATGGACTAATAATGCTTATAGAACCAATGCAATTTGCCTCCCGTATTAATTAATTAACCCAATTGAATATCCGTCAGTGACAGCGAAGCCACACCCCGGTCAACTTGTGACAGAAATTTAGCTGTTAAGCTATGGTCAGTAAACATGGAACTTAACCGGTCTCTTAGGTGCCGATCCTATTTACTGGTACAATCGTATTAATGGCATTTTTTTGTTCTCTCATGCTTGAATGAAATCCTAATTAAACACTGAAATTACTTAATTTATGGAGCGGTGTGGATTGTAATCAATGAAGTTACACAGAAATATTAGTTTACTATTAGGTAGTGAAACTACAATAATATATTTTCGTATTATCGGCAGACCTCAGAATAATTTATAGTACACTAATTATAGGCCTATTATTTCGTCAATTAGGTCATGGCCATGAGGTTTATTGGTCACGATTGTTTTATTTTCCGATAGAATAAGTACTTGCGATGATAACCTGGTGTGCTAGCTGATGGTTCGGTATAATTTATGCATAATTTTTGCAATCTAGTCCCTTTTGAAACAAGTCGGAATCATCAAAGTGGTAAATTATTTCCAAAAGATTATTTCCCATGTGTTTCTTCTATCGAAGGCATAGATGCTTTAATTAAAGATAGACCTGTAAAAAGATATGTATGCACTTATGGCTGGTTTAACACCTCAAGTGAGGTAGCGCCCCTTATAAAAATTTTTAGATTTAATTTCTTGGGAATGATCAATCCCCTATAATTTTTTGACTTTGCTACACATGTTATGCCATTCCTTTTGGTCCCTGGCTTCATCCTTTCGGTTGGTTCTTATTCGGATCTTACTCAGGTTGTCCTTCATTTTTGCTATCTTGTATCCAAATTGATTCAACTTCCACGTCTTGTTTGCTAGTTTACATTCCATTATTACACTTATCACATCTTCTTGGTTTGCTCTCCATACACGTCGCAGCCATCTTAGTCTTTGCTCCCTAATTATTTCTATTACATACTCTCCTTTTAATTCTTCTTCTATTTCCAAATTGGTTATCATTCTCAATCTGCTATTCATATCAGGTGTAATATTATTCTTATGCTCTTTTTTGCAGCTTTCATTCCTGTCTCTTCTTTTTTGTCATGGTTATTGTATCTGATGCATAGCTAAGTATGTATGTTTTATTAACGTTTTATATATTCTTATCTTAGGTTTTCGAATTAACAGCTTATTCTTTAGTTGCTTCCTATTTGTTTGCAGAGCATTATTGACAGATATAACTTTCTCCTGTTAATATATCTCCATTATCAGACAGAATGACTCACAAATATCTATTCATCTTCCTAAATTCATGATTTTCTACTTTAAATGGCCTATTTCCTAATTATTCCTTCTGTAGCTCCATTATTTTCTGTCTTGTTTATTTTTAGTCCTTATCTTCTTACTTTTGTCCACTATTTCCATAATCACCATAATCACCATAATCTCTCCTCTTTTAGCAATTAATGATCTGTGTATGCTATTAGTTGACCTTTTTCCTCGTTCTTATTATATACTTGCTTATTGCCCGAGTGATATCTTCTAATGCCATATTGAAAATCAACTTAGACAATACGCCTCCTTGCTTAACACCTTTGCCGATGTTGATTTCTTCAGTATTGTTTTTTTGTGTTTTTATACTAATAGTTTCTGGTTTGTATTTTTATACTGGTAGTTTCTTTCACGATTGTATTTATAAGTCTTCGGAGTTTCCATTATATTTCTCACTCAAGGCAGTCATAAATTTATTTACATTGACCAAATCGAAATCTTGTTGGAAATCTACAGTAGGTATTTCAATATCTCTCTTGTATGCTTTTTTGATAATTTTGTTTCATTACGTGTATTGTATTAGTTGTTGATTTTCCTTTTATAAAACCAAATTGATATCGTTCTAGACTGTTACTTGACATTTCAGATAATCTTCTCTGTATGATTGTGGAGGTAATTCTGTATGTTACGTTTAGCAGCATTTTTCATCCATAATATTTACATTCGGGTCTGTCTCTTTTCTTGTATGTAGTTACTATTATCCATTCATTTTCCACGTTATTCTCTGTACATTTATATTTTGCTAGATGTTCATCTTCTCTCAAGGTGTATTGATCCTTGCAATTCCTTTGATCCTTTTCCTGCTGCAATTTCTCTATATTCCACCTAGTTTCAATATTTTGTCTTTTTACATCTTTGCAGTTTGCAGTAGAAAGGTCATAAAATTCGTTTTCTATGAATATCGATAATTCGATACGTAGAATAAACTCTAATGACGTTTTGCTTAATGAATATACAATAGTTTATTGTCCCATCTTTCGACTATAGACCTAAATGAGATCTATTGTTTAGTATTTTTTATTCACAAATGATAGATAATGGTGATATATCATTCCAGCTAAGACGAACTGATGTAAATATCTTTCGAGACTCATCTTTCGAGAGAACTCATACACTATCATATAAATGATATAAGGGATATTCCCATTATAAATTGAGAAAACATCTGCTCTTTTCACATTCCTCGTTATTCACAATCCTGGTCCTTACTATAGACTATTTCAAATATAATAATAGCTTATCGGTGTTAATACTAAATTCATATACTAGGGCTGATCAAAAATATGGTGAATAATTTTATTATAAACAAAGTAATAAGCTTACTTACTTCTAATATGAACTAATCTCCTCAAGGTACTGTCCTTGGATAGCGATGCAATTTTGTCAACGTTGTTTCCATGATTGGAAGCACTTCTGTAAGACTTTTTTCAGAAGGGTCTGCAGCTGCTTCATCGTGGCCCTCTCAATGTCGGGAATGGCGTCAAAACATTTTCCTTTTAGCACGACTTTAATTCTTGGAAAAAGTCAGAAGTCGCTTGGTGGTAAATCTGGAGAGTGAGGCGGATGTGGACAGACAGGAATCTTTTTTTTTCAGCCAAAAACTCGCGGATCAGAACGAAGTGTGGCACGGCGCAGTGTAGTGATGAAGGAGGAAGCGATTGGCCCGTACGAGATATTCAGTTCTTCACTAGTTTCTCCAATAGTCAATTGCTTGTTTTAACGAATCATCTTTTCCGCTTTTGAAATGTTTTCGTCTGTTTTAGAGGTCGAAGGACATACCGCCTTTTACTCGTATTCAACAGACTCATTTTCGCTTTTGCTCATACCACTTGAAAACAGTCTTCAGAGTCACCACATTATCACCATATACTGATATTAATATTTCATGAGATTAGCACTTTTTTGTAACTTAAACCAAAACTTAATGTTAATGCGCTGTTAGAAATCCATGATGTGCTATATACACGGTAAACATCTCCTCACTCTTCCGACTCTGGAAGCCAATTGATAAGTCATAATTTGTTCAAACTTGACCCTGACTATCTCAAAGAATTAGCCTATCGGACGCATTATTTCACACAGATGTAGCGTCAGCAGCTTCTGCTATAAAAATTCGCTCACCGTATATTTTGATCAGACCTCGAATATTAAAGTGGAAAAGCTGTGGACAAAACGATGAAACTATATCCCTATGTGAAACACATAAATGGAAAATCTTACAACTATCTCTACAACTACAACCTCTAGAATGAAAGAGCCAGAATGATTTGGAAGATTTGCCATTTATATAAATTGATCTGGATCAATAGGATGATCTATTTTTCTTTTTCAGTCCTCTTGTACTTTTTATGATGTTTAATTACCATCTATAGATAACGTAGACGACACAGTTATACCAAGAATGACGCCCAACTCGAGGTTGACATGTATAATATATTTTGGCTTCATCTTTCATAAACTTTGAGAGAATGAGCTGGAATTATCAATATTATGTAATATTTGAGTTTATGAAAAGAAATCAAATACAATGCATCTTATATTTTTAGAGACATAAACTCATTTATGTCGAGAATGTTCCTACAAAATTTAATTTGAATTTGATTTACGCATTTAATAACCGTGTATCGCGTAGATAGAAATCTCGCAAAATTTCATTATTGCAATAATTCTGGAGGGTTTATCATATAACTACAAAGCGTCGTCTTTTAATCACGTCATCTGTTTGATAAGTTTGCAAAGTTTGGGATTCCGCGAGTAAAATTGATTAAATAGCTATAAATAACGGTCGGGTTGCGGATTCCACTGGTTTCGGTGGAAACATCAATTTATTTAGTGGAACGCTCACGGTCGGATTTCAGCGATATAGAAATTGAACTACTGCCTTGAGTAATAGGTATAATCTGGCGGGAGCAACATTTCGACGGATGAAGTGAAAATGACGCCCATTTTTTAGCACTGCACATGCCAGGGAGGACTATTTTTTCCAGATTCACGGTATGCTTTTAGGGTGGATTCGTTTAAGAGAGTTATGACCGTAAGAAACAGTAGTAAATTATGCGAAAATGCAATGAAGGGAATACCGTAATTGAACAACAAGATAAAGCTATGGAAATCGTGATATTGCTTTAAAATTTCTGCATCGAAGGTTTTTACTATTAGTAATTTTGTTACTAATATAAGAAATAAATTTCTTATATTTTTTATTAGTTTCAAAATAAAACTCTAAAACAAGTTTGTTTACGCCATGATTGATTAAAGGTAAGACGTTACTGATATTTATTTATTTGAGTACATACAATATAACGGTACAAATTTAAACATCGCTTAAAAATGATAATTAAAATATGATGGACATAAAATACAGTATTTTCCAAAGTAATGAATTTTGTTGAATATTCAAGAAATAACATTTAGGAAAATCTCTGGGACACGTCGAATTTTATTTTTAGTTGCGCGTTTGTTAAAATATAATTAATAGATACAGGGTGATTCGTATAGCAGGTACGACATATTTGGTTTTAGTTTTTGATTTTACCGTACAAGAGATAAGCAATTCAATCTTTCAATACACTTCTGGATAAAATTCACGCACCAGTAAAACTTTTCATTATGTCTTATAATTTTTCGAAGTTATAAATATTTAAACATTGTACAGAGGCAAAGTAACATTTTGAAATTGTTTATTAATAATACACTTAACGATATTTAAAGTGATTTGTAAAAGAATGCATTCAGTTGCGCTAATGATTTGTTCTTAAATATAATGTCATCATGTATCATGGATAGAAAGAAGTGCAGCATTTCACGAGTCGGAGCGTGGAATGTCAGAAGCATGAGACAGGCAGGGAAGCTAGAAAATCTGAAGATAGAAATGGACAGGTTAGGATTAGATATAGTAGTTATAAGTGAGATGCGCTGGCCGGAAATAGGAGATTTTTGGAGCGGTGACTATAGGGTATTACACACAGGATTGGTAAATGGAAACGCGGGAGTAGGCATCCCTATGCGAAAGAACGCAGGACAGTGTGTAGATAGCTACCTACAATACAGCGAGAGAGTAATGATGGTTAGGTTAGATTCGAAGCCAGTGGAAACAGTAATAGTGCAAGTATACATGCCTACTTCTAGCCACAGTGAGGAAGAATTAGAAGGCGTTTATTCGGACATAGAGCACGTAATAGGATTTGTGAAGGGTCATGAAAATTTAATAATAGTGGGAGATTTTAACGCAGTCGTAGGCGAGGGGAAAGAAGGAGAATTTGTAGGTCCTTATGGATTAGGAAACAGAAACGAGAGAGAAAACTGATAGAATTCTGTGAGAAGCACAAGATGGTAGTCGCGAACACATTGTTCAAGAATCACGTTAGGAGGCGATACACCTGGAAAATGCCAGGAGGGATAGACAGGTATCAGATAGACTACATTCTGGTTAGGAAGAGATTTAGAAATCAAGTAAAAGACTGTAAGAGTTATCCAGGAGCAGATGTAGACAGCAACCACAACTTGGTAGTCATGAAAGCTAGATTAAAGTTCAAAAATCTGAAAATCCGGAAGGATAAGAAACGTATAAATGTACACATATTGAGGGATCAGAATATAAAAGATAAGTTCCAGGAGAAAACAAATCAATTAATAAATAAAGCGAGTCATGACGAAATCAAGAACGCAGAAACTGATTGGGAGGGTATCAAGAATAGTCTAGATTACGCGGCTACGGACATTTTAGGACACGAGAAAAAGGAAGCTAGGAAGCCCTGGAAAGCGGACGAAATCTTAAACTTAATACAATAGAGATAGGCTACAAAAACAGACGAG
This sequence comes from Rosalia funebris, assembly GCA_037954035.1. Taxonomy (NCBI): domain Eukaryota; kingdom Metazoa; phylum Arthropoda; class Insecta; order Coleoptera; family Cerambycidae; genus Rosalia; species Rosalia funebris. The sequence goes on along the minus strand of JAZFAV010000001.1, from coordinate 16,250,463 downwards.
ACGAGGAAGGACTGAAAACTTATAATTCAATAAAGTGGGAAATCATTAAAAAGCATCGAAAAGCGAAAGAACAATGGATAGAGGATAAATGCAAAGAAGTAGAAGATAAGCTTCAAGTAGGTAAGACCGATGAGGCTTACAAAATAATTAAGAGGAACTTCAGGGATATAGGACCAATAAGTAGAAACGTTAGGAGTCAATCGGGGGACATACTGATCGGAAGAGAGGAGAAAGCGGATAGATGGAAGCAGTACTTAAGAAATTTATACGAGGGTCAGGAATTAGGAGAGATATTAGAGGAAGAATCTAGCATCGATAGAGAAGATATAGGAAAACCTATATTGAGAGAGGAATTTGAAATAGCACTAAGGGGGCTAAAGAACAATAAAGCACCGGGTGTAGATAAAATACAGGCGGAAATTTTGAAATGTGCGGGGCAGAAAGTAGTAAATAGGATGTTTGAACTGGTAAAATACATATATGAAACGGGCGAGATACCGGAGGATTATAAGAGGAATATTATCGTTACTATAGCGAGAAAGAGAGGAGCCGACAAATGCGAGAACTTTAGAATGATTAGCCTAACTTCCCACGCGTCAAAAATCTTAACCAGAATAGTGCAGGAGAGGATGGAAAATAGAGCGGAGGAAATACTAGGAGGAAATAGAAGACCAATTCGGGTTTAGGCGAAATAGGGGAACTCGCGAAGCTATTATGGCACTAAGAGTAATGTTAGAGAAAACAATAGAAAAAGAAAAGAACGCTTATATAAGATTTGTAGATTTAGAAAAAGCTTTTGATAATGTAAGATAGGAAAAAATGTTCGAAATACTAAAAAGCGCAGGAATGAAGTATAGCGATAGGAGAGTACACAATCTATACAAAGAGCAAACTGCTGTTATAGAAGTAGAAGGGGAAAAAAGGGAAGTAGGTATTAGGAAAGGAGTAAGACAAGGATGTACGGATCACAAGGATCACAAGGATCACCACTAATTTTTAATCTGTACATCTAAGAGCCGATTAATGTGGTAAAAGATAGAGTAGATTTCGGGATTAAAGTACAGGGACAGAAACTAAAAATGCTGAGATTCGCGGATGATATAGCAGTATTAGTATCTAGTAAGGAGGAACTAGAATCAGCATTGAACGAAATGGCAGTGTTGACAGAGGAATACGGAATGAGGGTGAATAAAAACAAAACAAAAGTGTTAGTGTGCAGAGGGCGTGAGAGCAGAGCAAAAACGAGAGTACAAATTAATAATGAAAGATTGGAGGAAGTTAAAGACTTCACTTATTTAGGAAGTAAAATAAATTGGGATGGAAGAAGCGATAAAGATATAAAACAAAGAATAGAGCAGGGTCGAATAGCTTTTAACAGGAAGAAAGCACTTTTATGCTCGGGGGTAATAAACTTAGAAACAAGGAAGAAATTTTTGAAAACGTATGTATGGAGCACGGCACTACACGGTTGCGAAACCTGGACGGTAGGGGAAGCAAGTAGGAAGAAATTAGAAGATTTTGAGATGTGGTGTTACCGAAGAATGATGAAAATACCGTGGACTGATAGGGTTAGAAACGAAGAACTATTAGAGAATGTGGGCGAGAAAAGAAGTATGTGGCAAAACATAAATAAGAGAAGAAATAGAATGGTAGGTCACTTGCTGAGACATGGGGGAATAGTCCGCGACATTTTGGAGGCAGAAGTAGGAGTGAAGAAAGGCAGAGGTAGGCCAAGATTAGACTACTACTCACAAATTGTAAGGGATGTAGGTTGTAGCACAATTAGCGAAATGCGTAGGTTAGAACAATATAGGAGAAGCTGGAGGTTAGCGTCCAACTAGTCTCAGGACTGATGACCTCATTATGATAATGTCATCAAGTGAATGAAACACTTTGTCCAGTACACTTAGAGGACAAAATTGAATCGTCCACGCAACTTAAGAGAAGATGAAACAGGAAAAGCCCCTCGTTAATCTCTGGTTAACGAGGAGCGTAGTCAGTGATGTACGGCTAATTACTTAGGAGTTAGACAATCAACAATTACTCGAAGAGTTAGACATTTCAACAAATTTGAATGTTATTGTAGAATCTCAGGAAAAAACTGCAAGAACTCTACAGAGCCAAGATATGAGAGATTCCTTATGTAAGTCACCTTAAGAAATAGGCATTCTACCAGTTTAAAGCTAATCAGAGCAGCTGCCTAGGGGCAGCTCAAAATGTGGCAATTTCTGGACGAATGGTCAGGAGAAGGTTTAATGAAGGAATTTTGGATAATAGAGGACCAGCTATTGCACCATTGTTCACTAGAGAACATAGAGTTACTAGACTGCGTATTATAAGAGAACTCGTAAATTGGACCATTGACGACTGGAAGCAAGTTTTGTCAGACGAAACAAGAATAAATCTTAATTCACCAGATGGACATCAACGAGTCTGGCAGAGGCCAGAAGAGAGGATTGTTGCTTGCAATATCTCTCCGAGAATTATATTTCTTGGTGGATCAGTAACGTTCTGGGGGAGAATTTGTTTCGATATTCATACGGATTTAGTTCCTATACGGGGTAGATTCATGAAAACATATTCTTATGTAGAAAACATCGTAGAAGAACATGTGATGTTATTTGCCCTATTTATTGAGGGCAATTTCATTTTTATGTAGGATAACGCTCGGTCCCACATTGCTAGAGAAGTTCCGGGTTACCTTCGATTTGTGAATATTCCAATTATGGAATGGCCACCAAGAAGCCCACATATGAACCCCATAGAGCATCTATGGGGTGCACTAAGGTGATTAGTTAGACGCAAAATATTTGCCCTTATGACTCTTAGGGAACTCGAACAACTAGTTTCTGTCGGATGGGAGAATATTCCTCAGGAAATCATTCACCACTTGATAAATAGTATCCCTAGATGAATGAAAGCACTAGAGAAGGATCTACACGCTACTGAATTAATATTCCTACGATCCAATTGCAGTTTCAAATGTTTTCGAAAGTTTTTCATTAATATCATTTTCATTGAATTTGATTTATTATTTGTTTCTGTTACTTATTCTTGTTTTCTCCCAATAGTGCTATTCTAATTTATTAAACATTAGATGAAATAATTTAATTATAATAGGAGTATTATGTAGGTACTATGGTTTAAAAATAAAAGTAATAATATCAAGTGCCACTGATGTGTTAATTTTTTCTCGGAGTTTAAATAACTCCAGAAATAAAAAGAAAAAACTATTTAACAAAGTATGATTTCAAGTTTTTACCTGACAGCAATAAAAATAAATTATCAGTCGCTAAGGCTACTGCCAGGCAGTCAAAGGTGCATAATTTGAATATTTAATTTAGTTGACTTTAGTGGATTTAAAGAAATGTATAAATAACCTACGCTATGACAGATATCACATGTTTTCTTCAAATTTCGTGTTCTTATATTCAAATCAGTGTTCTCTGTTAGGTAAGAGACAAGTTCGCTTTCACCTATTGTCTAGAAGTGGTTCTACGAGAAAAGAAAGAAACTCACCTGGGTGGAGGTGGCAGCCGCCTCTGGGAAGGTTGTCTGTTGCATGCGTAATGCAATTTCGGTTCAATTACGTCATTACAGTTAGCTAAAAAGTAGGCACTACAAGCCCGAGTTATTATATAAGGAGGAAACAGTGGGAAACCATGTTGCACCTAAATTCGCGAGGCAACAGTTAGTGTTAACGTATTGCACTGACATAATAAATTATAATTTTAATGTGGTATAGGTGCTTTATCATAATCGGACTTAATAAGTCTTTTCTGGTAGTTGCGTATGTTTTGTGGAATGATTATACGGTTGGACTATAATAAACATTAATTAATGACAGTAATTAATTTACAATTAATTTGCAGTCTTACATAAATAAATAGCATTGTTTTAGATAAATTAAACTTTAAATGTTTCATAAACAATTTTAAAAATTTTACTAAGCGATATATCTGACAAAAGATTTTTCTGTCGACAGCTATTTCGCTCTCGAATGTAACACAATCTTAAGTGTATTGAAATATTTCTCTCAGTGGTCGTCTTTTATCTACCTTGTTATACCAGTCCGAGTTTCGTCAAAGTTTGCATTTTACCCAAATAAATGAAGCTAATTTTCACTTTATATTATGCCCCTTTATTTCTAAAGAGATTTTCTGAAACTGTATATTTTCCCCTTTTTGGTAGGCTACTAAATAATGAATCTACTGTTACATACTTTATGTTCATAAAAGGGAATTACTTTTTTTTTATAAATTTATATTCTTTTAACGGACATAAATGTATTAGGTTATATTTTCAATGTATACAAATTACATAAATATATTTCATCACCATCGAAATAAGTAAAAAATAATAAATAATTTACTAGTGCCTCAGATAAATCTGTTGATGATAATACTGAAAGAATTCCGTAACTAGAAAGAGCGCCATATGCGCGCTGAAGGAAAAATGTATTATGTTGTAATGCGATCTATACAATGTTTTATTCATCAGCTTTATGTGTGTCTCATTTAATTGCCAGGACAAAAATACATATTGCGATAACTTATATGATAATTAATATGCTTTTACGAAGTTGGTATAAAATGCATATGAAAAACGGCTCAGAAAGGTTACACAAAGCTTGTTAAGGATTTCTCGATTCCACAACTAAATATCACTTCTTGTTCAACTTAAGTATTTCTGTTAAGAAACGTTACATGTTTCAAACTGAGTATAGGTATTCACCCCTTAGGTCGCAAACATTAATTTATGATATTTAAGAATATTTGATTCTGAGAAGTGGTAGATCACATGCATTAAATATGTTTTTACTATTGAAAATATATTGGTGGTAAAAGATATCTGTATAGAAAATAAAAGTATAAGAAAATGTAATACTATTTATTTTGTTCAACATAGAAAAAGGTACTTAAGACGGTATTATAATATAATGGCAGTCAAGTAATATCATCAATGTCTTGGTTATATTTTACATCTGTAAAATAGTAATATCTCCTTATACCTATACTTAAGCGTTAATGAATAGTATTTTATATATGTATCCGTTTTATACTATTCGATGTTTTCAATGAATCCAAAAATACACGTACTAATACCTTGGAGGACTGGGACTGATCCAAGTTGAGGTTGTAGGTCTTTCGGTTGATGTGAGTGCAATCTGTTCTAGTGATACCTCAGGCGTTCTGGAAGTTTAAATTCGATGTACCTTAGAATTCCTGAAATTATCGTATTTTAGAGTTTATTGCTACTTACTCTACGGATGGTGGTGGTGTCGCCCAAGTACCTTCCTCATCGATTATCAACCCATTTCTGGACCGCCTGGAAACCAAGTTTATTTTATTTAAGAATCAGAAATATTAAATATGTCTAGAATATGGAATAGGGTAAATGAAAATTTATCTGAATAGATTAGGTTTACAACTTCATTGGAATTATATTGGAAAATATTAGGTAAACTCTGTGGACCTAGAGATAGTTCCTAGTAGAAGAGTAGTGTTACTTACATGTTTTATCCAAACCTATAAATTTAGTCAAGAAAATTATAAATATTTTTATTTATAGGAAACCATGGGGTTTATTGAGTAAAAATAATAGAAAGTTGGAGTGGGAAAAATTTCATTAGCAACAATTTGATAAGTGATATTCATGAGAATATAGTAAATTACATATTATACAATATTTTACAATAATTATATAATAAATTTACATGAGGTCTCTCTTAATGATACAAGTAATTGTAATATCTCAATTCTTAGAAAACTGAATTACTTCTGTGAAATATTAAACAATACATTCATATACCTTTGATTACTTTTCCAGTATAGGGGTATTTGTATAGCTATTCCATTTGTATTATTCAAGATTTGAGAAAAATAATAATTTTTAACAATACTTTTTCTTATACTTATGATGTCAACAGTCTCCTATATATAAATATATTGACTTTAAATTTAATAATTTTTACTTATTCTAATATCAATTCATAGAAAATATGCTAGTATTTCTTCTAGTAGTACTGTATTGTGTAATATTTGATTATTGACTATCTGATACATAGCACTGATCTACACATCTTTCTGAATTCATACAAACTATTTCTAGAATTTATACAATCATTGTAAGAGCTATATTAGTTTTATGCATCTCTTGTTCATGATTTCAAATTTTTCTCATCATCATCCATGGCAGAAGTGATGTTAAGATCTCATAGTAAATATAACAGGTATTAATTAATTATGTTCTAGTTATATTAGATATTTTCCTTTTTATTGTTTTATATATTTTACTGCTTTCAAGTTATTGCTTCAATGATTTAATTTATCAAAGTTGGTCTATATACGAAAACGTATTTTTGTTCGATTCGTCATATTCACCAATAACTGAGTCAACAAGAATTAGTTAAATTTTTCAGACCACCATAGTATATATGCGGAGTTGTCGTATTCTGTACGTACATAAGTAACGTAGCTTTTGTTGGACTGCTAAGGGAACTTAACGTGAAGAGGAGATTTTTTTATTAAGCGACCTATAATCTATTTTAAGAAATAGTAAATATTTTTTACAATTTATAGTAAATACAAATATTACTATTATGTGCCAGTGGCATTGTAATCAGATATAACATAGCTATATTTCGAATAACTTGAGACAAAGTGATATACATTTAAAGAACTTAGTATTTTAGTACCAAATAGTGTAGTGAAAAGGAATTATCTTCATGTCTTGTAGTTTTGATCTATTTCCGAGAAAAAATTGGTAATAGATTCAAAGCAAATTGCATTCTACATTTTATAAAAATTTATCAAAGAGTCAGTTACATACATACCTCACTTATACAATGAGTGAGATATATAGTCTTAGATCTCTGTGTGCATAAGATGTTACCTCTATGGTTGTGAACATATATACACAAATTTCTTAGGTCTGAACTAAATAATTATAATTCTACAAGATATTTTCATGTCGATCTGAAAAAAATGTTGCAGTCATTTTGAAGATATAAACATAGAAGAAGATGTAAGCATGTTGATGTAAACATAGGCTGTAAGCTGACACTCATTCTTGGATTGAGTTTTTAAAGGGTATGTTTCATAAAATCATATTACTGAATGTGCAAGATGTTAGTGAATATTCAAGAAAGATTGTTAGAGATTTAAGATAATAGAAAAGAAGATTGGGTATAAAAAAGTCAACATTTTTGTATAAAACTTTATTTGTAGAGTATTTGAAAATTTTCATTATATTTAACATCTAAAATAATATTATAAACGAAAGGCAAAATGTACTTTATACGATCATTTAAATTCTAACAAATATGTAATGTAGAAATAAAGTCTTTATAAAAATTATACTAATAATATTATTTTCGTTGAAAGTATTTTGTTGAAAGGCATATGTGTTTGAAAAAAAAAGTAAATTAAAATTTTCAGTTTTACTAAGATTGGTGTCTTTAAAATAAAACGAGTTCTTCAAAATATTTTACGTAATTAGTGTATTTAGAAAAGAGCGCCCTGTATACGTATATCCAATGTCAAATTTAAATAAAAAAAATAATAATAAAGTCCACGAAAGTTCTGAAAATGAAACGATTAAAAAATATTTAGTAGTAGGAGACTGTGCGGTGAATCTGATAATTTTTCATTTAAATGCAATATTTACCTAAAGGCCTATAAAATTCCTTAATTAACCCCGTTTAGTTTCGGGAATTTTAGTAATAAATATGCTAGTCATTTGTATTAATAAGCCGTTAAGAAATTAATACAAAAGGTATTCACCGCAAAATTCGAATTAACATCTTTCTAAGTATGACAGATTTCTTTACAAATTAAGATAAATTCGCATTCCCTTTCATCTATACATTTAAAGTGCGATTTAACTTACCTATGCGATATCGAGGCTAATATATCTTCATTATTTTCCCTGTAATACTCAACTAATTTTATAACGACAGGGGCGATTGTGAGAAAGAGTAAAATTAGAAGGAAGCTGGAGAACGCCATTCCATTCTGTAGAATGAATGAACAATGAGCCGTTTTCTTAAATACATAAACCCGCTTTCTTTCTTACCATCGGATCCATGATTAGTTTGCAAACGTAAAACCGGGCGGAGTGGAAAATTTTCCAGAGCGGGCGGCATTTCCCTATTTCTTTTGTTATTTTCGTGTTTACGTGATTGTATAGGTCTTTCAAGTAATCTTCTATTCGGGAGATAAATTGTCTTCTTGCCTGAAAAAAAAAGGTTTAATAGCAATTAAACGACGCAACCCTGGCAAAAGATCGGTTCTATTATACGCCAATCAAAGGGTACCTATGACAGGAAAAACCGTAAAAATTTAAAGTAGAATAAAGCTGAAATAATCTAGAGTAAGTGTCGACCTCAGCGATTCTTTTCTTACTGATTTAATTCTCATCGTTCATATATTATAATAGGTTGAAAAGCTGCAAAGATTCTATAACTTTTCTGATGTGTTCATAATACTGAAAAGATTAGAATAGAAACTAAACTTTTATAAACACATAAAAACTTCATTATATTGACTTAACCATTTGGGTGATTTAATGATTGATCACAAACTATTGAATTAGAAGCTGTTAAAGCGTTATCGATTAATCTCGTATAATTAATTAACTTCCATTAATCTGAAATTTCTAAACTTATGTGCTCTTTATTGACATCTACAATTAATGTCAAATTACTGAACTTTTGTTTATGTTGTATATTAACTTTGGTTTTGCTATACCTTTATTGAAGTTATGTAAAAATTGAGTTGCTTAACTTCTTGAGACGTTTTGTGTCAAGAAGGCCACTTGTCTGTTTTGATATAATCTCAGTGTTACATTACCGATAATTATGTAATGAGTAAAGTGTCTCATTCGGTAAGCCACCACAGAGAAGGACTAACAATCTCGTTTTTATAGCAACGATATTGCTACCGTATGTTACACATTTGTCCTGTTATGGGTTTGTTCTCATCTCATCGCTGTTTTCACTATTTACGCGACCTTGTGGATTACGTCGTGTATATGAATTTCTGTAATTTTATTTGTACAGTAACATGAAAATTAACATGCCACAAACGATACAAAAAATCTAGACCTGGATTATTGCAAACTTGGATTGCCAGAAACATTTTGTTAAACATTCACAGCCACATCATTGAAGAAAATTTTGTGTTGTTCATTACAGACGAAGTAATTGACGCACGCGAACTATCAGTGGAAATTTATTGGTACGTTAAAGCATAACAGTGTTAGTGGCAGCCATTTAGTAACTTCAAAGATATTAGACAGATCCAATCCAAGAACAACTCAAAGATTTTGTAACTCAGTGCTTTGACTGTGTGTGGCCAGGTCAAGATAACTCTCAGAAAATATTGTTAACGGACGCAGCTGCATATATGCGAAAATCAGGAAATCTATTAATTCAATCTTTTCTAGATATCACACTTTATATGTGCAGCTTATGCACTTAATCAAGTAGCACAAACAATAAAATACTATTTTGAAAGCGCCCACTCGAAGAGACGCTTAGAGAAGCTCTGCCAGATATACCTTTATCCCCTGAACCAGTATGCATTTGGTAGGAAGCTGTAGCTTATTATGGTAAGCACTTTGAGTAATCTAAACGTATTACCTTTAGGTTTAATCCCAACGAAGGCTATGACATACATACGGTGGAGACTTTCTGCAATTTACGAGATAATGTCCGTTAGATTAATAGGAATTATTCTTAATTACTGCGATAAAAATATTGGAAACATATGGTTAATGGTTACAAGAGAAGTTTATGGTATTGGGTACTGTTAAACCAAAAAGAAACAACAACACACGTTAGGCCAGTATTGCCATTAAAAAAACTGTAAGATTGAACACATTTGAACACATACGTTCATTTATAAAACTTTCTTTGTTAAACTGATAAACAAAATAAATATCTTATTACGATATGTAAGTCCTGTCTGTAGTCTCGTTTTATATTTTATTATCTCTACTTTCATTAAATTCTTACACCAAATCTATTTTATAAAAGTAGAACTTTTCTTTTTCTATCAAATTTCCAACTGTGAAATGACCGATATGATTGTTTAAGTTCATTTGCTTAGTAAAAGTTTGAGGATATTCTTAACTTAACGTCGTTTAATTCGCTGCTTTTGCTGACTTGAGGTGTAGTTGAAAAACGATATGACCATATATAATTTTAAGTTTAATACCGTCTATTTTATAAATAGTAAATAGGTAATATGGAACTGTAACCCTAAATCTTACATATGTATATAAATATTACGTCAGTAATTATAATCAAAAATCACAACCTTACCCTTTCCGCAATCTGCCATCCGTGGTTATCCAAAAAATACTGAATAGTTCTCAGATGGGACAAGGATTGATTCGCCTGCTCATTGAGGGGTGGCAGGAGCACTTCCAGAATGGTAATTTTATAGAGAATTCTATTCCGCATCTCCACAAGTTTCTGCATCTCGTTGTGGACAACTTTCCTCGCCGCGAACGCAAGGTTGTCGATTTTCCTGGAGCTCACGGGGTCCGTTAATTGACGCGCCACAGTGTTTAATTGATCTGCGAACGAACTTAGGTCCCTCTTAGTTATTGGAGCGGAGAGTTGTAGCCTGAGTCCCGTTAAATTGGCGGCAGTTATTGATGATAACATCTGAAATTGAATTGAATAGTTTCTCAGACAGACGCATTGCGATGAGTGCTGAACTTTCAGGTGACATATATTATGTAATTACTGAGATATTTCATATGAATCTTATTTTTTACATAAAAGAAATAATAGGATTAAGAAAAACGTTAAAAAGTTCTTGAACAGAATAATGTCGCTATGGTTTCACATACGAACAACTCGTGTGAAAGTAGTGGTATGTAGTATTATCATAATTATTTAGTATTTGTATTTAAGAAACTATTTGTAAAATATAAATATTTTTTTAGTAATTGTATATTTTTATTTTGAGTTCTGAATACTTTTGATGACTTCTGAATCACTATCACATAACTAACGTCAGTTAATGGAAACTTCAAAACACCTCTATCAAAAAATTAAACTTCGGAAGAAAACTTATCAAAAGACTAAAGACCATTGTTTACATTTAATAAAACATACTTGTCACGTTAATGCAATACTTATCTATTTTATCGTGTTTGTAAAATACAATTTAAAATATCATGGTTTTTAAATATAAAAGAGAAAGTTACATGATTAAATTGATATAAGTTAAATGATATAAGAGATAAATGTTACAGACTAGGAGTGCAAAAAATCGATAACTCTGCAGGTGTTTTGGTAAAATTTCAGGACCCATGATCCTGAAATTTTACTAGAACAATAGCCAGAGAACAAGAGTCAGACCAGAGTTAATAGTGTAATTTTTATCAAATTAGATAACAAGTCGTGTAAATTTGAAGCAACTAACAGATTGGATAAGTTTTTTTCCGAAAACATAAATGTGTTTCCGAGATAATTTATCTATTTCCAAGATAAGAGAGGAAATAATGTATAAGTCAGGAGAAAATCCGAATGAGTTTAATTTTTGTAAAAGTATATTGTGGTCTATGCTATCGAAGATTCTCGAAAAGTCTGTGTAGGTTACATCAGCTTCCTTGCCATCATCAAAGAACTTAACAAATATTCAGTTAAGGCCAATGAATTAGAAACGGTAGATTATTCTTTGTAAAAACCGTATTAGTATTCAGTAGTTTGATTCTTGGCATATCAATAATAAAAATAAAAATATAATAATAGTAATATAACTTATTCATTTTCTAGTACCTAGCAACATTAGAACTTTAGAGAAATTATTCAGTGTAAGAATGGGTAGATCATTAATTATTAATTTTCTGTCTCCTCTCAGATCAGCTGTTCATAATTTTCGACTTCTTCCGATAATGAAAACATGTTTGTCTGAATAAAAAAATTTAAAGGAATTGACAAGGTATCGCAAATATGGAAGCACAGTTACGTACTACAATGGATGGTCATATCTGGACCACCTGTTAATTTTGATTTTAACTTTTTCTATTGCCTCTTATATCATCTCCACAAGAAATTAAGCAGAACAGTTAACGAATAGGTAAGCAAGTACTGTCATGAGTTTCCATATCATTAATAGCACCATCATTCTGACAAAAGCGTATGATTGCTGAAAAAATTCTATTATCTTATTGATTATAATTTGAGGATTGGAAATGATTTCATTATATGTGTCATAGGTTAAAGTAGACAGAATATTATTACAAGATTCTGACTGCCTCAGATTTATATAATTTCCATGAGTGATTTTTTTCTAATATTTTTGATTATGGTAAACTTCAAAGAAAAAACTATAGTATAGGTACAGAAAGAACACTAGTATATCAATATTCTAAAGACATAGAAGTCTTCCATTAGTAAGTGTATACTCACTTTACAAATAAAGAATCCAAAGGAACCCATTTATTTAAATTCAAAATCTTATTTCAGTCGTAATATTCTTCACTAAGAGGCAATATTTAATATCCTTTGTGTAACCAATTTGATTTATTTAATTTGATGGTACTTGTCCGTTAATACCATTTGTGTAATTAATTTGATTTATTTCATTTGACGGTATTTGTCGCTTAAAGGAATTCATACTTAAAAAAACATCAATGTTGAGGTAAACAAATTATGTTAATTAAATTAATCAAAATGGACGATTGCATAGATTCGAGGTGCAAAACATGTAACACTCTGCCATACAATCCAAAGCAAAAGATTCTATTAAATAGGAAGTGAGTAGAACTTAAGTCTTTATCGTTGTTTGCATTGTTTACAATTTTATTTCGCCTTACTTGTAAATTTAATTTCAGAGAATGTCCCAAGACCTCCAAACTATTTTCTGCAATCGTGAAGTTAGAGAACAGTAATTTCAAATCATCCCACTCATTGTAGTTGGCAACTTTGCTGATATTTATTTCATTATACAGATGGAATGTTTGGTATGCTGATTTATCCCGTTGACAGTCCCTGAAAAAATTTAATATAATTTATAATAATATGCTGTTTATTATATTTCCTTTTGATACGTTGGTCACAACATGTTTACCCGAAAATATCGTACCACGTGTGGATACTACTAACCGAGCAGTATTGCTCTGAGTAGTTAAAATAAAATGTTAACGTTTTAATTACCTTTATATCAATTCACAATATTGATGTAATGATTTTTATATTTATTATTCTATAATCATAAAATTGATTACTGATTTGCTGTATAAAGTCTTAACCTATATTGCGTTAATTCAAAATAGTGCATGTTGTTATTTTAAAATCTATGATCACAATTGACTAATCTATATTTTGAAATATTTGTATATATATTGCCCAGTGAATATAAAAGATTATTATTATAATAATAACGATTATTATTAGAGTCAGATTTTTAGTGTAATAGAGTTCCGAAAACATTTTCTTGATAAATGAGATCCAAAAATTTCTAGAATTAAGCGGTAAGTAAAATATTCTCGACAGCGCTTTAAGCTTAGCACTATAGGGTACAAAAAACTATAGACATATAACTGAATAAATGAGACCAATGTGTGATAAGCGAACAAGTAAAGCAGCATCTGTATCAAATTAGGTCTTAAGCAGATTATTCTTTAAGATTAGATAAAACATACCAGTATAAAAATATTTTGAGGTTCAGCATATCGAAATGTGTATATCATTTTGATAAATAGCGACACATTTCGTATCTGTGAAAATAAAGTACATTACAACCGATATAGATAGAATAGACACTCCCTGTATATGTAAACTGTTACTTCTAATTAATTACTGGCTTTAATCTTCCGTTGGGCGCAATACATCTGAGAAATCCCATATCAAATCTTACACAATTTAGATTTTAATGAGGTGTAAACTCAATTAAACGCTTATTTTAGTTAATATTTCACACTGCTTTTAATTACAATAATTAAATTTACCTTAAAGGAACTCATTTCATGTTGTAAAATTACTAGCTATTGACAGGTATTTTTTTTTGTTTTAAGGACAAAACACACACATACATTAGTATTTAACAATATCTTGAATACAGAAAACCAACCAACAATTTTTCCATATAAAGGTCATAAAGTTGTATATAAATAAACAGTTTTAAAACCTTAAAACGGACTTTCCCGCACGTAGAACACCTCTATCTAGAAATTAAGCGACCAAGAATATATAAACCAACACTTAAATGCAGAATATCTGTTTTATGCGATAGTTTTACTTTTTTCAAATAGTCCACCCTCGTGCTTTCTCATGACCACTGAACAGGGTGGGGTGTATCCTATCAACCTCAAAATTAATAGATGTCGTCTGGTAGATGTCCCTAATCAGAATCAGTCGAAACCCGATCGATCCGACACGATTTAGTTGAGTTATCGTATTAACAAAACAAATTTCTCAAATAGTCCACCATCGTGCTCTCATGACTCATGGACAGGGTGGGGTGTATCCTATTCACCTTCAAATCAATAGGTGTCGTCTGGGAAACGTTCCCGATCAGAATTAGTCAAAACCCGATCGATATGACACGATTTAGTTAAGTTATCGTGCTAACAAAAAAAAATTCTCAAATAGACCCAAGGGAGGAGGTGGTGTGGGTTATTCACATAAAAATTAATAGGTGTCATCTGGGAGACGTCCCCGATCAGTATTAGTCAAAACCCGATCGATTCGACACGATTTAGTTGAATTATCGTGCTAATAAGATATTTTAATGCCGACGACAACGACGACACACACAGCATAATTTTTTTAAAAACCGTTTTTTTTTTGGTTTTTAGACCCAAAAACGAAAAATAAACCCCAAAAAATTTTGTTTTTTCACTTTTTCTTTACACGATTACATTACTCTTCCGCCAGTATAGTGAAGTGCGGAAAAGTAAAAAATGTTGGACGTGAATTACAAAGAAAAGTTATAAGTAACTGCCTATTTCAAGTGTAAAGAATTATAAATGCTACTCACCAATTTAGCATGTTCCAAACAAAAATAAAAGTCAAATTGTTGGTAACGATATTTAGTATAAACCAATAATTTAACACCCGAATGTGTTAATTTTGAATAATAATACCATAAAAAGCCAGAATAAGTAAGTGTAGAGATCCCAAAAAATATTATTAATTTAAATAATAAAAGAAAGAAAACAAAATATAAAAGTGAAAATAATGACGTAAGCAGGCGCAATCCATCTGAGAGATTCGGGTGGCCCATATAAGGACAGTAAATGCACTAAAAAAATCGACACCATATCGAGAAGAGTGGTTTGGAGCTAGGAAGCTATGAGGGAGTTCAAATTAATATTCGTAATGTACACGAAAGGGCAAAGAAAAAAATTACTGCCGGATCTCATAGATCAGTTACGTCCGACAGAAGGTTAAAGAATGTTTTACTGAAAACAGGCATGATAGAAATATTACAGTACATAATAAGGCAAGTAAAAGTAATATATGTACTATATTATAAATTATAAAACCCATTTCTTGTCGTAATTCCTTTCCTTTTCGGCTTATCATCTAGGTATTCATTATCTGTTTCGACTACTTTAGACACTCCATAGAAAATATTTATTACAGAATTCTGATGTGGGCGTGAATACAAACATAGCTGTAGTTCCTGGAATTAGAGGGATGTTATCGTTTTTACTTACAAATACCTCACATTTACTCCGACCTCTCAAGCTCTAGTATTTACCGAAACTTCAACTCCTTCAAAACCACCCACACATACTTATTTATAAATAAGATTACAATAAGAAAACCGTCTTTAGGACAATACTTCTCCTGTATTGTTGGTTAAAACAAGCATCCTAGAGTAAAACAACTCGGACCGGATATTATTAGGGTGGTAAGAGTTTGTCACTTCGTGAGATTAATCTACCTCATAATTGAGAACTTTCATTATTCCATAAGTGAATGAATCTGAGGGCTAAAACTACGCAGGAACGGATGACCCATTTTTTAAATACACGTCTTTCGCACGACAATAGGAGAGACATAATGCAACTGACAACATAGTTTAACTAACTGCCCCTAGTTGGGCACCTAGCCATGACCATTGAAACGGCTAAAATGGGTTGGCGCAAGAAAGCCTTTGTTTGCTTATGCAGAATATCTAGTTTTAATGTGAGTAATTTAAGTTTCGTTTTAACTGGGAACATTATAACAGGTACAAAAGCGCCCCTTATTTATTAATAAGCTCTATATTGTTAATTTTATAATAAGTTTGATAAAATAAACGAAAAGGGGACGGCAAATTGCTCTAATAAACTTAAATTAACTCCCAAGGTCTTATAAACGAAATAGTCTTTTGAGTTTATTATTTTGATTACAAATAAGTGACTAGAAAACAAGTGATTAAACTAAAAGACTACTTAAATTAATCAACTAAACATCATAAGAACATAATTTAATATACAAAGGAAACATATTCACAAGAGTTTATGAAACAATGTAAAATTTTAAAGTATAACAAATAAAATATGTACTATTCATTTCATCGCTATCTGCCAAATAAAAAACTCTGTTATCCTGCCGATAAACTGACAATGTACCTGAGCCTAGCCATAAAAGTAAGCCGCGGTATGAGATAAGAGCCGTTTGGGATTTGTTATTTGACAAATAGAGGTGAAATACACTATGTATGAATTTTTAGCTGATCAATTTTTAAAAATGTCTTACTAAAGCTATAGTATAGTACATTACTTGTTTATGGTTATGAATAATGTTACATACTCCAATTTCATATAAGATATGAGTTGTTCTATGGATGATAAGGCATTTTATTATATTTTTTTGAAATGTTAGAAAACATGTTAACATTTATAGATTTTTTTCTTTAGAAATCATTTTATGGTTTTAACGAAGCTGCATACAACAGTTGTCTTAAACATTACAAGGCTTATTAAATCAAAATTTGGTATGATTAAATAAGAAAAGTATATCTTGCTGATAGTATCTGAAAGAAATTCTTAACATATTTCACTAAACATGTTTTCTTACATATTCCTTAAATGTTCGTATAATGTTCTTATCTTCAAAACCAAAACGTCCCGTTATTTCTGTTCAAGGTTATGGATAAGTATAGTCTTATTAGATATTTGTCGATATTTTATATTTTTGATTTCGACAAATTTTGTTTCTTGAGATTACAGTGTTATCATAATATATAACAAAATAATACATAACCGTGTATAAGTTTCAATTACTCAGACTTTTCAATCAATTTCAGTGTTTCAATTAATGTTTTTAAGACTTATTTATTAAATGCATTTTTTATGATCCCGTGTATATTTTGTAACTATGTCTTAATTTATAGTTAATCTAGGAGATAGATCTTATTACTTTAGTTAATATTGTGTAATAATTAGTTATATTTAATTCTATGGAATGTGTGAATATTTTTCAAACTTTTATGTTATTTAAAAGGTAGTACTTGTGTTTCTTGAATGTACTGTTCATATTTCTGTAATATTGCGCTCTTTCAGATTGCTTTCATGGTGTCGAATTGTTTGGAAGACCTTTTGTTAATACTCAGAAAATAACTACTGAATTGAGCTTTCTTTCATAATGATGAAAAATAAGTAAGCGTCGCAAAAAAGTTAAATTTTTGAATAGTTCAGAAGACGGCAAATTAATGTTTTTGAAAAACAACATCGTATTAACGGATAGTTGAGAAATATATATATATTTTGAGATCGAAATTATGGCTGGAATACAATTTGTTTTCGAATGAATATTGTCACAATTGTTTTCATGCAGTGACTAAACAACTCTTTTTTTTATCTTGCTGAATATAGTAATTGACACTGGCTATTTCGTCCATTGCGTTTAAACATATGTATGTTTGGAAACAAACAATTAAATATATTATGTATTAGTCAACATAATGTCATTTTAATATCACCGCAAATGACTTTACTATAAACTTCTACAGTAAAAAAAATTAAAAATATATTTTATTTTAGAAAAAGTCATATTTTGAGAACAAGTCAGTGATTGTTTTACCACCTTAAAACAAATGAAGGTCGTTCACTGTTATAGACGGTTGAAATAACTAATTTTATAAAAAAAAAAAAGATTTTTGCAAGACAAAAATCCATTGATTTGAATTGTTTCAAAATTTTTCGTTCTATGTATATTTAAGATATGACGACATTGCTTTTAATTTATATTAAATTCAAATAAACCATCCGATTAATAAATTTCATATAATGAAGTGACTCACACCGTTATGTTCATAATTAAAAAGTGATGTTCATGCTTCCTTTATTAATATTTATTATACCTGTTATAATTTTAGAAGAAATAGATTTAAAGACCAAAAAGTATCTCTCTAATTGATCGAATTGGAGATAATATCTACATCTAAATATTCCACCGACTATAAATAGGATATATGCGATTTATATAAATGCATCTAATTCGTAGATAGAAATGTTTTACTCATAACTCATAGCATGGTTATGTAAATCAGTATCGTATTCGCGGAATTGAATCTGTGTCGGTGAAAAACTTCTTTCAGGTCTATAAATCATCGTTTAACATTTACAAAATTAGATTGTATTTTATTAGAATATGCTACAATTTATCAGTGTTTGTAGTGCATAGAAAATGAAGGGACATATCAATTTTATTCTTCATTCAGTTTACATGTGATACATGTATTTACATGTGATATATGTATTTACATGTGATACAGTAGACATATATTTATTCACTTTTGTTCAAGAAATACTTTCAGTTTTTTTAATTATTTCTTTAGATTCAGAGCTTTCTTAATATCTAGGAGTGAAAATTTAAAAAAAGTATAAGAAGTGTATGAATATGTTGGAGTGCATTTTTTATCTTTCTTCGAGAGTTATAAAGTTGTTTCTATTTAATAATATTTGCAGCACTGGTCTGGTAGGAGAGAGCCTGTTTAATGTAATAGGAATGTAAGGGACCTGAATAGACTTTCAAGAGAGCTAGCTGAGGGGGGGAGTCCTATAGATGCCCTCCGACAGTAAGGCTGTCCACTTCCTGTTTGACAAGAAATTTAAGATCACTCACATCAGTAAGACAGACTGGATGGAGGGTCGAGCTGGATTACAGCTCAATAGAGACATCTGGTACACGGATGGAGACAAGAGTGCGAACAGAGCGTTTGCGGGGGTGTATAGGCGACGCGATGGGATAGGTAAAAGCTTTGCCCTGGGAAAATATACTATTGCACTCCAGGCCGAGCTAGTTGCAATTACATACGGTATTCTGGGGGCCGACCAATATCGGATCCAAGAGAAGGTATGTATCTGCTCGGATATCAGGGCGGCGTTGGCAGCCTTGAATTCAGCCACGATAAAGTCGAAGCTGGCCTATAATTGCTATGAAGCATTGAACCACCTAGCAGAGAAGGGACCGGTGAAACTCTTATGAATACCTGGGCATAATAACATTAAGGAAGATCTAATTGCAGATGACCTTGCCAGACTGGGCACCAGGGAAAACCTCTATGGACCAGAACCTGCAGTGGGAATAAGTCGGAATCTGATAAGAAACCACATCAATGGCTGGGAAAGAGACCAGCACAAAAGATGGAGAGGAGTAACGGGTTGTCGAATAACCAAACTCTTCATCGAATACTCAGAGATTGAGAAATGGGCTCAAGAATTCTCTAAATTGAACAGGCACAAAGCCAGAACCCGGTTGGAATGGTTATATATGGTGGCCCGTTATGGTGGGAATCATAACGGGCCACCATAGTACTCTGAATGTACATAAGCACAAGCTGAGGCTGACTGACAGCACGGCCTGCAGATACTGCAAAGAAGATGAGGAAGCCTCGATTCATCTCCTTTATACCTGCCCCGCACTGGAGAAGAAGAGGTACCTTATATTAGGGACCCCTGTTATCCTAGAGGAGGCGGGAGATGTGCCTAAATTGCCCCTTTTATAGGATAGCATTTTTGGATAATGACCCGGAAAAGAGGGGATCGCCAAGGGACTACCCATGCGATCAGTGGCTGATGAGGCCCAAACCCATATACCATAATGTAATGTAATAATGTTTCGTTTGGATATATTATAGTAGGGTAAAGTCCAGTGTCTTTATATTGAATTAAATTGTAAAAATCGCTTTGAATATATTCTCTCTGTGTTATAAACTCTTTATGTTTGTTAAATATAGAGGACTACATACTATGGAAACATACTCAAGTCGCATTGTCCTAAATTAATGACATAATGGTACCAATGTGGCAAATTTAATAAATATCTATAATTTCTAATTACGAACCCAAAATGTTTGTAATATTTTTTAACAGTAATGCAAATATGGTCGTTCAGAGATAACTTGCTATCGAAATTAACGACAGGGTTATTCAGAACGTCCGGTATCATAAGAACATTTTGTATGGTACAATCAAATATTGAAAGATCCGATTTCTTTTAGAAGACATTACATCACATTTATTTATATTTACTGTTGCACATACACCAATTTTATTAGCCTCAATAAGTACTTTATTATAAGTTTTAGTACATTTCAGTTTTGAGTAGCTTGACGCGTTACAATATACTACCATGATTTGCGGGCATTTTATCTCAGCAGATTAAAAGAAACTAATTAATGGCACTTCATT
This sequence comes from Rosalia funebris, assembly GCA_037954035.1. Lineage (NCBI taxonomy): Eukaryota > Metazoa > Arthropoda > Insecta > Coleoptera > Cerambycidae > Rosalia > Rosalia funebris. The sequence continues at coordinate 16,229,811 of JAZFAV010000001.1, read as the reverse complement.
AAAATAATTTGTTTATCTAATTCCTTATTTTTGAAATACACAAATTTCGGAGGAGGTTAGAATTTATTAGGAGGAAAAATTTTAAATCAGCATATAAGTTAAATCAGCAGGAGTTTAAAAAACATTTATGTCACCGTCAAGACCCTAACCAGGCTAAACAAGCGGATAATCGATAAAAATGCTTGGGCAAATACCATGTTTGGGCATTAATACACGCTGAATTATGCATTTTAATTCTCTGAGGATGCTATTAAATATATCGAAACGTCGGATTCTCTTTTAATATTTTTAATACGATATTTAAAACGTACGAACTTTCAGCTCCATCAAGAGAGAAGTCAAAGACGGTGATGTTTTTAAAAATAGATCAGATTTCATCATTGCAGGCCCTAGAGGCGTGCATGCCTTATCATTGCTAGAGGGCAACTGAATGCATATCAAATCCTTTATAGACACCCTATTTCAAATAAATGTCGAAGTTTTGCCACTTAAAATGGCGGAATTAAATGTATTTCATCAAACGGGTTAATCAATTTAAATATACACATTGCGATAATTTTTGTTTCACAAAGTACCCACTCTTGAATACAATATTTATACCGAAGTTCCCAGAATAAAAAGTTGACAGAATTACATATTAATATACGAACATTTTATCAATCTAGCAAATCATAAACTTAAATAAATCTAAGGAATCCTTTACGTCGATATGGCGAACTACAAATGCCCTGTTCTATTTTATCTAGCATAAATCACTTGCGCGCCTTACCTAAGCACCTCAGCGATATTTACTGTGTCATTCATTGTGATAAACGCCCTAAAAAATCCTTCTTCACCATATAAAATTCCGCCGGCGTCCAGTGATTCACCGAGCGCCCTATAGTGGGGATGATCGTAAAGAGGCCGGCAGATCAGGGATTGTCCGTGTCCGCCAGCTAGGAGAGATAGCGCGCCCAGGCCCCAAGAGAATATACACATTATACAAGACAGTCCGACACCTGATAGTAGTAAAGGTATAGTCCTCCGTGTCAGGCCGCATCCGCAGGGGGCGCCGCACAATAAAAGTCCCCAAATGAGGGAAAATATTGAAGATATACCTGTAAAAAAGAAGATACATAGAAATAGAAACCCAGTGTTAATTTTATTTATGTATTAATTTTATTTACTTTATTTTCTTCATGTCCAATTAATAATCCTATATAACTTGTCAAGAGAGACAAGCCAACATATTGATATTCTTTCAAAAGCATGCTAGCAATTGAAAAACATTTTGATATCCTAATTAATTAAAAGTAAAAGCATATACCGTCTGAATCGTCAAGCTACTAGGCGAAAACTTGAATATTTATGCTGGATTTGATTGTTAAATTGAAGGAATACATTATATTACTGTACACCTACCTACATACTTAAGTTGGTAGATCAAAATTTCTAAATACGATTTATATGAAATGACAATAATTTTTATTACAGTTCGGAGATATATCACAAGTAATGGAAGTTAATTTGATGAAATTCAATGAAAATTGTAGAGTATTATCACTTGTTCGATTATTTCACAATTAAAATAATTATCTAATTTTTGTGAAATTCTAAAGGGCCCCACTTACGAGCGATCCATCAGTCCAAATGGCCCCAAGCCAAGCCAAAATCTCACCGTGTGTGGGGAAACGCGGATGGACTCATGGACTCAAGCGGCCTAGTTGGATTTCCAATCAATCCAAAATCCATGGAGCCGAGCCGTCGAGCCAATTTTTGGCTTGACCGTGTGTGGAAAAATCCGACGCCGGGTCGCGCCGAGCCATCCATTGGATGTACCGTGTGTGTGGAATCTCCACTCCAAACCACTCCCAGTCTTCCTTGGAATCTTGACGAGTCAAGACGTACTGCCTCTTGTGATTTTTTAGTAAATAAGTTTGTACATTATTTTTTAAGTCAGCTATGGGTACTAGCGGGCATGATTTCATGCTCGAATTCATTGAAAAATACAGGGCTCATGAATGCCTGTGGAAACTCAGTAGCGAATTCTACCACGATAAAACCAAGCGAAATGCTGCTTTGGATGACATCCTACTATTGTTTCGCACAAAAGACAGTACGGAAAATAGGGAGACTGTTTTGAAGAAAATCCAAAGTATGAGATCTTTCTTCAATAAAGAGCTGATGAAAATAAGTACATAATTGTCTGTATTTTATATTTTAATTATATTTCAAATTATAATTATATAATTACAGCCGATTATATTTTGAGGAGAGGGGTCTCCCTCTCCCAGTTCTTAATTAAATGTTTTATTTATTTATTTATTTTTTGAAAAGGTTGCGCCTACTGTAAACAAATATTACAGGTGAAAGCTTCAATGACCACTGGATCCGACCCAGAGAGTGTTCACATTCCAAAACTGTGGTACTACAGGCTCGATCGTGTATGGGGCGCTAAATTGGACTACAGCCAATTGGACTCGGGCCAAATGGACTCAGGCCGTTTGGATCGCTCGTATGTGGGGGCCTTAATATGGCTGATGCGTTCACCATATTCCACAATATGTATAGTTTCGAAACGACTATTAGAATTTCTGTGAAATTCTCGTATGACTGGCGCATTCGCCATATTCCACAATATGTATGTGCAGTTTTGAAACTACTAAAAACGAAAACTACTATTGTAGCTTAGTCTTGATATATCTGTGCCACATTCATTCTGAAGTTAAAAAATTGAAGACTAATTTTTGGCACGACTGTCGAAAGTTACTCGAGGCACGTTTTCACAACCAAGATAGTATCATTAGATAATTAAAATTAATTCTTAAACCACGCCTAGTCCTTATTTATATCTAAGGTTTGTTCAGGTTTAGTAAACCACTCCGAATATTTTTCAAAGACAGATGCTCATCTGTTTTAATTCATAATTTTGTAGTTTAATTATGCGTTTGTCATTGACCTTAATTGCGAATATAATTTATTATTGTTATTTACAAGAATTAACTAAGCTAACAGGAATTAATTTACAACAATTAAATTAACTAAAATGTCAACAAGAATTAACTACAAAACTTAATTAAAACTTAAATTGTATTAACTAAAAATGTAAATCTATGTTCTCTAAATATAATAGATGTAACCAACGAGAATTTAATTATAATAGGCAAGCTTATGATAGCTAATAAATAACAAGTATCCTTATTCCTGGGGAAAATTAAGGCACCAGAAAAATTTCTCATTATTTCTTATAATTTTTCCTTAAACATTTTATAGGTGGCCTAGGATATTCTCTGACATTACTGATAAACAATTTCAATTATTTGATAGTCGTAAAGTGATATTTTGTAATTATTTGTTAATAAATACATTTAAAGTTTTTTAAAGAGATTTGTAAAAGGCGATAAATTCAGCAACGCTAGTGATTTTGTTAAAATTTAATGTCATCATGAACGAAACACTTTGTTCGGTACACTTACAGTAGAAGAAATGAATCGTTCATACAACTTAAGAGACGATGAAAGCCGTTAACGAAAGCCAGCGATATGTGACTAATTTGTTAGAAGATAGCCAACCAACAATTAGTTCAAAAGTTAAAAGATTAGATGAACTTGGAAGCTATAGTAGAACTCCAGAATTAGGCCTACAGATGCAAGAGATGAGCGATATCAATATCACCTTAAGAAACCGGAATTCTGCCAGTTTAGAGCTAAGCTGAGCCTTAGCAACAGCTGGAAATTTAACAATTCCAGATCGAACGACCAGGAGAAGACTAAATGAAGGAGGACTGGATAGTAGAAGGCCAGATATTGCATCACACTTACCAGAGCACATAGAGTTACTAGATTGCGTATTATAAGAGAACATGTAGATTGCACCATTGCCAACTGGATGTGAGTTTTGTTTTCAGACGAAACAAGAGTAAATTTCAATACATCAAATGGATATCAACGAATTTGGTGATGGCCAGAAAAAGAGGTTTTCTGCAGGGAATACCTCTCCTATTTCTTGATGGATCAATAATGTTATGAGGAGGAATTAGTTTCGGTCATACATCATTGAAGAACATGTGCTCCCATTTGTCCCGTTTGTCGGGGACAATTTCATTTTTATGCAGTATAGCTCTAGGCAGGTACGAGAGGTACTGTACTACGATTGGTGACTATTCTAGCTATGGACTAGCCACCAAGAAGCCTAGATATAAATCCCATAGAGCATGTATGGGATGCACTAAAACGATCCGTTAGATGCCACATACCTACTCTCATGGCTCTTAGGGAATTGGAACATGTTGTTCTTGTCGGGCGGGAAAATATTCCTCAGGAAACCACTCACCACTTTATAAGTAGTATGCTGAGATGATTAGAAGCAGTGATAAGAGATAGAGGAGAATTTAGATGCTACTAAATTAGAATTATTACAGTTTAATTTTACCTCCAATTGTTGACATTATTGTTCTGTTATTTTACTTATTCATGTTTTTTCGCCGATAATACCATTCTACTTTGTAAACATTAGTTGGAGTCCTTAATTATGCTATCGCTACGGTATGTACTATGATTTATCTTTGAAAAAAAAAGATAAAAGTAATAATGTGAAGTTTCATTGCGACGTTAATTTTATCCAGAAGTTTAGTTACTGATATTCAATTATTAAATCGACTATAGACTTTTCTTCAAACGGAATATCTCTTTTCCTGTCACAAGCCATAAGAACTTTAAACATCTCAAATATAAAAGCGTAACAAAATGACTTTTAGAGTCTCTGAATACAATTACAACAATTCGATTATACAACGTGCAAAAAGTTAAATTAACCCCATTCGACTTATTCGGAAAAGTATCAAAGAAACGATGACGCTGTCGCTTTCATTCCCGTTCCTTCCAGATAGCTCCTTATTACGGCCGTATTTACCGTTTATTCAAAGCCACCGTTGGTAATCACTTAGAACGAGGAATTTCATAACCTCGGGCGAAACGTATTATGAAAGGAATATAGAGTAAGAGAAGAAAACAGTGCTCTCGTCACAGAATGGAACGTCTTTAGGTTTTTACGAGGTGACTGCATTATTTAGGTGGACAACCGAATGTAGGGTCCAACGCAGGATATTGTAGGGTAGATCGAGGCAAGTAAGTAAAGGGAAGAAAGTACTACACAGAATGTAATGGAGATAAAAGGAATAGAAGTGTAACTAAAATACGATTCCGATACAAGAGTAAAGTGGAAGCTTGGTTTTATTGGAAGTAACATAACAATTGTAAAAATCGAGTAATTTTAGTGTATTCAAAAAATATTTCAGGGGTTGCAGAAGGTGTCGCATTCTTCCAACCAAGATTTTATTAGAAGAAAGAAAATATATGTAGTTAGTATATCATCTGAGTCAAATATACGTCCAAAAATGAAATTATTTACGAGAAGTATCAGTAATAAAACGTACACTGCGATGCAAAAATCTTTTAAGCTAGAGAAGAGTAGTAATTTGTACACTTTCTCAAATATTCTCAGTCATCCTCATCTTAATTTCAATCTTCTAATGTGGTGTAGAAATTTAGCCAGTTAGATAACTGATTGCCATTTAATGAACAATTAAGGCGTGGAAATATACTGAGGGCTAATATCTCGAGGATAAGGTGATTGGTTAAAATTCAAACGATTATGAAAGAATTCTTAAATTGTATCTCTGATGTGATATGAACATTATGCAGCTTCCAGTGGTCGTGGTAGCAATAATTTTGATGATGACCTTCAGTGTTTGAAAATTTTGCATCACAGTCAGAAATTGAGGTTGTATGCTTATGTTATACATATTATTCTTAAAGAATTTGTGACACTTACTTTCCAACTGCTAGCTAAAATTGAGCCTAGTTCCTAGTTCCTAGGCCCTAGAAAACTCAACTTTCATCAACTGCCAATGATTGGTATAAATATCGTGAATAATATTTTGATAAAAACTAATTTTGGAAAGGTGTGTTAAATATTTTCATGTTCATATATTTCATCAGAAAGAAGACTACTAACATTCTTAACACCTTTCATGTATTGAGGCGTATCATTGAAATGTGTTGTACGCGGCAGGAAATTTAACGATTCCTTGCTCTACAAGATGTTTCATTGCAGTAATAATTTCAATATATATACTTCCATATTTTGTGGTTTACCACTAGCTTTCTTCCTCTTTCACTGATTGTTTAATTAATCTTGTAATATTCTTGCGACGGAATACGAATGCTTAACGCTCTTACTAACCCTTGGAAACCTATTACACTAATTACTACTACTAGCACACCAATTTGTATCTAATTGCGTTCACTATTTCCACAATTTCGTCTTTTAATGTGTCACGATTGTGAAATAATACATAATCTATGTAAGACTTACACTACTACTCATACCAACGTCAATAGAAAGGCGATGTATACTTAAAAACAAGTCACCCTTATATATGCCATGTCTCAATGAGATCACTTAGTGTAATGTTTCAGTATAATCTAAGATTAAAATTTTCAGAAGATACAGTGTTAATAACAACAGTACAGTATGTTAATAACAATAGTATATTTAAACCATTTTTTGTCATAGATATATCTATCTGTACTGCTCGTCAAGAATAAGAAAAAGTGTGAGATTATCTAGGTATGCGTAGAAGAAAGAATCAGGCAGCATTCAATCAGGCAGGGGAAAAGGATGCATTTTAGGCTCTGCTAGATCGAACTCTGTGTACATATGTATTCATCGATATTCGTTGTGTAAAGGTCTCAATGGACCCTGTCGCATTCCAGGCTATTTACTGAAAATCTCGTGAGAGGTCCGATATCGCAGTTTTGTGACTTGTTCTTATTCTTGACGAGCTATATCTATCTATTATATTTATTTACCATTAGACATTTTAAAACAATAGGTGTTTATAATAATAATTAGTAGTACTGCACTATATTATATGACTGTAGAATACACAACTTGAGTTGTTTTAATTACGATGTCGTGCGTTACATTCTGTAGTATTAATCTATTGTTACTTATGCTTAAACTTTAGAGAGATAAATTAGATTTGCAATTAACTTCCTTCAATAATATGAAGTTGTTATTGAAAAACATTTTCAAAATGTGTAAACATTATCTATATTTCATAAACAAACGTGTACCTACCTAGTACAGCCAGCCATCGCCACAAATCCCAGGTCACAATTTTTTGAAGGACCATCGTAGAAGACTCCCGACCTTCTCTTATGCTTTCTGACAATGACCTCGACATTCCATCTAAGGTATTAGTTGATTTATACACCTCGGTTCTTTTTCTATTCAATAAAGTCTTTATATCTGAAACCATAAAAAAGGTGAATTCTAATAAGTTCGTTATTATCTGAAGTAAAATGTAGGAATCACTAGTTTAAATAAAAGGTCATTATATCCGTATCAAATAAATTTATTTTTAAACGTTAGTTTTAACTAAAATGTCTTTGTCTTATTTTTTAATGAATGTGTATGGTTACTACTTAATTTCACTATTTAATCTATGATATATATATATAACTTCTGAACACAAAGTTTTAATTAAATAGAATATATTGAAGGTTAGAATTGATACACTTTTCGGAATATATAACTTCTGAACACAAAGTTTTAATTAAATAGAATATATTGAAGGTTAGAATTGATACACTTTTCGGAATATAAAAACGTAGAAGAGAAATGCCTGTACGTTTAAAAAATCTAACCGAAAACTATTTTTATTAAATGGTATAGTTGTCTAAATATAATTTTATAAAGACAACTTTTAGAATTGCTATGGGAACATATACAATTACACAAATGACTATTTAGTAGCAAAGTTAGAAATTGAGCGAATCCAATGGAGGAGAATAAATTTATAATCCAAAGTTTAAAGTGATAAGCTCAGAAAAAAATTACAACGTTCGTGCACACTGCTATTTTAAACACCCTATTAATCTTGTAAATTAAGTGAGTGCAGCAATGCCACGCAAACAAATTTAATTACTTAGCAGTTTTACAGTTCTGGCGTTATAAAGCAAACTTTTATAGGCTCCACACTCCTCTAAATGTGCTTTTGGGCGCAATTTAAGTTTCGAGACATGACGTATCGGGCTTGCGTGCGTGTTATGACATGCTGAACATTTTGTAATTTATGTACAGGATGTGTTCGAGCAGCAAGGCGGGTATCAGATTTTGCCTAAAATTATTAAGTTTTGAAGTCACGTAATTTATGTAATCATTAAACACATAATTGCAACGACAAATTGTATAATTTTTTGTAAAATAAGTGAAAATAAGACGACATATTGATGGTTATAATATCATTTGAATTTGTCGCATAGATACCTAAACAAGATTCACACTTAGAATTCGACAAATATGTAGTAATATTTGTATTACAGATATACATGATGAAATAGACAAACAAATAATGTTCCATCAATGAGTGATGGAATAGACACACAAATATCGAATATAGTGAGACTTTTTAAATATAAGTAATGATCAACTAATGTTTGAAGTTAATTATGCTCATAGTCTCAAAACAGTTACGCCCTTTATTGTCCAAAATTATACTTAATCCAAAAATTCATTCAGTATTGCCTTAACTTTAGGAAAATGTATCGAAAGTGACTTATTACATTCCTTCTCGATGGTGCATAGGCCGAACTAGAAGACAATTAAATACTCGTTAAGTTAGATTCAAATTTAACTGTGAATGATCAGTATAGAATTACTTCTGAATAATTTTGCATAATACAGTGAACTTAATTTACTTTAATCGAGAATCAATATTATTATGATAATATATGCCGAGAAAATGCATAACAAAAAAGTATCCTACTTCACATCTGCTGGAATATATTGAATTGTAATTATTTTACCTGCTATAGCTGTGGCTGACTCTAAAGCGATTTGTTCAGGAATTTCTATGAATTTTTTTCTAGCGAGGTCAATACTGGAGTTAATACTTTCGTCGGTACCAATCCATTCTAGTTGTTTTATTTTCATGTCATTAGTTAACTGAAAAATTTAAAATTGTTAATAAATATAAAAAATAATTCTAATATAGATTAATAATCTAATTTTTATTGTAAATAATATTAGTAATATTATAGTATATCATTCACTTATAGTAAATATGGGCTTTATTTCGTAAATACATTCTGGTACTATCAGCAATTATGTTACGGAACTTTGTAGACGCTTCATTTTGTCCTAATCGTGTGCAGATTTTTCTTAATGTAACTGTAAATGACCGCTCAATTTCATGAAACAGTTGTACACAAACTATTCGTTATTGAACTGCTAGTTGCGATATGTTGACGTCAAGTGGTTTGTAAATAACAGTCCTTAAATATTTATTGCGCGTTTTTGACAGAACACAAATAGCGCACAATATAACTCCTATAGTTATAACTGAGACACCCTATATAAACACTTTATTGTATACTGACTTGTCTACTATTTGATTACCTATATATTCGTCCTTACTTAGTAAATCAATAAAAACTAAAACTCTTTCAAGTGTGTTTTGTTCTTTTTCTGAAGTTGGATGTATCCAGCAAATGCAGCAGTATATTAAAGAGTAATAATTCTCTTCCTTTTCCTAAAACATAAAGTATTTTACATTTCCTTAATATAGATAATGAAAACGTAATATTTCCGTAAACAATTTTTATTGCGGCTCTAGGTAAGCGTAAAGTTATATCTGTTTTATTAAACTTAATTTTACAAAGTAACTGAAATATTTAAGGCTGTAGTGAAGTAATGGTGCTGGCACCATTAAAAGTCGTAATTCTTCCTGTACTATTGATCCGTTATAATATATAATGTAATAACAGATCGCACTATGTGTATTTAATCGTGAATACAAATAATTACACATAATGTATACTCATATCATTATCATTCCTAATATATACCATATGTTCAATGCGCCAACAATATAATATAATTTTCAATTTATCTAACAGCATAAAGTACATAAAGCGAAAGATATTATTTCATAGCTCTATATTATTTTGTAGTTTTGTGGGAAGAATAAATGATACATTGTTAATATAATATGTTAGGAAATGCAACTATTTTCTATAAACTGGCGGCGGCGCAAGGATACATGTGTAATCCAGCAAATACAAGTGGAATCTTTTTCATGGAAAAAGCAACTATGGAAGCACATACTACATTTTGTAAAAAGTTATTAGTTGTTGTATAATATTATTTATATGACCGAACATTATTGTATTCGAAATCTCTTAGTATGATTTAATACTATGTATTTGTTGAAACTATTAATTATATATCTAATATAATTTCAGTAAAATAATTAGGAACTATTTCGAAATCGTAATGTGAAATCGTAATTGCGATATACTGATAATGTATTTTATTTTATTTTCTTAAGGCTACATCCACCTAAAATCTTAAAAATTTTCGATACATTCTGTTTGTATATTATTATAGTATGAATGATTGAGAATATATCTTGAAAGTTTCAAGTCGCTATTTTTAAAACTTATAGAGATAGATAAAGCTTTCAGTCACGCGGTTCAGCGCGGCTAATGCTGCTACCTGCGCTCCTCAATGAGCACCCTCGTCGGGGACGGAACAATGATCGACTTAACTGATCAGCGTCAAACTTGAGGAATCATTGTTTCATGCATTCTTTCCTATTATATTGTAATAATGTATACGCATAACATTTATCGCGCTAAGAAAGATGATACAAGCACAAGAATAATTCATCCTTCATCGTCCTTTGAATCCGAAACGGTGCCCGTCATATTTAGTAGAACAACAATCGCATCTTTTAAAAATAGCCAAAATTGCTTAAGAACATTACGATAATAACTGAGCTTTTTTACAGAACTTTCGTACTTCAGATTCATGTGGCGTTTTTTTAAGAACAATTTTCGGAAACGGCGATCATCAGTATATTTCATATGCGTTTAACTTCATCATAGCTTACTATTTTAAATTTCAGATGATCAGTTTTAGCAGGAAATGGATCAGCGAAAACCGAATCACGAAACAGATGCTTCACTTTCTTCCGGTTTTAAATATTATTAAATTATGTTTATTTTACCATGTTTACAATAAATTCATCTTCAATTAAAAAAAAATTTGTTTTTCATTAATAGTTCCCAAGAAAATTCATCCCGAAGATCGACTATTTTTTCATGTTTCTAGGTGGATGTAAACCCCCAAGATCGGTTTTCTCTAATATAGATCTCTATTAATAATACAGTATAAGTTGATAGCTTATTAGGCATAATTATCATACTTACTAGATCCATATATGAGGAATTAAACCGCGAACAATTTTTTTTTGTAAATTAATAGGATATATTAGGTTTTCTCACTTGTTACACGATGTATCATAATGAATTCGACAAGGCTGAGGACAAACACAACTATCAATGAATAATATGAATATATATCAAGTATCTATTAAATGCAACCGTGTGCAATATTCTGACCTTTTAGTTTCATCTCCAACATATAAATATTAGTACAAATTATATTTACCTAAGTCGTAAAGAATATTGGCTTTACTTTATCTGAAACGAATTCGCAACTTAAAATACAAATAGATATAGTAAACAGTATTAAATATTTACGGAATTTTAACAGTTAGCTGTGTACGAGACAAAGAAATACATTAAAATATAAGTTCTACCTTCCGCATTTGAAAGCTTCAGTTTTAATTCAAAGTTTTCCTTAAATATTTCAGCTCCAGATTAATCACAATCTATTATTGCAATGTAGCTATTCTAAATGAATAGTTTCGTCAAAGTTAGTGTGCTTTGAGTGAAAATATGTACACAATTTTGCACAAAGTTTTAAATGTAATTACGCTTTAACTAGTTTTCAAAAAGGCACTTTGCTACCACCTTTATATGTATGGTAACATATGCGGGGCACTAATATTTGAAATAATTGCAGCTGACCTAAAGCATGAAAAGAAGAAGAAAGCTTCTGCTGAAAAGAGTACGCTGCAGATGCCACACTTCACAGTTATATGATTGTTTAGAGATGTTACTACCTAAATATAAATGTTATATAACATGTTTTGATATCAAAAATATGTATACATAAGTATGCATAAACAGTCGAATCAAATTATGTTCTTTCAAATAAATATGTTTTAATGACACGATATCCATAGACATAAATAAAGTGTACAAACCATATTTGTTGTTTATTACACGTGCCGTATATAATAAATGATATGCTCCATATATGCACTATATACCAAAAGGAGTTTAATATAATTTCCAAATTATATCAAGTTTCAAAACGACAAAATTAAATTCACAATAGAAATAGAAAATAATAGTGAATCGATATTCGGTATAATATGAATAGTGAACTAATTTTTTCCTTGTTGAAATTAATTTACAACAAATTAAGTGGTTCTGTTTCCATAACATCTTCATGTTATAACAAATTTAATATATATGGAAATCTAACATGTATGAATAATGTACTACTGAAGTTTATGTCAGTCATAACAAATTAAGTTAAGAATTAAAAATAAAATACAGCTATATATAATTAAATATAAAGATTATAACGCATTGTACACTGTGGTCCATCAGTAAAAGTAAATAAATGTTGTAAGTACTTTATTATTTTTCAGTGAAACATGTCATTGTATTCTACAATGACATTATATAAAACAATTGTATATCCCCTTCACCCTCTTCAAATTGTTGGAGTTACAGTAATAGTTACAATAATATATAGTCAAAATTTTTAAACAGAATGAGGATGTATGGTGTCTCATTTAATTATTATCTATTCAGCCATGGGGTTTTTTTGTTTTTGTATACTTTTTATCACGAAAATTTTGTAAAGAAATTTTAAAACATGTAAAATTGCATACATAGGGAAAATAACCTTAAACTGTGTTTGTCTTCTTACCCAGTATATGCAAAATTTGACCCTTTAAGGTATTAAACTTGTACCGGGTGACCACTGGGAACCGGACGATTTTGAAATAACTGTTACACAAATAATTTGCAAGATAATAAGGTTTTATTAACATGAGAATGAAGCGTACACAATTGCATTTACGATGTGTACCATGTGTGGAAGATTATGTTATCGAGATGGTGTCCATCACGTCGAATGCAGTTTTCGACCCTTTTCACGAAATCGTGCATGACACGCTCCAACATCGCCCGATCGAGACTTATAATTCTTATGCAAGATTTTCCTAACCGATTCGCGATGCAGGTTCAATGCTATTGCATGTTTTCGGGCGGACCGTGTAGGACTTCTGATGAGCGCCTCTCTCACTCGCTCGATGTTTTCAGGGGTTCTAACGGTCCTCTGTGGACCTTGTGACTTTCTCTTCATTATGCTGCCAGTTGCTCTCAAAATCACTTTAAAATAGGAAATATAATAATGGAAAATATTATTTTTGTAGAAAAACTAATTTTAGATCAGCAGAAAGAACTCAAACAAAGTTCAATTCGTAAGAAATAAAATTATCCAGGTTATCAGGCAAGTACTGCTCTTTATATTAATAAAATTAGAAGAGGGGAACAGTTTATTTATGTAACAAATGCTACAATTTAATAAGCTTATAACACGCAAAGATAGTCTGCAACACTTAGTGGAAATATAATCAACTAATCATAATTATTTTTCACATAAAATGTGTAGTGACGAATATGCGAAAATTGAATCTATGTTTGAGAATAAGTTTTATTGTTAAAATAATTGTTTTCAGTGTAATGTCAGTATATGTGGTTAGATATGCTATCATGCGTTATCGGAAATAAATTTTAGTAAACCTTACGTCAGAGATCGTGTAGAGAATATTACCTACATTATGTAACCAGAAATAATGCGTTATAACAATAAAATAGATTCGTTTAGAATTTTTGGAGTTGAACTTCACTTTCAGGCACTGCGACGCACGACACTCTTTATCGACTTGTGTTGATGACCCGATTTTAATTATTCTTTTAGCGTTGGATTCAGTATAGCTCCAAGGTGGTCCCATCTTAACTTCATCGGGATTAGACCTTGGACTTCGAAGATACACCACGGAACTCCTTATTCAAGTGGCCATCGTTTTTTTATTCGCAAAGTATCTTTAGTAGGTCTACCCATCACTTAAAATTGCAAAAATAAGTTTAAAAGAAACGGCTTCAAAGAAAAAAGGTAAAATAAAAACTAAAAAGCAAGAAATAAATGTTTTCTACAAGAATTTAATACTTATTTGTTGTTCCGTTTAATTTAATTAAAAAATTATTATTCATTATGTAATTATTATTAATTGCTTTATATAATTTTGATGTCGGTGCCATACAATATTAGTAATGGGAATGCCGGCCCTCGGCAATTTTAAATGTAAACTAGTTTTAGTAGTAAGGTATATATTTTTTTATGTTTTACTGGACACCGAGTTAATATTAATTACATAATAAACAATAATTTCTTAATAACATTATGCGGAGCAACAAATAAATATTAAATTGTTGTAGAACACATTTATTTCTTGCTTTTCCGTTAAGTTACTTTTTTTAAGTCGTTTTTTTAAACTTATTATTACATATTCAGAATGCCTTAATTTTTCAAAAACTTCAGATATACTTAAGTGCTAATGATTTAGTTTTCTTATCTAAAATTGAATATAAAAAATATCCGTTTCTGTTATGGTCTGTTAATTTTTTATACGGATTCCTGTAAAATAATTTTTTTCATGATATTTTCACATTACGAGTACATGGTCGACAATCGCTGCGGAACACAAAAAAATTGTGTTTGAACTACATTTATATTTATTGTACGAAGTCAGTGTGGAATAGGAGAGGGTTTAAAATTAGTTACCAGCAAAATATTATTTTTCCTCGATATTTAACCTTAACCTAAGCCAAAAGACTATTCTGAACCACCATCAACCAACTTGTCTCTAATTTACATATACATGTATTTCATAGTTTCTAACTTAGAGTTTCATAGGTGGCTTTGCAAGTAACTTACTATAATTATTAGAGATTCTACAGGGAGCACGTTATCATTTGCAGCGGTAATTGCAGTGCACAATGTAACATTTAATCGGGGTGGCTGTTTTCCTATCTGAATATGTAGTTAGGACCGTCCATAGATTACTGGATATTATCGCGAAAAGACAGTTATATCTAGTGTATATTTCATACACGGAATGGAGTTAGGAAGGAATTTCTGTCGCGTTATATTTAATTTAGTAGTTTGGAACAAGTGTCCAAGAATATTACTACCATGTTGAATTAGAGTTAATGTACAGGATAAGGATAATACAGCTATATAAATTTAAGCTACCTTGAAATAACTTAATAGCTGTTTTAAGCTATCAAATAATTTTAATATTGTGATGCATACGAAACTCTTAAAACTCCCGAAGATGTTACTCCACTTTTGGTTACACTGAAAATGTTCACCAAATCTCTTGTAAAGAGAACATACCGTATACTTATTATATTGTTTTGGCTTTTATGCGAATCTAATGTCTGTAGTGTTCTTCACTAATTAATAAGATATATAATTTAAAATTCCTTGGATTGATCTATCGCTTAACAAAGTTAATTTCCAAATATTGCTATGGTGGTGCCTGTTAAGTTGCTTTCATTAATCATAATTTACAGCGAGTTTTTAATTACCTATCTATTAATCTGGCAATATAAGGTAGACATATTATGTAATCTCCCTCAAGAAGATGAGAAAAAGTACCCCTGAGTAATCCAGAGAACATCCACCAGAGGTTACCTACACACCCCCTAAAAGCAAGTAAACATCTCACATAAGTAAACAACAACACCAAGAACATCTTACGTTACTTACCATCAGAGAAACAGTTCGTTTCACCATGAAGTTATACTACGACAGTCATGAAACCGACAATAAGAAATCTTCAGATTGAAGACAAAGAAAAAAGTTAATAGTGATGGAGGAAACGTCCCATGGGAAAATTTCTGAAATTCATCTATCTACGTACGTAAAGCCACAGCTCATTCAAGAAGCGGCACCTATAAATACCGAGCGCCGTACAACAGACGGCTGTAACTGGTGAGTATTTACATAAACAAGTAGCTAAGTAATGACCAGTCAGTGATCAGTACAGCAAAGATAGATCAAAGTCCAGTGAGTTATTACAATCAGCTCAGTACAGTAAGTCGCTTTCTCGGACAAATTGCATCATCGCCGTGAAATCAATCAACGTAGCCGCGAGTGTCGAAGATCAGTGCAGAGATAGAGACTGTGTAACTACATATTCCCGCATCTTCTGCAAGGGCCGAATTCAACTGCGTCTATCAAAACGCTCATAGTATCCATCAACCTTCCAACAAGGACAAGGATCCAATCTCTTCGATGTGGATCTAACTGCTTCTTACGTAAAGCTCATCAAGTCCCTTTGCAAGTACCGCTGTATTTTCGACAACCTTTTCGACAAGGATCCAACCGCTTTCTCCGTGAAGCCCATCACGGCCTAATACAAGAACCGCTTGCATCTTCGAGGCACCCAGTATCGAACACGCTTCCATAAGCAACTAAATTTTGACAGCAAAGCAACTAAGATAATCTGCATCTTTCACGACGTACACGAAAGACTCTTAATGAGTGAACTAGACTAGACCAGTGAGTGACAAAATCGCTCAGAAGTGAACCAAGGGACTCCAGAGCCTGAAAAACTCATTGTCTCGCCTTGAATGTGCCCACGGACAATAATGAACTAGAGAGACATCTCTCAGAGAAAGAAAATATGTCAGCCATCCCATAAAGTTCCAGAAGAAAGACCAACACTCACCTACACCAGCGAGGCATTTATACAGTTCACAAATATGCATAACTCATTGGTTTGCCTTTGGTCTTCAGTTCTTTAATTATCCTTGTCCATGCCTCTTTGTATAAATTTCTGGCTATATCCATTCATTTCCAGCACCCTTTTCGACGTCCCTCAATTCCTCGAGTTTACTCATGTCACCATGTATTGTATTGGTTCTGTGTACTAATGTTTTCATGAAGGATTTCGACTGTTGTAGATGGCAATGAGAAGAGGCATATAAATAGCGGTATGTGGGTATGTTCCTTCAATACACTCCATGAATTATCCACATTTAATATTTAAGAACGACTGAACTCTTTATTGGTCAGGGTCTATCGTTAACGTGATATTTGAATCTTGAGAAGATCAGTTAAATATGACACGCTATGGGGCAATATAATCGTCTCTTCTTCAAATCGTAATCCCATATTCCATTATTCTATTAATAAGACTGGATTTCAAAAACATATTTAGTTGATTACTATTTGGACTAGATTAGGGATGTATTCTCTTATACTCGTAGGTATTAGTCCTTGACGAAGCAAGTCATGTCAATTGTTTGATGTATGTCTTTGTATCTGTATTATGTTTGACGTTTACATTAAAGTTTACGTTTACATTTATATCTTTGTA
The DNA here is from genome assembly GCA_037954035.1 of Rosalia funebris. Taxonomy (NCBI): domain Eukaryota; kingdom Metazoa; phylum Arthropoda; class Insecta; order Coleoptera; family Cerambycidae; genus Rosalia; species Rosalia funebris. Next base: position 16,212,389 of record JAZFAV010000001.1, on the reverse strand, counting down.
TTATATATTGCTACGTTTGTTTAGTTTTATGTCAACCATGTACTATTCATTTCATTGCTATTTGCCAAATACACAGTTCGCTTATCTTGCCGATGAACGGAACAGTCTACCTCAGCCTAGCCATAAAACAAGCTACGGTATGAGATAAGAGCCGTTTGGGATTCTTTATTTGGCAAATAGCGATGAAATAAACTATAACTATTATATCACTGCTGGTTACTTGTATTTATTTAAGCTCCAAAATATCTACCTAACAAATTTACCTAAAGTATTTGAGTAAAGGTATGCGAATAGACACATTGGTGAACTTTAAAGTAACCAACAGGTATATAATAGTCATTTTACATGTGGCGTCGTTGATGATTAGTCAACACCAGAAGGATGGATCTACGACTTGAGCATTTCAGTATTATGTAGAGGGTACTATGTATAATTAAATTTAATATAATTTTTGTCTGTCATCGGTATTTAGCATGATTCCAAAATTAGCAGTGGAAGATGCATTTATGCATGTACAATAATATCACATATATATGAATTTTGTTAAAGGGAAGTTAAATTCGCAATGTAATATTGCTTTATAAAGTTTACTATTATTTAATTCAATTGTATTCATCTAGTGTGAATACTTCACTTATTCTGTTCACCTCCCATATGAAAACGATATGTACTCACATTATCCACGGAAAATGACACGTCAAATCCTGAATATTGCAGGGTATAGCAGAGCGCCCGGTCTTTCGTGCTGCACTGTTGCCTGACCGCGGTGAGTTGCCTGGCAATCTCTCGCAGTTCCTCCTGAAGCAAACTTCCTGCCGTCCGGGCTGACGCGCATTCAGTCAAAAGATCCGCCACCAGCGATGTCACTTTAGACGTGGCTAAATATGTGTGACAGAGATACATATTAATTAATTTGTATGCTAGATGAATTAAATTAATGTGTAAGCAACAAACTATTCTAGATGGGGCTAAACTATTTTGTTTTGGACTTAAAATTAATGAGTGCTATTTTATTAAAATTTTTAATTCATTAATTCCGTCCTTATGTTTAATAAATATTTCGAAGAAAATATAATTCGTTGTATATGTATAAAATGCTGGTAAAGTTTTGCAACAAATTACAATTATTTTTTTACAATAACTACAATATTAATAATTAATCAATTATTAATATTGTAGTTATATTAATGATATACTATGAAACATATCAACCGAATGGTAAAAAAACAGATTTTGCTTAAATTGTATACTCTCACATTTTTGAAAACAGGAGTAGTTATTATCAATTAGAAACATTCCAAATGTTTTCAATTAACAACATTCGAATTCGTTGATTCAAATTCCAGATCTGGCCCTACTTCGATATCCTACAAAGACATCCCATAAAGCCTTTATTGAAACTTTTTGAAGACAAAACTGCTCAAATAATTTACTAAGAGACACTATAAATTTTATATACATACTACAAAGTTTACTTTATAAAATATAAATTTGTAATAGGAATGAATACGATTTAAAAAGTGGCTACTAAAAAGTAGCTTTTGGCTATGTTCTGTTAAACATATTTTAAATTACATAAAAAAGTTGCATACGCAAATAGCTTATTTGATTTAATAATCAACCAAGCGGTGACATGTATCAGAAGAATCAAAATCAATTTTCCTCTTTTGATTTAAGAGTAAAATACAATAATCAATTTTAGGCGTATACATTTTTCGCCATATCTCAGTTAAGTTAACTTTTCCTTTCTTGAGATCAAAACTCTACTCAGTATATTTTGTAGAATATTTTTAGGTATTAAATTATGTCGTAAAATTGATTGCGTACGTTATTGTATATCTTTATATCTTATACTAACACAATATTTGTTATCCTATACCATTAGTACTCATAAAAATTGCAAAAGAGATTTGTTTTAAGACTTACATATTTTCAAGTCCTCCAGATCAACCAGAGCTATGTCCATCCCTGTTTCTGTAGACAGTTCCTGTTGGTATGATCGGCCAAGTAACAGCTCCACTGCTTTAGAAAAAATATAAAATTGTTCATCTCACTGAAGTACATTCTTCCGGAGTATGCTGTAGTTTTTATTAAAGACTAATTGCAGTCTTGTAAATTTTTAAATTCTTTGGAACAACTAAAGTAAGACATGACGCAGAAAATAGTAAAATAAAATAGAAATATCAATATCAGCTTAAATCAATATTGGAATGAAATATATAAATAAGATATGATAAGAAAATAATGAAATAGTTTCGATACATTTTCCTAAAATAGTGAACACATTTTTGAGTTAATTATGCTTTTCGTCATATAGGGTGTTATTTTTGCTACTGAAGAAATAAATGTTTTATTCAGTTTTTCATACATCTTGAGTTTATTATAACTTAATAGGGAGCAATGTCTAGGCGGGGCAACTTATCCTTCCTCTACTTCTGGCCGTCTGTATATGACTTTAATGACTTAAGACATTAAACTCAATTTACACAAAAATTGGGAAGGAACGGTAACTGTGAGATTTAACTCGAGTTAATTTTTATTAACAAAATACATGTCTTTTGAGATACTGAATTATTTTTTGTATTTCGCCGCGATTCAAATAATCCTATTAAGCTAGATGTAAGTAAGTGTGTATATCTCTATGTAAACGAGTTACTGGAAAATTGACATTGCACCAATTAGAAGCGCATAAATTGCTTCATAACTTAACTCAATTAGGTAACTTAAATAGATACCTATATTTACAGCAAAATTTGAATGTTTCAGAAAGGTAAATAGTACGGTTGAAATTTAGATGAATTGTTGAGGTTGTTGAAGTTTCTCAAATTATAATTTACCATGTTAGACAAGTCTGTTTCTACGAGAATTATACTTGTTATGATATATGACTTGTGAAATAAATGTCATCATGACAAATTTAATAAATATATACAAGTTGTAACATAAAGGTTGGGAATAAATTAAACGGTGGATTTTTCAGTAAAAAAAATAAATGTTTTTCATATGAAGTTATGTTCTAGGGGTTTCTCTCTAATAACTTTCGAACATTATAAGATAATGGAACGAAATTTTAGCCCTAGCTTAATTTGATAATGCCCTAAGAGCAGGAAGAAGATTGACTTCGTAAGTTACTCAGTGGCGTGCGTACGCATTGTACCGTAGGATTTTCCGAAGAAAATTATGATAGGCCACTGGTAAAAACATTTAATATTTATTTAAAATCCACTTTTTATTTTAAATAAAATTACCTTTTTGTATTTTATACAAGACAATTTGTATCTCTTATCATTTTCCCGTAATTAAAACTTTTGTAAAAACCATTTTTTTCCCACTGCTAACATAGGAAAATTAAAGTAACAAAAACATTATCAAGTATATGTTTTCATGTTACTAGGGCATTATCAAATTAAGCTACGGCTAGAATTTCGTTCCATTATCTTCTATTTATCGAAAGTTATTAGAGAAAAACTAGATTTTTTCAAATTTTTTAGCGCCCTGTAGCTTGGAAACGAAAACCAGTAGAGCTTAACTTCATATGAAAAAAATCTATTTTTTTTTACTGAAAAATCCATCGTTTAATTTATGCCCAACCTTTATGTTACAACCTGTATAATAATATAGATTTTTGGTAGAGAAGTCTTCCTCTTTTTATTACTACCATATATCCCAATATTATTAATATTATCCTTAAAATGGCTTCATACTAGTATAAGGCAAATTTGCAATATAATCTATAATGTATTTCGACAATTAAAAGAATAAAAAAATTGAAATTAATTAGGAATTACTCAAAAATACTGATTTACAAATTGTTACATTTTGAATCATACAACAGGTCAGTGCTCCGATTTTCCTTAAGTGCTATTAAGTTCGTTCTTTTAAATAAAATCCCTTGTTTTCTTTTTACCCATTGAGATTAACGATAAAAATATTTTCAATAAAGCTCCTGTACTTTTATTATGAATAAATATATTATATTTCTCTAATAATTTAAAATAGTAGTGAGGTTAACTCTCTCGTTGAACATTTTCAATGTCGTCGATGAGATCAGTCAGATTTTTTGTTTTTAATATCTTTTAAAGTGGTTTGGTCTATTTACATAGACTTTAGATTTTAAATAATTACATACATGAAAATCTAGAGGGGTTAGATCCAATAACCTAGGCGGCCACTCAATATTCTCAGGTGATCACTCAAGGCGGATGTTACATTAAGAAATGGATAAACAATGATTGCATTCTTGGTAAAGGTTTCATATTATTAGAATCAAATAAATTACTTAATTCGGTAAGTCAGAATCCTGAGAGTTAAGAAACAGAATAATTAAAATAGGAAGAAGTTGGGTTTGAAAAAATCATACTTATTTCTTAAAAAACAAGTTGTACAATTCAGTTATGGACAGTTCCTGTCCAAAAATATTTATCTGGGGATGTTGTACATGACCTATTGTAAAATTGAAGTCGACATCTTAATAAACATTTCTTTTTTTGACAAAAATTGATCGCTTCAGCACTGTATGGAAGGCGCAATTTGTCGTTAATTGTTTTGTCTATTTTAATTACTGAAAATGTGTTATTCCATGTCTTGAATTAATTATTCAAGGTCTAAATTTATGTGGGTGTTATTGTAAGTTTCTTAAACGTTAAACTGGAGTGAAAAATCTATATGAACATAGTGTCCTTTTAGGTGGGCGTAATTCTGAATGTAATTATTAGACTCCCATGAAATTAATTTTGCTACCACGAATTTGTAGAGACTGCAAAGTATTTCACTGAACTGTAATATTAAATTTTGGCAGTGGAATATTGCAATAATTCGCTTTAATAACCATCAAATTAAAGTTTCTATTTACTTCGTCAATTTAATAAAGCTGACAAAAATAAGTCACCGCAATAAACCCCGTTTATGTCCTAATTTATCTAGTCCTGGAAAGAAACAGCCTTCAGGGATGATTTTCGCTTATTTGAACCTTCATCTAGATTTTATAAGGCACTTAAACTTTATTGCTTTTTAAGTGATTCCCATCTTAAACGAATAGAAAACCGGAAGTATGTTCCGCTGACGCTCTACTTGTCTCATACCGTCCAAATCCTTTTTGATCGTCTCGATCGCAATATCGGTGGAGGACGCCACCACAAAGGATATTTGCATGTGGGTATTCCTGAAAAAAGTGTCGATGTCCTCGTAAATTATATCCGCCGTCGCCGGGGATCTCGAAATGGATCTGGATAGCTGCTCGTTGGCGGCCAAGATGAGGAGGATGGGCAAACTGTAATCACATGGAGAAATCAGAATGATTAATTAGATTACCGAGCAATACCGAGTAATGCAAAAAGCGTATAGAATATATACGGGTTATTTAAAATATATAAATCAATTTGTAGTTATATAAATCAGTAAATTATATATAAACTGTCAAATTCATGAGGAATCAGATAACTAAGTCAGTGTTATCTTCATACTAAAGGATTCCGACCCACTTCAGTACTAAGAGATGAAGATATATTGTCAACAATTTGTTGAACAACTCATTAATCATAAATGACAATTGGCTGAATGTGTCGCAGCATATAATTATGTATTTACTTTTTGTGGCAAACTAGAAGAATAATTTTTAAATACACGTAGAATCGTTAGTGATTTCTTTCTATAGAGCCAACAAATCTCTTTTAAAGGAATTGCGTAAATAATTGCACTTTTTATAGTTATCCATCTTTCAGTCAAATGCTCTTATTATAATATTAGTATTTTGGATATCATTTATAGAGCTTTAATGAATTTTGTATTTTAATCGTGCTTCACTTCATAAATATAATATCGTGATGATAGTGTCAACTGCGAAAGAAGTATAATGCCATATTACTAAAATAATGTATATACTTGGTGAAGTTTAAACAGATTTAAAATTAGGTCATTATTAAAAAAATACCCTGGATGTAGTTTACTGATTTACATATACTTAAAAATTAGTCAGTCAACTTCCGCATGAGATAACTGTCACATAATGAAAATCAATTTATTACAAATTTATTTAATAATCTGTGAGAAATTTGTTTAATATATATGTAGACAGTAGAAAAATGCTACTTTTGCGAGTCTCTTATAATGTCTGATTATAATTTTCTACCTCAAAGTCTAATTTACTTCTATTATTTAATAAATGTTATATTCGCTTACTTCCGGCAAGTCTGCTGTATGAAATCTAAATATTTATTTTTGGATAACCTCAAACTTTTCGCTTGAGATACGTGGTTTCGTCTCCTTGTTAAAGTTCACTACTGAACTGAATAGTACCTTTTAACTATACACAATATTTTCCAATAACTGGTTCATAATATCTATGTCTAATTTCTTCTCTACATGGGTTTATTCAGACTACCATCAGAAACTCTAAGAACTTATGTAATACTATATTATGTGAAAATAATAATTTCAAACATAGTCTTTGTTTAACTTCTGAGAAAGATATAATGTGTTAATTTAGTATTTTTCTTTTTGTTTAATATCCTTATAACAATCCTCAGTAAACTGAAGTCAAATATTGGCTTTTTTTATATAAAAATATGTATACCAGAACGACCGAAATATATTTTTTTAATTAATCACTGTCGATTGCATCTGACATACCTTAAACTACAATGTCTTAAAATTATGTTAGTGGTCTTATAGTCTTACGACATCTTAACTGATTCTTGAAATACTTTAACATGATTATCAAAACATGAACAGAAAGGGGTACACTTACATAAGTAATCATCATGTTGTACTTATACTTTATTTGTAATACTACTTTCCTGTCTATTTTTTAAGTTAATGAATACTTTGATTAATAATACTTTAACAGTTTTTAGCTACAATTATATGTATATTATATTAAACCTATGTTGCCTAACGTGTCATCAAGTATTATTAAATAAACAAGTAAATAAGAAATATAAGTAAAAGTTGAAAAGTAAAAGAAAGAGGGACGCATTAAGAAAGTTTCTAAAGACATATATTTATTTTTCTGGAAACTGTTGAATAATGGATTAAAGTTTATATTCGGGGCATCAGCTTCATGAAAGTAAATGGGTATCGTATCGGACTTTGTAATATTTTATATTATTTGCATAATATCTGACCTGTGCAACAATGTCTATTGTCGTAGTGTCATATTTTACCCTTAAATGTTGTTACCATTTCCTGATATTTGCAATGATTTTTTATCTGATACGTATGACTACAGTATAATAAAAGTGAATCGTAAATGCCCCGATCAGAAGAATTGAGCTTGATAGCGAGATACGAGTACTTACAGTAGTAGGATCAAAAGGACGTGCAACATGAACCCCAGGATATTTCCAGTCCATCTCTCGCTGGAAGTCGTCGATGCATTCGAGAAGTCCTCATTCAGACGCCGAATATTGTTTGAACAGCACAAGCTGACCATCACACCGATCGGGAGGCATAGAGATAGTATGGCCCAGAGCATAAGCCAGAGAACAAGCAGAATCTCTACTTTGAGCAGCTGAAATGCATGTAAGAGTAAAGATAGAAAAGTTCAATGAGGTTTGCGACACATTTATTTTATGAACACAGAGCACTGACCTCTAAGACTCATAATATAAGAAACCTAGATTTATACAGATATTATGATACATGTATATTGTTGTGATACTTCTATAATGACATTAGTTTAATTATGTTTTATCGTACATACTATTTTAGTGAGTGTGAAAACATACAGAAACTTAGAACACATTTAATATACTCCTCTTAAGTACAATCGATATTGTACTGCATATGTATGTATCTATTTTGATAGTGATGCTATCATTTTCAGTAGGCTATGTTGTTTTTCACTTAAATGAAAACTCAAAAGTTTTCTAAATAATAAATGTAATTAATAATTAAAATGTAATTAGTTGTTTACATGCACAACCGACCTCCTTCCTCTAAAGCCCGTGGATGCGAAGGGGAAAGTTACACATAGAGAGAAGGACAAAATTTAGAAGTGACGATTTGTGAAATCCATAAAATATTGTTTCTGTGATTTCCAGGTTTTTCCTTAATTACTGCTCTTCAGTGATCTAAAAATTTTATGTACTATTAAATAACGTTGGGGTGAGTCTCATCTATAAACGTTGTCGATGGAATGCTCTTAATGAATTATGCCCCTAACATATGGTGATAAATTGTACATTTTTTGCATTTTTTATGTAAAGGAACTTTAAACATCTTTTGAGTGGTGGATACCGTTCATATACGTATGTATTCAATACCTTTTTATGTAAAATTAATATAGTAGATACAATAAGAAGAATTAGACATATCAAATCAAGCTAACTTTGAATTATCATCGTTGTAAAACTGTTTAGAAAAATCTCCAGGAAACTAAATACAACTTTGATAAAACGTATATTCTTGTTTTATTTCCCGGTTTTGATACTTTCCCTGAAATGGATTTTATTTAAAGAATGCTACACAAACATTACTTTTTATACAACGTTGTGATTAATTATCACTCGAAACTTAATCATGGGAGAGGATTGGAACCTTCGGTGCGGCGACAGGAAACAGGAGATCATATTTCATGAACACAAAGAGTATACATTGCTCAGTTAGTCAAGCTGATATGATCAGGAGAGGATTAAAAATAATGACTAAGACTGTCAATGTTAAATCTCGTGATAATGCCAACTTGGCTAGTAAAACATATCTCGAGTGACATATAATCTTTGGATATTTATGGGTTCCTGTTTATTTATCAAAAGTTACGACACGATTTTTACAACGGATGTATAGAATTCATAACGCATGTTGTATAGTTAGACAAGAATATTATTTAGTTTTTTACCAATGTTACTTGAAGTTATAAATCATCAAAAATTCTGCAAGATACACTTATATTTTGGCCAGATGTAGTCACACAGAATTGAGTGAGAACTTATTTGTAGTTGCAACAGCTCAAAAATTGAAGAACAGAATATATAGGGTCTGTAAAATATATCCTTATGTCGCTTTGAATAGAAAATAAATTTCAAAAGTTATGGTACAATTTTAGTGATCTAATGTTAACTCTAAATAACAACTTATTAAGTTGGTGTTGGAAGTAAAACTAGTTCAAGATCTAGCCTATTATATATCATAATTTTTTTTACGAGCCACTTAATGTTTGATCGGCCCAGTGGTGTACTGAACAAAACCCCGATCTTTCACACTAGTATTCTGGGTTTAACGCCCAATAGCGATAAGAATTGGTCTGTTTTTTTTCAGACGACCACTTGATATCGCGTCAGGGCGAATTCGAACTGACATGGATGTTTATATATATGGCCACATCTTCTGAAGTTAAATTATTCTATAATTACTTCACAGAAGGATTCCAAGTTCCTTGGATTGATCCGGAATATTCGCTTGGAGCTAATCTATATGGCCGGTATGGAGTAATTCGGGCGTGGGTTCAATTATCATATCATTTGGCTGGGTTGTTGTATTATGTACGCTTTTGTTTAATTAAGATATTCGAAATAGTAATAGGGTGTGTCATCTAAATATTTTCATGCATAAAGGTGACGTGCCTTTGTAGATGGTAGCGCGAGTCATTCGTATTAAAGCAGACTTTCTAGATTACTTCGACATAATAATAGTAGAGTATTTTTGTATCATTACATATTAGTCAACAAGAGTAGCAAAATTCATTTAAGGACAATAATCAACGTAACTATATAAAAATGGATGAGCTATTCGATAAAATCGCTTTCAATAATCACAAAGAATTAGTGAAAGCTCTATGCAGGCCTTCATTCTCCTTCAAAAGGGAACGTCAATATTCCTTATAGACTACGGAAGAACATTCTTCTAGTAAAATCCTTCTTCTTCTTGACAATTTTTACGAGCTATTATTATTAATGCATAAGTTATAAATTCATGAGTTCTAAACTTAAAATTTCTGACAACATAAAGTGCATGCATAATAATGTAATTCAATACAGACATGTGGTATGAAGATTATTACTTTTTTACAGTTTATTCTAAGTTTAAATAAAAGTCTTGCAAAGTAATGAACGTTAATCATTTAGAGTAACCTATTAAAATTCTATTGTTTTTCATATTTTATATAGTTATTTTTCCAGCTATTAGCTTTTGCAACATTATTAAAAATATAACTTTATAACTTTACATAACTTTTCATCTCGTCGTATAACAGTCGCAAAGAGTCAGAACCTAATTTGAAATTTAAATGAAGGTAAGGACTTTTAAACCCACTTAACAAAGTTGTTAATAACTGCCTGAAGTGATCTAAATTAAAAATTATTTACCGTGCGAAGCCCTAAATCATTTCGTGCAAGTTAGATACACTGGAAAAGTTTTTGTGCGGATACACTTAAAGTCTGTAATCTCAAACAAAATTGTGTAAAGTGTATAAGTGCTAAAATATACGTCAGTGGATTTTTCCAATCCAGGAATATAAGTATAATTAAGAAATTAAGTAATTAAGAAATGTGTCGAACAGGAAACATCCAATGTAACTTTAATTTACATATATAGTGCTTTCGTAAAATACTGAATAAGTTTGTTAAAATTCAAGGAATAATTTTTGGGAAAAACTCTGCCTCGTCAAATTTTATGTTTGGTTGCGCATTTTTACTTTTCCGCACTCCACTATAAACGGAAAAGTAATGTAATCGTGTAACGAAAAAGTGAAAAAAAAAACAAAATTTTTTTAATATTAGTATATTCAACATCATCCCTTGTATGCACCCAATCTTCTTTCAACTGTATTTTCTGATTGAATAAAAACAAATTAATTGGCCTTGTATTTATAACTATGTTCAAAACTTCTTTTTATTATTTTGCTGCAACCTTTCTATTGCAAACTTATGTAAAATAAATTAATGTACTACCTACTAATTGTTACAAATGGCGAAATATTTTGTAGAATAAAATGTATTTACTTTTTAAATAAAATTAAATGCAAGTAGAATTGAGAACAACTCACTCTGATTTGTAATAAAAAATATTTATTTTCGTATTTACTGAAATGAGATGTATTTCTCTATTTTTCTTTACTTTATTACTTATAATGTTACGTTATAGATATGTTTCTATTTCTGAACCGTAAGTATAACTTATATTTTAAACCCTTTGTGTTTCATAGAATTTCGGACAATTAAACTGATATGAAAGATTTCATTCTAACGTTTTTGTTTTAATAACATCATCAGAGACACTTAATTATTTTATGAGTTAACATGGAATTTAATTATATTATTTTTGTGTATTAAATTTTTCTGACTTTGGTATATATTTCTTTATGTTACTAAAACAAAATGTTAGAATAATGTTAGCCGTGTATAGAAGAGTCTGGGAGGAAGCACCAGCATTCCTTACATTATACCAAATTAACGGTATGGGCGACAATCTGGCATAATTGGCTTTTACTTTTATGAAAACGTAAAAACCATGTTGCACTCACCGTTACTTCTTCTCGATATATAGATATGCTAGAGAATTTTTTGGCATCAGAACTTCAATATTATGCTGGATTTAATGAGGATACATGGTTTCAGCAAAATGGGGTTATAGCCCACACTGAAAATTTATTAATGGAAACCATTAGAGCTATATTCCCTGGAAAAGTGATCTCTAAGCACCCAAAAGTCCCAATTTAAAGCCGATGGATTTATTCTTATGGTTTTATTTCAAATCTAGAATATACACGCAAATTATAGGTTACGCCCTGTAGAACGTACAGCAGGGTGTAGGAAGGCATATTGACGGTATTATTTCTTGTGCACCACCTTCCCTAAATTTTAAATTTAACTCTAAATTAGACGCACCGTTAGGAGTTACGTTAGTACTCACTAGTGAGGAAATCCCCGAACTCCATTTTTCATCATTTTTATTACTATTTTGCTTCAATTTTACTTTGATAAGGTATAATCTTGGTTGTAAAACTGCCACAGATAGTAGGCTTCAACATAATACATTTTTATTTCAAAAACTGGTAACCAAAATATACTCTCAAAAAATGAAAAACGGAATGAATTCTCTGGAAGTTAATATAATATATTATATTTCCTACAGAATTAAATATTTGTAGGCATTAAAGTATGTAGGAAACTAAAGTTAACTAACACACAAAATTTTAGGTGTCAAGAAATACCCTTTCAGTTTCAAAAAACATTGAGGATTCAATTTAGCTCTTGATCTAAACTGATAATTCACCAAAGAAAAGGTGATGGGGGCACCTTCGTACTCGAAAAAGGGCAGAAGAAAGATAACTAGAAGCCTAGTTTGTTGAATTGAATGGTTTAACAATTATATATATTTTTTCTGAGAATACGGGTAAATCTCAGTTTAGCGTGTAAGTAAGGGTTAAATAAAAATAGTAACTGTAAATATGTTTTTTAATAATCCAGTTTTGTTTACCAAAAAAGAGGAAAACATTCCAGGACACGTGTCATAATGTTGCAGAAAGTCATTCAAGATTACAACAAATGTTTTGTATACATTTTATGTCACAACATCAACATATATCCTCCTTAGATGTTGTAAGCAAATAACCGGGGTTCATCCAATAATCCTAATACTGCCTTGCTAATTATCTCATCGAGATTCGAGTTTATTATACATCATCCAGGTGTACTCGGCAAATAGCAGTCGTTCGTATCCGACAGCCAAATTCTGGGATTACAAATAGCGATGCTTGTAAACCTGACATTGTTTGATCCCTTTGAATGTTGCCTACTGTTGTGAAAACTTAATAATATCCGGAAAATCACTCTATTTGGGTTGTGATTTGGACATAATGAGGCGCGAAGGAACGTGTGGATCTAATTGGCTCGGTAACAATGCCGACTCCATGAGGATTATTTAGACTGAAACAATTGGGTGTGTATACACCTACGGCGAATCCACGTTACTTTGTATAAGTTATGCTAGAAAGCGTCGGGACGCCAAAGTCGCGTACGAAGTACTTTATATTATACGAGGCTGGGGTGAAAAGTTTCCGGCTTGATGAAGAAAAATCCTTTTGTTTTATTTTTTGTTATTTTATTTTCAATATAATCTCCATCAAGTCTAATACACTTTTCATAACGGTGCTATATTGTAGTGATACCATTTTTTTTTAGAAGGATTTGTCAAACCCTTCGAAATACGCATTACAGCATTGATGATTTCCTCGTTTCTCACAAAAATATATTACCTCCAAACCATGTTTTGAAATTAGGAAACAAATAATAGTCAATAGGGGCTAAATCTGAGAATACGTGGAATGGGGGAATAATTTAAACTTCAATTCGTTGATTTTAGCCGTTGCAATGACTGATGAATGAGTAGGTACATTGTCATGGTGAAACAAAGCCTATTTCTTCACCAAATGAGGTAATTCATTTCGTTACTCAAACGATTTAATATCTCTGCATAGTATTCACCATTTATGGTTCTATAGGGTTGGTTTACCTACTCCAGTCCATTGTTTTGACTGTTGTTTATTTACAGGAATATAATGGTGGACTCGAGTTTCATCAACAGTTACAAATCGACGCAAAAATTCACTGGGATGTCGCTTGAAAAGTGCTAAATTCTCGGTCTAAAAGTCTTCTGACGCAATTTTTGATCAATAGTTAGCAATAGCGGCACCCACCTAGCACAGAGCTTCTCTATGCACAAACGTTGATGTAAAATATTGTGGATTATACACGTTCAGATCACATTCCAGTAGTCTCAGCTATCTCACTCATTTTCAATCTGTGGTCCTCTACCACGACTTCATGAATTTTCTCGATCACTTCGGCAGTTGTAACCTCAATGGAGCGTCTTGAATGTGGTTCACTATCAGTGCTCTTAAATTCAGAAATCCACTGTTTTACTGTTCAATATGATGGAGAAGAGTCCTTCAGTGTTGAATCCATTTCTTGTTCGATTTGAAGTGCTGTTAAGTCTTTCAAAGATATGTATTTGATGACCGCATGCTTCTCTAATTTTTCTGTTTTCACGTAAGCAAGCGAGGCATCCTATTCAATAGGCTGTCAAACATATACTAAGTGAGCAATCGATCTGAAAGTTTTTACACAAGCTAGTCAGGGATAGCGCAGTAGAATACCAGTCACCAATTAGACCTGATGGTGCTATCTCTGTCTCAGGCCGGAAACATTTCTCTCAGCTCTCGTATATTTAACCTCTAAAGTACATATGCAAGTAAAAAATGGATAAGAACGTGATCTGTAACAGCAAGTATTATCTAAGAATAATATAGTTAATATTCTATGTTATATGTAGGACTTTTAATGTGTAATATTCGCATTTCTTCACAAAAGTATTAATAAGAAAGTGAACGTGAGTTTCATAAAGATAACTATCTCTTTGTGCAATCCATAGGAATAATGTACACCAAAACTCAACTTAGTTTATATAAATATAAACACTTATATCAGTATATTTGCATTAATACACTAAGACAACAATTTATGTATTATATTACGTTTATACTACTATGTACTACATTTATGAGAAAGAGATTTCGATTTTAAAACAGCAAAATGGCGAAACAAATGTGTTTCTCTAAAACAAATAATAATAACTTTATATAGTAAATCCCGATCAAAAATTAAAAAAATATCATTAATGGAGTATAGCTTATTAGATGTTTTCCTAAATTATATTCCACGGAATTATTATGCAACGTGTTATTTTAAATTTGGATTTTTTCATTATTGCATTAAAATATGTAACAATACTTGTAACTGATAATATCTACCTATACTATAAAATCAAATAAGTACACGTATTACTCCAATATGCACAAAAATTAGTATTAAAGAGATATGCGGGACATGTAAACTATACAATATAGGACTCCAAACGCTTAATGTAATTGAATAATATAGCTTCCGCATTGTCGTGTTTATACAGTTGTTGAGTTACCTTATGTCAGTACCATATAAAACCTCGCTCTTTATAACGTATTACTATTATTTAACAGGTCCTCAGCGTAATTAAAATGATTAAAAAGAAATTAATCGAGGAAGCCGTTACTCTGTGGTAGTTCATAATTCACAACGGAAATGAGTAAAACAACTACTACATTTTTATAACGATGATTCAACTAAGATTCTTAGTTGAATCATCGTTTGAAAATGACATAATTGTCGAAACTGCAGTAACGTTTCTGTGAAAATATAGTGGTATAAAAACGTAGTAGTTGTTTTACTCATTTCCGTTGTTAAAATGGTTATATTACATATTAGATGTAAGCAGATAATTAGCTAAAGCTTAAATTAATAATAATTAACAGATGATTAAGTTTAAACTAAATTCATATCAAACTCATAGATTTGTTAAATGAAAATTTTTATTTCATGCTTCCAGAAAAAGATTTTTAATAAAATTAGATGGGCTATACCAAAAGGCTAATAATTTTCTAATTAGGGTAGGTGGTAATTTTGCAACGTACAAATATTATAATTCTAGTAATATATCCTCGTCCAATTATGAAATCTTTACGTTACTACGATCTAAATTATTATGCAAATTACCTCAAAAGCCAAAAGATGGAAAGAGGAACGTCTGATGAATGCATCTCTCAACGGATCTGAAACAAACATGAATGCTGTGATATAGTATTAAATCATCGTACATTGTTATTGTATGTGTATGGTGCAAATGAAGTTATTTATTTTAGTGCCTTACATTTTGCGAGATATATGTTAATTTAATGTCAAGTATAAGTATTGGTAATAGTTAGGAAATAATTTCAGTCGTACGATATGATTTAGTTGTGTTAGATGTAAACATTGTCCAAGGAATACGTCTTGTTTATTACCCAATGTAAACATACAGATATTATTATTGAATAAAATGAAATATATTAAGATTGAAAAACGATTTAAGAAAAACACTTACATATGCCAATTTTAAATTTTGGATTTTTATAACAATCAGTCTTGCAATGTGAATAAGGGTAATACGGTACAAGATTTACCTGTTATATTATTTCTTACAGAATAATTTATGGACTTGTTGTTAAATATTGTTTTACATAGGGGAGAGAAAGTTTTTTCAATATATCGTCCAAAAAATACATCTTATAAGATGTATAGTTTTAAGTAAGATAACGCTGGCATAGCATATATCAGTAACAAAATAAACCATCAAAAATGTTTTTCTTTCAATAGCCTACGATGTTCTGAATTATTATAAATAACCCACCATGTCCTTTAAATATAAGCTTTAAATATAAAGTGATACATATGAGAAAATATTTTTTATCTTCATTCCCCTAAAGGATATATTCTATAAAATTTTTTTCGAAAATTAATTTTTTAAAAATTGTATTCATTTTTTATTTTCAAAAATTAATTTTTCGAACATTTTTTTTTCGAGTATTTTTTTAAAAAACAATAAAATAAACACGCTATTCTATCAAACATGTACTATCAATAGTTTAATTTTTTTTTCGAGTATTACTTATTAATTATTTTAATATTGTATTCGTCAGTAACATATAAGTCGGAAATAAGATAAGATAAGGTTTCAAAAAATAAAACCCGATGAGAACTAACAAGTTCGAAACAGCTGTATGTCGTTCGGTTCCGATCCGGGACAAATGTCGAATCTTACCTGTGGCGGGTTTTATTTTTTGATACCTTATCTGATCGTGCAGAAACACGAGAAAGGGGTCGAGGATCGCATCTGGGTATAATTCAATGCCTGGCGGGGCTTTAGCCCGAGGAGTAGTTGTTTCCTAGAGCGATTATGTAATAGCTTTGCTATTCGGGAACTACTTTAATAACCGCTTGGCGGGTTGGTGGTTCCTTTCTCGATTTCCGACTTATATGTTACTGACAGATATCGTATCGATAAAGATGTATACGCCATAAAGTTCATTCGGCATTTGTCCTGAATCAGCGTACCGTGTACGGCACTGATGAGAACTAACAAGTTCGAAACAGCTGTATGTCGTTCGGTTCTGATCCGGGACAAATGTCGAATCCTACCTGTGGCGGGTTTTATTTTTTGAAAATTAATATTGCATTAGCAATTATTATTAAAAAATATATATAGTAAGGCAGTCAGGAAATTTAATTCTATTAATTCAATTTCATTAGAAATTCATCTAACTTTAAATTAACAGGCAAGAACAAACTTTTACCATATATAACGTGGAACATACCTATATTCTTAATTAAAATTGTTGTTAGTTAATAGAGTTTAACTAGTTTGGTATAATATTATCATTTCAGATATTATTATCAGCTATTAAGAAGTTATTTGTAATACATGTTTTGAAAATAATTTCATAATAATCTTAGGAACATAATATGAGCAACGACGACTAACACACTTTTTATTTCCTCTTGCAGTTAGTACTGCGTAATGTATTATAATATATTTACGTTAAACTAAAAGTGAATAAAGATAATGGAGATATACTCTGATAAATTTCATATCAATTTTATATTCAGGTAATGCGAAAATTTAAAGATAATTAAAATTTTATTTTTATGCCTTTTTATCTACAATTTGTAGTGATCATACTCCTAATTATATCTTTATATCAAGGGCATATACTGTACAATGTACAGTATATGCCCTAGATATACACAGTGTGCATACTTATGTATGGATTTGCATGTAATTATTAGTAGATTTTGTAATGCTCCACAAATATACTCCCCAAGTGTATTTTTCATTCAGTTTTCCAGTTTACTATATGGTGTGTGTGTGAAATCTTGGAGACCTATTTTCAATGGACACCATCTTCAGATCAAAATAAAAAAACGCATATATATGAATGGATAATCGAATTATTTCATTTTAGGAAATAATTAAATTTTTTTACAATATTAAAAACTTACGTCATAATATTTTAGTAAGAACATATAAGTAGCTAGAAATGTTTTTCGTTTTGCGAGAATCTACTGGACAATAAGAAAAATCAGATCTTGAAGGAGTAGTCTTATTTAAGTAGTCATAAAGTTGTGTCAGAAGGACAACTGACTTCTTAATTTTAATTGGAATAGAAGTTTGTTTCCCAACAAATAAAGAGGAGTGAACAATATTTTCACATATGTACCACGTACATAACTATTTCTGTACAAAATAAAATATACCAAATTCTCAAATATGTTTAGGAAATTTGATGGTACTGTAGGCTGTAGAAACAAAAATCCTGACATGTTAGTTTATTCTTGACAATTTCGATTACACTCATTCCGGTCAGTATAAGTAAATCCTCCTAAAATAGACCTACTAAAATGGATAACTAATGTAGTATTTAGAAGTATTTTATACTGAAAAAGCAAACTGCAGGTTGATAGCGAATACTTTTCTTTCTGAGATTTCTGAAATATTCACAGGAGCTAAGTTAAATTATATATGATGACCATGATTAGTATAAATGAATTTAAACGCACTCTTTAGCGGTCTCCTGTTCTTATATTGCAATATTCTACATAGTGTTACAAAATCATTAATGAATATATAATAAATAAATAATTGGAACAACTTATAATATATTTTTACACTTCTTTAACGTTATATTGGGGAAGAACACCAACAGCGTCTTACTTCTTGTCACCAAACCCCCGAACAATATTGATTTGTTTAGTACAAAGTAAGCCGCCTTTAACAAATACCCCATGTAACTGGGGTAATTTGTCATTGTTAGGGCGACAGCCAAATAATACGATAATACAACTTCTTACGTCTTCGTGTCCCCACGATTCTTCTAAACTGAATATTGACGGGTGCTCTTCTGATAAAAGAAATATGACTCCTTCTGCGTAAGCCAAATTGATAAACAAGACACTGAGATTTTTATAAAAGAAATCCCCCTCGTTCAGCGAAAGATGTTGATGTAAAAGGTAATTGGCTGTGTCGGGTTTCACCGTAAATTCGGCAGATAATGTCACTTCTAAGCGTTTTTTATGTCACAATAGTTTGACGACGTTAAATTGGCTTTCTTTACTTAAAACGTGTGTTAAACGAATTACAGAAGGGCGAAGCTCCTGAAAAATTATTATCAGCCAAATCTACTATTCTAAACTAATAGCCAAGTATTATGAAGCACATATATGTATATGACCTTTGCATAAAATTATCATTCCTTTGCTCAGTTTACTGGCAAAAGTTTACTAATTAAATATCAATGAGTATCTACTTGAAAGTCTATGAAAGCTTTGAAAATGTACTTAAATCAATACAGTGTGGCTAATATTGATATTAATTATAATAGAAATAATAATAAATTGATTTTATTAAATAAATATATAATGCATATAAATTTACTATTTATGAAGTTTAGGGTTATGTCTATTTTTATACATAACTCTAAATTGTTATTATATATGTATAATATTATGTTGAAAATAAGACTAATTCTGCATGTGAGTGTATGATACTTAAAATATATAAAACGAAAATAACCTGTCCCTATTAATAATAACAAAGACAAATATTCGTATTTATTGAAAAGAAAATATATTATTTGTTATATAGTGTTTTTAAATAGGGACGTTTGAAATTTGTTAGGTTATAGCGGCCATGTTGTTAAAGCAACATCTATAAAATGTATTGTGAATTGTTCAGTAGTGTATGGCAAATTACCATGAAAGTTTATAGCGTTTAACAACGTGTGCAGATAATCAAATTTTATTTTCAAAATCAGTGCTCCGTTCGAAAAACGTTCTACGTATTACGTGATTTTTATCCTCGCCACAACCGACCCACCGAGTCGACTATTTGACGTTCGCTGACCAAATTCGAGTCAACCGGTGTGATAAATAATCAGACAATACATATACGTCACTGAAATGCAAGGTCTGCTGAGGATATCGCTGCTGTGTGTGAAAATGTACGGGAAAACTCGAGTTAATAAATTTTTCGTAGTTCACAAGAACTTGGCCTTTCTACGACTTCAACTTGACGAATTTTGCATCGGAACTTGGGCCTGCACCCGTATAAAATCCAACTGATACAGGAACTTAAGATAAATGACCATAGACAACGCCGTGTCTTCGCTGTTTGGGCTCTGGAGTAGTTAGAAGTTGACCCAAATATCACCAAAAAAATCATTTTTAGTAACGAGGCCCATTCTTGGATGAATAGATATACGAACAAGCAAAATTGTCAGATTTGGGACCATACCAATCCACACGAGATACACCAACACCAAATGCACCCCGAGAAAGTCACTGATTGGTGAAGATTTTTGTCTAGCGGTATTATTGGTGCGTACTTCTTCCAAAACGGAACTGGCCTTGCCATAACCGTCAACGGCGAGCGCTACAGATCGATGATAAGTAATTTCTTGTGGCCTAAATTGGATGATATGGAAACCGACGACATGTGACTCCAACAGAATGGCGTTACGTACCATACAGTGCACGCCACGATGGGCATTCTGCACGATTGATTGAGGGCATGGTTATCTCGCGCAGCAACGACATGAACTGGCTACCCAGATCGTGCGATTTAACGCATTTAGATTTATTCCTTCTATCTATCTTAAATGACAGGTATACGCGAATAGACCTCAAACAATTTATGCCCTCAAAGTCAACATAACGAACTCCATCCATCAAATTCAGCCAGATTTGTGCGCCAAAGTCATCGAAAATTGGACCTCCTGAATACGTACCACCAAGCAAAGCCGCGACGGACATGTGAACGACGTTATATTCTATACTTAATGTCATAAAATATTCTTTCAAGTAAAATAGAATGAGTAGATATAACACACAACTTGTTTTATTTATGTTTAAAAATCAAGCGTCCTTATTGAAAAACCCTTTATATGTCTCCAAAGTAAACACTATAATTACCTACATCTATAATGATGTGAAATTGGAGAAACAACATCATTCTTTTACAAAACATGATGTGACAGAATGTATATTTTGACAATATAATTTTCTCATAAATTTCAAAAAGATCCCAAAACTATACCGCATTATCACATTGCGATTTAAACAGATTTTCACTAAAAAGTGTAAATTTATTTTTACGCAAATTTTCTATTTCATCTCTTGTACTATACTATATTGCCCTATTAGCAACATGTCTAATACTGATTATTTCATATTCTATAGTATATAGATATGCGTTTCACTGAGCCTATTCATTGATCCTATATGGTCGATGAAAATGTTCACTGAGCTTGTTGATTTGAATGATGCATATCAAAGATTATTACACTTCGTGTAGTGTATTAAATATGTTGGTCGCTGATCCATGGATTTTATTTTCAGTATATATGGACGTAATGGTAATTATTGCATCTAGCAGAGTTTAATCTATTTAGCAATGCTGAAGATTACTTAAGGCACATCTTAGGCGCTAAATTTTATCAAATTTGTCAATGTTTTATGGATCTGCTTTAATTCTTTATTCATGGTCCTTGGTCAAGAGAGTGTATGTTTAACACAAACACAAGCATGAGTTTATATTTTAGTTAAAACTTTGTTTATTATGAGTTTAACTTTCTCAAATATTTTTAGAGAAAATAAATACCTGCGTATTCTACAACTGCTATTTAGTTATTCATAAATTCCTAGCATATTATTATTTTTATATTCATTACTCATTTGTGTTTATTGTTTGTCATCGTCAGTTCAAAGAGCCTTTGATTTAATACCGTTTTATTTCCGGCATAAATGTGTTTATATAGGCTACCAGCTCTATATACTCCCACCATCATTTGCTTAAGTGAAATCGAATATAGGAGTCTAATTCGAGGGAGAACACTCAAATAGAATTTTATTATCAAAGCGTACCTGAAGGAAATCCTGCCGGTTGTAAATATCCCATTAACTTGGAAAATGCCTCGAATAACAAGTACTCTTCATCGAGTCGAAGGTCATGGATGCGCATATCGTCTCCCGAGGGGATTTCTAAGAACTGCAGCCGCGTTTTCCTCGCGGACGTAACTGAGGCATTTTCAGATCTAATCTTTCCATCTTTAGTCGTGGAATTTTCTACGTTCGGTCCAGATTTGGATGAGCCCGAAGTTCCACAAACACTAAAACACAATTAATTTAAAACTCTGTAACAACTAAAACAACTATATAATTTTTATAATAGAAAGTATAAGTGCATTTATTGCTAATAATAACTAAATAATAATGATTGCAGTATATATTATCATTCATGAAAGTAAAGTCCGTAGAGCCATAATTTGTATTTTTTACTATAATTATTCATATTATTATTATTTAATATACATAATATGTGTGAAGTATACTTTTTCATAATTGTAATTTAAAACGTTCGCCAAATATTCTCTACGTTTTAATACGAGATCTGATAAAAAATATGGTGAATTTTTTTATTATGAAAAAAGTAATAACCTTATTTAAAATTTGAACTAATTTCCTCCAAAGTATTGTCCTTGGTTAGCAATACAATTATTCCAACGTTGTTTTCATTATTGGAAGCATTTATGGAAGTCTTCTTTCGGAAGAGCCTGCAGCTGCTCCGTCGTAGCCCTCTCAGTGTCAAGAATTATGTCAAAACATGTTCCCTTTAACGACTAATAACGACTTTAATTTTTCGAAAGAGTCATAAGTCTCATGGTGCTGAATCCGGAAAGTAAGGCGGATGTAGATAGACAGGAATTTTTTTTTCAGCTAATAACTCGCTTAATAGAAGCGAGGTGTGACTCGGCGTGTTATCGTGATGAAAGAGGAAGCCATTGGCCCATTTTCTAATATCTTTCTCCGTTTATAGTTCTCTCGAATAGTCAATCGTCTGTTTGAATGAATCATGTTTTTCACTTTCGCAATAGTTTCGTGTGTTTTTGAGGTCGAAGGGCGTCCCGACCATTGCTCATCTTCAACCTACTCATTTCGACTTTTAAATTGCTCATACCACTTGGAAACAGTCTTCAGAGTCACCACATTATTACCGTATGTTGTCTTTAACATTTCATAAAATTCTTTGGCACTTTTTTTGCAACTTAAAACAAAACTTAATGTCAATGGCTTCAAGGGAGCCAGCATGTTTATCAAGCTGGTAAATCAACAGAAACAGCTCTGGATAAGGTTGTATCATCGATACGGTCACAACTGGACTCCGGATGATACGTTGTCGGCACCTTTCTTGATATTGAAGGAGCCTTCAACTTTACATCCAAGGAGGTGATTAGCGGAGCACTAGGAAGATGCTACACCCCCCGAATAATCGCTGAATGGATAGACCATATGTTGGGAAACAGACAGCTTACTGCCAATAAAGGCAAGACTACCATCGAAGGCCGGGTCGACTCGGGCTGTCCATAGGGATGGGTATTGTCCCCCCCTTCTGTGGTGTTTAGTAGTAGATTATCTGCTTGAAAGGTTAAAGGATTACCAAGTAATTGGCTATGCCGATGACTTAGTAATAATAACGAAGGGCCCTTTCCTGGAGCCGATTCTCGATATAATGCAGGGAGCTTTAAACAAGGTTGAGAATTGGTGCAGGGAGAGGGGACTCTCGGTCAATCCCTCTAAAACTGAGGTGATGATGTTCGCCAAAAAATATAAGTGGAACAAAAAAGAGGATTGATTCTTAGAAATATAACCGGAGCCCCAAGATCAACACCGATCGAGCCGATGGGGATACTGACGGGGATACCACCTCTTGATGTCATCCTGAAAGCGGAAGCCGCAAAGGTAATGCACAGGGTGGGAAACATGAATAGGAAGGTAATGGACCTGAATAGACTCTCAAGAGAGCTAGCTGAGGAGGGACTCCTATGGATGCCTTCTGACAGTACGGGTGTCCACTTCCTGTTTGACAAGAAATATAAGATCACCCTCACCAGTAAGACCGACTGGATGGAGGGTCGAGCTGGATTGCCGCTCA
Source organism: Rosalia funebris (assembly GCA_037954035.1). Taxonomy (NCBI): domain Eukaryota; kingdom Metazoa; phylum Arthropoda; class Insecta; order Coleoptera; family Cerambycidae; genus Rosalia; species Rosalia funebris. The sequence goes on along the minus strand of JAZFAV010000001.1, from coordinate 16,188,557 downwards.
ATGGAGACATCTGGTACACGGATGGAGCCAAGAGTGGGAACAGAGCGGGTGCGGGGGTGTATAGGTGACGCGACGGGATAGGTAAAGCCTTCCCCTTGGGTAAATACACTACCGCACTCCAGGCTGAGCTAGTTGGAATTACATACAGTGTTCTGGGGGCCGACCAAAATCGAACCTATGAGAAGGTATGTATCTGCTCGGATCGCAGGGCGGCGCGCGTTGGCAGCCTTAAATTCATCAACGACAAAGTCGAAGCTGGTCTATAATTGCTATGAAGCATTGAACCAATTAGCAAGGAAGGGACCGGTGGAACTCTTATGGATACCTGAGCATAATGGCATTAAGGGAAATCTAATTGCAGATGACCTTATCAGACTAGGGACCAAGGAAAACCTCTATGGACCAGAACCTGCAGTGCGAATAAGTCGGAATCTGATCAGAGACCGCATCGATGGCTAGGCAAGAGACCAGCACAATAAAAGATGGAGAGGAGTAAGGGGTTGTCGAATAACCAAACTCTTCATCAAATACTCAGAGATTGAGAAATGGGCCCAAGAATTCATTAAATTGAACAGGCACAAAGCCAGAACCCTGGTGGAAAACATAACGGGCCACCATAGTAGCCTGAATGCATATAAGCACAAGCTGAGGCTGACTGATAGCCCGGCCTGCAGATACTGTAAAGAAGACGAGGAAACCTCGATTCATCTTCTTTACACTTGCACCGCACTGGAGGAGAAGAGGTAGCTTATATTAGGGACCCCTGTTATCCTAGAGGAGGAGAAGCTTAAGGCGGAGGACGTGCCTAAATTGCTCCTTTTATGGGATAGCATTTTTGGATAATGGCCCGGATAAGAGGGGATCGCCAAGGGACTATCCATGCTATCAGTGGCTGATGAGGCCCAAACCTATATAATATAATAATAATAAAAAATAATGTTAATGCGTTGTTCTAAATCCATGATGCGCAAGAAACACGGTAAACACGTCCTCACTCTTCTGGCCTTGGAAGCCAATTGATAAGTCACAACTTGTCTAAACTTGACACTAACTATTTGAAAAGATCTGATTATCTGGCGCATTATTTCTCACAGATGTAGCGTCAGCTATAAAGCTGATGCTACAGCTGAAGCTGAAACTTTCTGCTATAATGTTCGTTCGAAATTCGTTCACAGTATTTTTTGATCAGCTCTCATATTATCTTAGTGAAAGATATAATAACCCCAGTAGGTAATTTTATATATCTTTTTTTAATTATATAGAACTTCAATATCATATGAAGCGCAGTACTAAAGCACTAAAAATAGTAATTGGTGCTTTTCAAACTACAACTCTTCCGTCATTATACCATAAGACTGGTATATTCTTCTCAAGTTCAAATAGAATGTTATAACTGATTAAATAATTGATATACTAGCTCAACCAGAACATCGTATCCATAAAATTATAGTTAACAATAAACAAAACGCACAAGTATGTCCAACAACCACACGGCCTCTTAGAGTATGAGTGTATAAATTGCTGCAAAACCTAGATACAATGTGGCCACAACTTTATTTAGAAAAGATTACTGAGACGCCATCGTAGAAGATGAATAAATTATCCATCATATGAAATGTACAGTTTTTAAGAAAGGGAACAATCCCGGGCATCTTGGACACAAGAAACAACCTTTTCTGCTACAAAAGTTGTATGCTATACGAGATTCACTACTATTCGGTGAAATAAATAAGAAGAAGACTTATTTGTACAGACTCCATAGATCGATGCTATCGGTAACCAGTTTAACAGTGATCCCCTCGCTTAAAGAACAATAGATCTGCTGCAATGGCTAGTACTAATGAATAAAAAGATACATTTTGTTTGGGCAACACCACACATAGGCAGTTAGAAATCCGACTATGCTGTATCAGGATTGATGCAGGAAATCATGTTATCGAAAATATAGTAACTGCACCTGAAGACGCTGAGAACTTTCTGAAAACTAAAATGAACATCATATCACCGAATTAATTGATTCACAACGATATTTACCTAAAGCTGATAAAGACCACAGTTGATCACCATGCAAATTGACTGGCAGAAATCAACTAGTATAAGTAAGAATAATATTAGGACATACTAATTTATCATTACATATATTCGTTAGAATCATAAGCAGATCAGTTCTGTATGTAGTTGTAGATTTATTAAGCTCCAGTATTCCAGATTCCAGTATACCAATTCAGCTAATTAAGGCTGACTGAAATTATTTTAAATATATCGCATTTATTCAACTCACAGTGTATATATAACATTATTTGGGTATCTTATATATTTATGCCACTTATCACAAGTAAACACCAACTAAGAAGATAATTAATATTCCATAATGTATATTATATTATTTCATACGATAGTTTGCTGCTACACGAGTTTATAATTTAGTTGTGAAAAGTTATTTAAACTAATTATAAAATAATAACTAGTCTAGTTAATATTTAAATTAGTGTATGATATATCATGAAGTCTAATAATTATTAAGATTTTTATTTTGTATCATGTATAATATTGCAGTTGTGGGTTGTGGTGTTATAGGGCTTACGAGTGCTTTGGCCATACAGTACCGACTTAAAAATGTAAGTGTAACAATTTTTACGAAATATGTAAGTCCTAATACAACAGGTGATGTGGCAGCAGGGCTTTGGGAACCATATTTGATCGAGAATACACCGGAAGAAAAAATAATAGAGTGGTCAAAGGCTACATCTAATTATATAATCAAGTTATGGAGGGAAGGTAACTCGAAACAATACTTCATAAAATCAAAATAGGTAACCTTTGTAAGGAAAACTGTCAAACTTAAAACTATTTCATGATATAAATTAATTCATATACAGTGTAGATAAAAGTTTTATGTCAACAATTATCAACTTCAAACGAACTTATTCTTATAGGTGTTGTCTATTTTGTAGAACTATTTAATCATCATAATTAAGAGATTCCACAACTCTTGGAGTTTTTATTTTTATTTTTGTCCTATAATGTCCTATAATATTTTTATTATACCCTTAATTAGGTGATCTTTTTTTGTAAATTGTAGAGTTGATAGCCTATGTCATTTTTTTGTTGGTTTAGGTCCAAACTGTCACTGTTGCGCTGCTGAATTAAAGAGCTAGACTGTCGTTGAAATTTGCTTCTACTAATTTGTACTGCTAGCGTACACCATATAACGGAAGACCTCAACATGTGGTATTTCATGAATATATAAAAGAAAGCTCTATTTTTCATAAAAGATATAAAGAAGAAAGCATTCATTATATTTACAATAAAAATTGATGGTGGGTGAAAGTTAATGTGTCGGTACTAACAACGAAATATAGCCATCGAGATATAACACATAAATTCATGCTAATCATTGTGGTGCATCATGATGACATTATACACTGGCAATATTACATTAGAATTTTTGCTGTGGAACGGTATTATGATTTGGAATCAACCCTCTTATTATCCAGAAACTAATCCTCCAGACTATTACTAATTTCCATGTTTCAAAACATTTATTAAATTGCAACTTCTATACCATCTTAGGAGGTAAAATTTAAAATGGACATGACCTAGAATGTTTTAGGGGTTGCATATATTGGAGGAGAGGTATAAATCTATTATTAAACAGTTGAGGCAATATTTATACTTATATAAGTTTGATTAGTGTTGCGTGAATGCTATTTGTAACATAATTTTACGTGTTATATATTTTTATCACTTTATTTTAAAATAATTTTCATAAAATTGTTACCAAATACCTGATTATTTCAAAAAACAACAGTTTTGCAAATAGTTACTATTATTTTCCGTTCGTAATATTCAGTGGCGGCTCGGTAGTGTTTTTTTAGGGGAGGTAGAATATGTATATCTACAGGTGACACTCGTTAATGGCGCTCAGGTGACACTCGTTAAAAATTTTTAGAATTTTCAAGGTCATGCGTTTTTCTGAACCTCTAGAATTCTAATAAAAAATCCATTTATACAAAAATATAGACTTTCGCGAGAATAATTTTTGGAATTTGCTACCTTTTCGAAATAATTATAATTTTATTTATTTACATATTTACTTACGAATTACAGCTACTAAGGGAATAAACAAAATATGTTTTATTGAAGTTAAATATTGTTTATAAATGAAAAATTAGTTTGTGGAATTTACGATCAATACCTAAAATTTAAAACAAACCTCGAAATTTTCATTTTCAGCATAATTAGCACATTTCCCCACCACCCTTGAGGTAGTGCTACAGAGCGTTACTTTTTTTTTGTTGTGGGTTGTTCGCCGGTAGCCATATTGTCCCACTTAAACTAAATAACACTTCTGCAAAATAAATTAAAATAGTACGAGGAAAACGCAAAGAAAAATAATAAATAAAGGGAAATAAAATACGTATTCTTTGTAGGTAAACAGGTGTCCCCCACCGCGTCGAACTGAGATAGGTGCAAGGGAGAAAGACTTATTTTGTAGCAAGCATTCCAAATGGGAGTGGGAGTGCTAGCAGCTAGTTGCCAGTGAATTAGTGGCGATTTAGGAATAAAAACTACTCGGTATTAGCTTAAGGTCATTCGTCACGTATGTAAATAGATTTAACTGGAGGCAGTGGTTTAGCCTCCTGTCGGTGAGCGGGTGGTAAAATACGTAACATGAGACGTAGAAATACATAACTTGGCAAACTAGGCGCATATTTAAATTAATCAAATATGAAATAAACAGTTATTAAATTATTATCCTAATAATTATTAATTAAAATATACAAAAAATTTATATATTTTTTAAAATAACCTGAAAATAATTTTAAAACCGAATAAAAATATTTTGACCTATCTTATATAGGTAAGTATTTTTTCTCTAAAATTGCAGAGGAGGCTTAGCCTCCTCTGCCTCCCCTGACCAGCCGCCACTGGTAGCATTTTAAAATTAGTTTATTTGCCAACATTCAAATGGACTTGGACTCAATCGGTGATAACTGCTCGTATATCATCGTATTTACGCTGATAACGACAACAGATGTGAGATAAAAGTATACCGTTCTAAACATGACCTACAAAGTTGCGGTTATAGGCTGTGGTGCTATCGGAATCACAAGTGCGTTAGCCGTACAAGATAAAATAGAAAACGTTTGTGTAACTATATTTACTAAAGATGCAACTCCTAACACTACTAGTGATATTGCGGCTGGGTTGTGGGAATCTGAAGTTACGTTCAACAATGATTCCGATAAATTTCTGAAGTGGACGAAAAGGACTTACGATTACGTTTTAGAATTATGGAGAGATGGTGAGAATTATTAATATAAAAGGCGTCATAGAAAGTTTTTATCTTTTTGGGCTAATAAAATTCGGTTATTAAAAGAGATATTTACAGTCACTATTTTTTATTTAAATTTGCAATGTAGCGAAAGTTATGTATGAAAAATAACATCATCAAGGTGACCTCTTTCACGCCGCTATACCTCCACAAACCGCGACTAAAATTTGCGACAAGTCACCGACATAATGCTGGTTCAATTTTATGAATTTCCTCGCGTAGTCTAGCTTATAACTGAAGCAAAGTCCCAGGAGTATCAGTGTAACCTTAGATCTCAAATAATCCCATAAAAAGAAATTCACCGGCGTTAAATCGGGATTTCTGAGCGGCCGATTAATGTGCCGTGTGAAATGTGTGTGAAAGTTCCAAACTCTTCGAATAATTCTTGCCCAAAACCGGATAGAATTGGATAATTGTCAATCTTTGAAGCTACCACCTGTTAAAATTTTGTGAGGATGATAGGTCAAATCCTTTGGCAGGATGTCGTCAATAGTGGTTTTCTAAATATTTAAGGCGACTGTATGTTTTCGTACAGAACAGCGAGACGCACGTGTTCGATTGAGACGATTGCTGCACGAATACGCTCGATTTGGAAATAATTATACTCTAGGGTCAATATTTGGGGAATAAGGAAATTAAATCTAAGTTAAAATATGGCTCTACAAAAGAAATACTCGTACAAGAAGAAGACAATTTTGCAAAAGTTATCCATTGCGTACTGAAAATATCACTTCCCTCCAACATACCCTTGTGTTCTAGTCCTTGTCGATGAGGAATCTGTGGCGGCTACTCTCCAAGCGCTATCCAACATTAGGCTTCGTCCTGTTCGTAGTGTCTATATAGAAACACGATATAGAAACAACTTTAATCCACCGATAATGTATGTCATAAAAATCATGAATGTTTTCTTCACAAACATAGATTCTGGGAAGGCACATCACATCTCTGCTTAATTACGTCTTCTGTTGGATAGTGGGGTCAATAACTCATCTCAGGTGTTCAAACTGTGGTGCATGGTTGTCGTAGAAATTTTAAATTGGGGAGAAATGTTATCGATATTTCAATCTCTTAAAAGAATTATTGGCATTTAATTATTCTTAGTTACACCAGGCTGTCCCAGAATTGCATATCGTGATTCTATTCTTATTAGGAAAAATTAGTACTAGACTATGTATGGCATTCTAAGAATAATAATTTTAATTTAATTAATTAATACATTCTCACGTGACACCCCCTCACACCGCGAAATTTCTAAGTAGAGGTGATGTTTGGCAAATTTCTAAATTTCAGTCTCTTGTTATGTTGATTTATTCCGAAATAATATACAGCGTACTATAATCAGAAAATTCTCACTACTAAGATACAGGCTGCCTTTAAGTAAGCATATGCTTGTTTGAATTTAAAATAAAACTTTTTTGTTGTGAACAGAGGTGGGCTTCTTAGAGAACATTTTTTTTCTTGGCCTATTCTTGGTAACGCTATACATACATCTAATAGCACATTTAGAAAATTTAAAATTTTTGTGGTGATATTGCTAATTAGAAAACAAATTATTGAAGTCATTACTCGAATAATAAATAGGAGAGTACATCACAATGCACGAAAAAATTATTATCATTAAAATGAAAGTGATTTTTTTACGTATTCCTTCCAGTTTTACATTGAAATTTCGTATTGTGAATATAGAATCAAAAATTATTCATTAAATTAAACTCTATCATGAGCAACGTACACAAAACACAAATTTAGTAATATATGTTTTTCCAAGGAATATTTGTTTTTCAATGTAAATTAATATTTTTTATTTCATTATAGTCTGATAATAAGTTATGATTAGTTTTATTTAGGAAGAAACAAGGATTCTATTTTTAATAAGTGACAACAGTAATATTTCATATTAATTAAGATTTAAGGAGTCATTGTGCTGTTGTATGTAAGTGAATCTTTTGCAGTATTTATTATCTTGCATCAAACTGAGCGCGGTTCGTGTGTGGAAATCTTAGAACATTCACCGATTTATACACGTTTTTTTCTTATGTACGTTAAGATTTCTTTATATGTTTTCATTTTAGGAAAGGCAAAGGATGCCGGGATATCTCTCCAACCAATTATAAACCTGTCAGATAAGAAAGATTACAAAATTCCTGAATGGGTGAACATCACTTTGGGACACTCGGAGCTATCCAGAGACCATCTCGAGAACCTTAGCAGGCGATACAATAAAAAATTTACTGGCGGATATTTATTTGTATCATTCACGTGGGAAGCCTCGTACTTTCTACCATATTTACAACAGGAATTTCTTCGGAATGGGGGAAGAATATTATTCAGGGAGATAAACGAATTCAGTGAACTGACGGGCTATGATGTAATTGTTAACTGTACCGGGCTACAGTCTAAAAATTTGACAGGTAAAACTGAATATCATACAATCTTTTAGGAATGGGAATATTGAAAACTTTTTTATTCGCTCTTATACTTAATTATCCAGTTACAGTTAATTTCATTTTTCTGCATATTGAAGCATTAACTTATATTCAAATATACGTACTTATAGAAACGATATCATATTCTGTAAATTATTAATAACTAATATTCATAATAATAATATACAATTATCAATACTAGGTTATGGCTAAGTAATAAACATATAAGTAAATTAATAAAATATGTACACAATTGTGTTCTTTTTTGCATGCCACAGTTAGAATTATTATAAGGGTGTATGCAATATTTTCATTTATACCAAATATTATAAATCACGTTAGTTGCGAAACGTTTTCTCTTAAACCTAATTAAGATAGAGGACTAGTCTTTCACGAGCATGTGAATGGACCGCTTGTATACAATAGAAAGGTCCAAAAAAGATTTTTCAAACTGCCCATAACTTCTTTTATATTCATACTTACCAAATGAGCCTCTGAATTTAGGTTTAAATAACTGACAAGATGCCAATAAATTCCCCTGCTCCTTTTATGTTCAATGAATTTTTTTAGACTTTTCTTTGAGAAAATTTTTATTGTGGAAGAAAATCGATGCAATATAGAAAGAAAATTTTATCAAAAATTCTAAAGCTTCAAAATCGACGCAAATCACGCAAAGATAATAATTTAATAATAATGAACTGTCGTTTTTCTCGTAAAACCGAAAAATTCTTTTTGAACTGCAGATTCAAAGTAACAGTTTTGCAATTCATATTTTCCTACTTCCCAGACCTCTTTCTAGACTACCTTCCAGTTAACTTTTAGTTTTAATGGAAATTTGAAGGCACTGTTGAATTTTTTAGCTCTTTTATCGAGAAAATGTCTTTTTCTGCAGAAGAAGAAAATCGATGGATATATAACAAGGGAATTTTATCAGAAATTCGAAAACTTTAAAATCAATACAAATTACACTGAATACAACGTACACGGACTTTTTGAATGTGATAGAAATCTCCATTTTAATGGGAAACCATTGATTTTCTCGAAAAACTGAAAAAGATTTATCGAACTATCCACAACTTCATACTTGCCTAGAGAACTTCTGGATTTAGGTGAAATCTTAAGATACCATTGTATTTATCTGCATCCTTTACGTCCATACGAATTTTTTCAGATTTTTTTCTGTAGCAAAACGTTTCTATTTGTTGAAATAAGTCGATGGACTAGGATGCAGAGAGGAGGGGATCATGGAGGGAATTTTATCGAAAATTTGAAAGCCTCAAAATTGACCCAAATTAAATTGAATATGACGTAAATAGGCCTGATAAATACGATAGTAATATCGGTTTTAATGAAAAACTGTCGATTTTCTCGTAAAGCCGAAAAATATTTTTGAACTGGCATAACTTCTCACATTCATACTTTCCTAGAGTACCTCTGGATTTAGGTCAACTCTAAAGACACTATTGCATATCTCTATCTTTTGCATCTACAACAATTTTGTGAGATATTTTCTTGAAAAAAAGTTTCTATTGCGGAAGAAATCGATATAGCTATAAAATTTTATCGAAAATTCGAACGCCTGAAAATCAAAGCAAATTACACCGAATATAATTTAAATGAACCTTCCGAATACGACGATAACTCCCATTTTAATGAAAAATCGTCATATTTCTCGTTAAACAGAAAAATAAAGTTTTCAGATTTCTTCTCGAATAAACGTTTTTTTTTTTCGATGGAATATCAAGGCAATTTTATCGAAAATTCGGAAGCCTGAAAATCAAAGCAAATTACACCGAATATAATTTAAATGAACCTTCCGAATACGACGATAACTCCCATTTTAATGAAAAATCGTCATATTTCTCGTTAAACAGAAAAATAAAGTTTTCAGATTTCTTCTCGAATAAACGTTTTTTTTTTTCGATGGAATATCAAGGCAATTTTATCGAAAATTCGGAAGCCTCAAATTCAACATAAATTATACTGAGTAAATGAACCTCCTGAATATGATAGGAATTCCCATTTTAATGAAAATCATAGGTTTTCTCGTAAAACCGAAAAGAATATTTCCAACTACTCTGAACTTCGCAAATTTTTACATTCAACAATTTTTACAAATAAATTCATTCATTCAACTGTCATAAATAAATAATACTATGGCGTGAATTGCGATGATCAGTTGAAACCATTGTTTCATTCGAGTATGAGTAAAGGAAAATGAGAATAATAATAATGTCTTCAGTATATAATATTGTTATTTTTAGATTTTCAGTCTAAGCCACTGAAGAACTAAATTTAAAACGCATCTGAAACACGAAATGCATGTGGGTATATATGATGTAGATAGTCTGTAATATATGTAATAAGATATCAAAAATTACATTTTTTTTTTCAAAAATCAAAAAAAATATATCTGAATAAAAGCAACAGTTGAATAGATATTTGAAACTATTTCCAAATGAACTGTTACTCGCACACTACCGTAATTTAAAACTAAGTTTAAAAATGGCGCCGCAATGCCATTCTTGATGTTATATATAACTATTTAATTAAAATGTTACGTACTTTACGACGATGATAGAATGACGTTTCATTCATTTCATGTCTATCCATTCCAAAGTTAGAGGAGTGCTGTATATTGTGTTATTTCTAGGAGATGTCAAAGTCAATCCAATTAGAGGACAAATAGCTAGAGTTGAGGCGCCCTGGCAGTTTCAAACCTACATAGTTGATAGCGATAAAACATGCTACATAATACCTAATATAGACTGTGTTATTTTGGGAGGAACCAAACAAAGTAGTTTTAATTTGAATATTGATGAAAGTGATAAACAAGATATCCTGAGGTAAATCGCTTTTGTACTTTGTGTATTATAAAATATATAAGTATACATTTTATAGACTTTAGTTACGAGAATATTATATTGAGGATTATCTATAGTATAAGTTGTAACTAATGGTAGATCAGATTTACAAATATTGTATCAATAGCCCGATATTCACTTGACATTACAGTATGTAATATTATGACAAAAGCATTATGATATAATAATACATATTGTATTATTATGAAAATCAAAATGCAAAATTGCATTTGTCTGCCTTTTTCACATCCGCATGACTTTTTTAATTTTTTATCCAGAAACCGTTGTTTTTCGAAAGAATATTAACGGACAATCAAATCGAAATCAATCGAATGGAAAAATCTATGACAAGGGAATTTGATCGAAAAGACGATAGTGTCAAAATCGGGGCAAACCACATCGAATATAAGATGATTCGACGTTCTCAACACTATATCAACCTCCGCTTTAATGAAAGTCTGCCAGCTTTCTCGTAAATCCAAAAAAGTTGAGGTTTAAACTAGTAATTTCGAAATTTATATCTACTTAGAGAACCTCTGGATTTAGGGGAAATCCAAAAGCACCTTTGTATTTTCTGCTTCGCCCACGTTCATACGATGTTTTTTGTTGAGAAAATGTATTTTTATTGAAGGTAATCGATGGACTATGGCAAGAAATTATTATTGAAACTGTCAAAGTCGAGGCAAAATATATTGAATATAATATAATTCGATATTCTGAATACTCTCCGTTTATTAATGAACGATATTAATCTCCGTTTTAATGATAATCTATCAGTTTTTTCGTAAATCCAAACAATTTATTTCAAAACAATTTATTACGCCCATACGTATGTTTTCAGATTTCTTCTCGGGAAAACGTTTCGTTGCTGAAAAAGAAATTGATGGACTATAAGGTAATTTTATCATAAATGCGAAATTGTCAATATTGGGGCAAACTATATTGAATATAATGTAATTCGACGTCCTGAATACGATACTAATGAAAGTCTTTTCCTTTCTCTCGTTTATTCCAGAATGTTCGTTTAAAGCACAGATTCGAAGTAGCAGCTTCGACATTTGTACCTACTTAGGTACCTAGAGAACCTTTGGATTTAGAGAACGTCCAAAGATACTGTTGTATTTGTCTTGACAATTGTCTTGACAATTTAAAATGATTTTTGGACGTGTCACTATCATTTCAATGTATATGGGTATTTTGTTGTACCCTGTTTACGATTTTTTTTATATACTTTCTTCCTCTCTAATCCAAAACCGTCATATATAACAGTTATACATCGCTGTGATGAGTAATAGTTAGAAAGCCAAGCTATAATTGATACAGCCAAGAAATAGAGGACACTTTAAAATGACACTGGCGACTCCGCCATTTCCTTAAAACCTGTTTGAGTATTGTTTGTTATATTAGAAAACTTCATGACGCCTGTTAAATACATAGAAAATATATACGGAAGTAGTTGAAAATGGTTCAAAATTAAAAGCATTTCCTAAAACACGACAAAAGTGACAGATCAAGACCAACAACAAAATGATATGAAATCAACATTTTCTGAGTATACACCTAACTAAGATAGTTTAATTGTAAACTAATGTTAATACCACTATGTAAAGCATGGAAGATGTTACCGATGACATAAATGCGGGGAAATATTATTAATTTTCTTTGCGTGTGATTAATTAACCTCTAACTAATTTCGCAGTATACTGATAAAATTGATTTGTTTAATTATATTTTCTCGAAATTCATATACGTAATAAGAACAAAACCTCTTATATGGCCCCCGTATTTTATAACATTCCCATAATCTAGAGGAATATCTATCACGCCTGTGTGAAAATATCCTATTATTTCTAGCAAATGTTCGGAGCTTCTTCCTGGGATAAAAGCCGCTAAAGTTATTAAGCATCAGGTTGGCTTGAGGCCAGGACGAGATAAGGTTCGATTGGAAATAGAAATTAAGGGAGGTGATAAAAATGGTGTCAAAATAGTTCACAACTATGGACACGGAGGAGCCGGGATTACTCTGTGTGTCGGATGTGCAGCGGAGGCGGCGGAATTGGTCGAGAAAGCCTTAAATCAGCAGAGTTTTACGAGGAGTAAATTGTAGCTGTATTTAATCCTGGTAGTTGCTAAACTTTTATAATAATATTAATAAAACTTTTTAATAGTTCTGATTTTGCGTTTTGTATTTAAAACTCGGCTAAAGTTGTGATGTAAATTTAATTTCTTTTCAGTTCCCTAAGCGATATAGTTTAAGCTTCACAAAATATTTGATATTGAAAATATGTGTGTTGCTAAGATCATGATGTTATCACTAAGAAAAAATGATGTCTCATAACAAGCTGTATTTTCTTTATTTTCAAAGTGAGAGTATACTTACTCTACATTTTGTATACTCGTATACGTTTTTAAGAAAGATATATACCGATCAATAATTACATAATCAGCTGTAACTAATATTTACTACAAATTTGAACAAACTAACTATGTAAAAGATATACAAATTTCCAAAAGTCGAAAAAACATTAAAATTTGGGACTTCAAGTAATGTTTGAGTAACAGAAAATCCAATTAGTTCGATGAGAAGATTTGTTTCGATATCAATAATTCATCGTTACACAATGAATCAAAAAATTTATGAAGTTCAGGAAGGAAAGTATATGAAATTTAGTAGTAGGTGATGATACCTTATGATGATAGAGAATTTTGTGAAACTGTGTCGAACATAATAAATGATAATCAAAACTTCTTATATAATTTACTTTTCTCATATGAAGCTACACTTTACCTTAATAATAATGTAAATAGATAAACAATAATATATTATAATTACATGCATTCTCATTGGATACAGGAGACTCATTCGTAGAGAACAATAAAATGAATGTTTGGGCGGGAATAATTTCAACAACATGAGTGACAAGACAAAATTTTTAAATGAAACGCTATTCCAAAGAGCCATAGCGACCATTTCATATTTGGAAATATACTGTATAGATATTTTTTAAATATGAAAAATTAAGAATATAAGAGATACACCAGGTGTTTCATTTAAAATAATCACATGACCTATTAATGCTATTGTTTTTTAGTTGTTTTAAAAATATACAGATTCAACCCTCCAATTTCTGTACTAATTTTTTAAAACTATTAAAAATAAAAGCGTTAGTAAAGGACGATTAACATATAATGAATAATTCTGTAAAATGTTGAGCGATAAAAAATATTCAAATTTGATAACATATAAGCTTAGATTGTCAGTAGAAATATGAGTGATTTTAGAGTTGGAGATATCATTAAGTAAGATATTTTTATTGTGTCGTAGTTTAGAGCTGGTATAATTTCACTTAGGATTAAATATTTATATTGCTTTTGAGTACTTGAATAGCTTTTAGATTTGATTTGTTAATCTATATCATCAAAGCGATATCGATATTAAATTACACATTTATTTGGAAAATCTTACTGTTCAATATTAACCAGAATAAATTAAAATAATGTTAACTATAAAATTTAGAAGTCTCATACGATAAAAGAGACTACACCTGAATTATTTAAGCTAAATTTTAAATTTTCAGAAATGTTAGGTTATAATGAAAGATCTAATAACATATGTACATACTCGTATTTAGAATTCTTGCAATATTAGTACGAGAAAATACTTGTGTATATCAGAACCTCCATCCTAATGTACAATAATATAAAACATTTAAATTTGACCAGTTTTCCTATGACTGAACAATTTTTTATTTACTGTGACTAGAACTGGGAGCTAAGCAAATTATAGAAATCTATGTCGAGTTATCAAATTCAGTGATAATTATAACAGTATTACCATTCATTCATCTCGAATTCCTTCTAGTGCTAACGAGTACAGTTGTGTACCACAGAGATATCGTTAATTTGAAAAATATAAAAATATGTGATGAATTCAGGAAACCGTAGATATTATGACAATATATATGGAAAGTCGTTAATATTCTCATCGTGTGGTATATAAACATATTGGCTATTCAGAATGTTTTTGCTGTATCCATATAAAGTAGAAAGAAGGTTCGTATAAATTCAGTTCACCCTTAAAGACTATTAATTTTTACGAAATTCTAATTCAAATGCGGAATCTGGAATAAAACAAGTAATCGCACTACAAAGCTACGCGAAATTGTCTCAAATAAAAATAACGAACGCTTAAAAGAGCATTTGAATACCTACCCTTTAGTTGGTCCTTTTTTGGAGTCGCCAGTTGTTTCAGTATTTATGTCCAAATCGCGACCGTTTGTGGTATTCCCGTGGAGGCTTGCGCTGTAATTCCCGATAGCGGAATCTTTATTTATAATAATACCATTAGAATTTGTGTTGTTGTTTATATCACTCGGATAATTTTCGACCCGACATCCGCGCGAGCCCTCCTTCACTTGCAACCCTTCACTACACAAGTTTAATAATAATTCCTTTATTCTTGGGTTTCTCTCAATGATCATTCTTACGTCAGCACATATTCTAGTGAAGCAACAGTCAGTAGTTAAAAAGTACGTATCTTTAATATGAAACAGTTTCTGTATACAATCTTCAATCTTGATCGAGTTCGATTGGGACGAAAATAAATCCACTTTTTCGCCGTTATTGGTCGTAATTTCTGAGGAAAATGCCTCGTAATCACTTTCTAGAGTATCGGAACTGGTAGCAGGTGTTTCTTTTATTAAAATCCCGAGGAATACGGCGCTACGTATTAGACTTAAACTGAGGTTTGCCATTTCGCAAATAGGATATTCCTAGACGGCCGAAATGATGACGTTATTCGATAGCTACGCTCACGTAATACTGAATTAGTTAGGGCATTTGCTATTCAGGACAGAAAGAATTACTTGTGTTCGATATTTCCAGGGCTGGAGATCGCTTGTAAGGTTTCTCGAAGTTTACAGTTCGCTTTATAAAGGAATTACAATTCTTTTTAATGCAGTCGACACGAAGGAATACAGTTACGTTGCTCTGCTTCAGCATGAATGGACAATAATATATTTATACAATGGAACTGGAAAAATTACAAAATAGAAATTACTTCATTTGCTTCTAATGCATAAGTAAAATTCTGGAGAATAACAATATTTTCAAATTTATTGTATATACCTAATATGTAAAATAAATATATTTAATATTTAATTACACTTATTATGTGTAATTAAATACTGTTATTCTATTTTTGAAGTGATAACTTCTTATGGGAGGGTAAACCGCTTCGTTACGTAACGCGCTACAGCGCCAGTCTGTCTGGCTTCCCTTTCTCTCACGCATACGGCAGCGGTAGGCAGGCTCCTCCTCTTTCACTCTAACCCACAGCGCTAGCCGTATTTCGGACAGACGCTTCCCCCTCTCTCGCACGATCTCGAGCTCTATCTCCTCCTCTCTGCGTGCTTTCGCTGTCCACATCTACGTGCATGTGCATGTGTGCGTCGCTGCTGCTGCGGGGCCGCCTCTATGATTTAGTAATTAGTAAATTTAGTAATTTTAGAGCATATCATAGTAAAAAATAATTATACACGTTCTGATAAACATAATTAAATAAAAATCATTATAAAATTCCGTTAATTTTAAGAGATTTTAATGTTAATTTTGCTGCTGATCGAGCTAAAAATTTAGGATCGTTCCTACAATCAAAATTACAATTAAAAATGATTAATAAGCCAGAAGAAGCTACAACAAGTCATGGAACTGTACTTGATGCAGTCTTTGCAAGATTTTTAGATGACATACAATGTAAAAATTTCGTTGCTTATTATAGCTACCATAAGCCAATTGTTACTTTTATAGGATTAAATAATGATACTAATCATGTATATACACAAAATTCTAATGTACATATTCAAGAATTGTAACTAAGAATAAAATATATTTTATAATCAATAAAATATTTAATTAATAAATAACCTTTCCTTACATTATCATATTAATATACATAAAATTTAAGTAATAACCTAAGCTTTTCTCAAGTTAAACAATTTCAATATCAAATAGTTCAACTTAGATTAGTTTAAGTTATCACTTCTGTCGGGCGTCCCGTGACGCACACGTTTTTTTTTTATATGTCACATGAGTTGGGTTATCATTAAAGCCCAACAAAGGAATTATTAAAATTTATCGCGATATTAAAATTTATCTTCGTCAGTGGTCATGAAATGTAAAACACTCGTCATAAAATAAGACGAGCATCTGTTGAAATTCCTTATTTCAAAATCATGTTTTTGAAATAAGTCAAAATTTGTCAAATTTACCTGTCATATTAATATTTTCAATAACATCAATAACGACCGATTTTCTAGATATGTGGAAAAATGTGAAAATCTGACCAATTGTAAAAATAGGCTAGCCAGCTCTTTTACAGAACTATGGGTCTACTTCAAACCTTGGATTTCGAAGTATTGAAATATGTAGGCTCTATAATTTATTTTTACTACTAAAAGAACCTCAAGGAGAAGATTTTTCGTGTATAACTACTCAAACTATTTAAATTGTACCTATTTAATAGTCAACAGGATGCAGGATATCAAGGCGTTAAATCTGAACTATACCAAAAAACATCTGGGATGCTTCAAAGCTCTAGCTTAGGTCCCCTACTATTTCTCATTTTTATAAATAGTTTGACTTAATCTATTCAGAGTGATAATCTGATGTTCGCGAATGACCTTAAGATTTAGTACTATTTCCATTATAGCAGATTATCATATCCTGTAAAAGGATATTATAAGAGTAAATGACTGGTATTCTAGGAACCACTTATGCTTTAATGTATGATTGTGACATAATCAAGGAAAATGTATTTCAACATTAAATAGGTCATAAAATCAGAAATTAAAACAGATATTTTGGTCAAGTATAATTATTTATTTGCTTGTTCTTTAGATAAGAAATGACCCTTTCCTTAATATCAATCTTCTCTCCTTAAAATTACTCCCTACGTGTCATTTTGTTTCTAGTATTGTTCACCACATTTCAGAAGTGGTGTGTATGTATTTTAATATAAATGAATAAATGAAATATTGACGGAATATCAAACAAATTCTAGGAACAACAACATTCGATTAGGATTTTTATATAAAATTGAAGGGGGAATATTTTGAATATTTGTCTTACAGAATCATTAGTCATTAATTTCTTTTCTTTCTTAAGATAAAAGGTCATGTAATTGAACCAGTCTGCATAGGCAAGTGAATAATTCGTACAATATTGACATATCACTAAATAATATCCTTTGGTAAAATTATTCAGATATTGATAACCAACTAAATACCAAGTTTGTGTAATGTCGCTCTGAATAGGTAAAATAATACTCCTCAAAATTTATGGGTCATCGTTAATGTAATTAACATCAATCCAATTTATTGCCTACTGGTTTCTGTGTCATACGTTCACGCTACTTTAAACATGTCGGTGTCATGCAAAATAGAATAGTAAACTTATCAGCAAATTGGAAACTGAAAAACTGAAATGCATGACGAATTTTTTCAGTATTAAAATTAATAACATCTTCCCTCATAACTAACGTAAAAATAAGAAATATAATATAATAAATATCGAGACTTTCGGAGAATTCTGGATTTCCAAAACCCATTAGCATGATTGAAACTTAAGTACAATTAGGGTTTTATTTTTGTTTTTAGTTCTTTAGTCTATCAGTAATTTGTCGATTTGGTTATTTATTATTATATGCCTCTTTTGTATATTTTATGATCTGAAAATAATAATTTCAGTCAATCAATGATGGAGTTAGAAATATTCGATTCGAAATTATTAATTTTGTTATTTAACTGTTTTAACGCTTATTTAGTTATACTACCCCTACTTTAGTTACACTACAATTATTTACCTTAATTATTTAACTTAATTCCTAACGAAATAAAATTATGTCTAAATTACGAGGTTGGATCAGATAATAAAAATAGGATTATTATTCCTCAGCGTCTACTGTTGCTAGGACCGGGTCCGAGGTTCTAGTATGCTTGAGTGGGATCACTACGAGTGGGAAGAGCTGATCATTACCCACTCTGAACCAGTTCGTCAGTGGCGCTCACGATTTCGAAGAGAGAGGTGCACCCTGCTATTGCCCAACGCATTATTAAAAAAAATCTGGTTCATGAAGTGAATAAGTTCATGAGTTCAAGCGGCGGAAATATTCCGTAGATTTACTGCACAGTTCAGGGACCAAACACTGTAAAGTACTCGTGTGTTTGCCTGGCATAAAGAGTTCAAGGAAGGGCGAGAATGAGTGGAAAAACAGGAACACGATCGCCGTCCTCAGACTAACACCATGGACGAATACATTCGCGTAGTTCGAGACATTCTTGAAGAAAATCGACGGGTGATCCTATCCGAAATTGCAGAAAATGTCGGAGTGAGTTGTGGGAGCTGACAAGCGATCATCAAAAACGATCTGAAGTTCCGTAAAGTATGTGCCAGGTGGATCCCTCGTTTCTTGAGCGCAGATCAGAAGTTGAGACTTTTGGAGGTCTATCAGAAGCTTACATCAAGGTTTGCGGGAGAAGGTGGTATATTTTTGAGTTGGACTGTCACCTGCGGTGAAACGTGGCCCCACTACTACATGCCCGAGACAAGACAAGCCAGTATGGAGTGGCGGAGGAAGGCAGAAGCAGCTTCGAAATCTAAAACTCAACTATCAGCTGGCAAGGTCCTTTAAGCCGCTTTTTTTCGACCGGCGAAGCATTTAGCTAATTGATTTTCTACAGGAGCGACGCACAGTCAATCTTGCTTACTACTGCGAGCTATTGAACTAGGTGAGGGCTGTATATCGCCGCAATAGCCGATATCAATTGATTTTAGAGACAATCCTCATTAGCGACAACGCCAGGCCTCATATTGCAGTTCTAACGGTCGAAAAACTGAAATAGATGCACTAGACTTCACTTGAGCATCCTTCCAACAGCCCGGACTTATCGCGCTGTGATTTTAGTTTGTTTGGACCGCTTAAAAAAGTTCTAGGAGGGCAAAGATTTGAAGATTACCAGGGCGTAGAAGGATTCGTGTGGAATTGGCTCCTAACGCAACTAGCTTACTTCTACGATACCGGGATAAATAACCTTCCTTCTTGATGGGAAAACTGTATTTGTAGAGCAGGAGACTATGTAGAAAAGTAAATTATCTTTGCCATTTGTTTTTCAATCAATAATTAAAAAAAATAGTAACGTTTATATTTGATCCGCCCTTGTAACAAATCAAACTAATACATTCAGAAAACAGATCACATCATTTATTTACTATAAACGTCAAAAGGGATTAGTTTTATTTCTTAATTGTTGTTAATTATAGTAACCTATTTTTTCCTTATACTTTTTCATATATTATTTGACCACAATCGTGTTTATTCTCGAAATGCTTGAATTCATTGTACTTTAGAATGGGGTGCCTATATGGAAAAGCACTCGTATGAATATCGTCACCCTTGCTTCATTTTATAGTTGTATCTGAATGTACAATTATATCAATTTATTATTATTATTATTATTATTATTATATTGTTTTCTATGACCACAAATTATTTAAAATATAAAATTATTTATGGTTTTATGGAAAGACGAGACACCGACAGCCTTCTGGATGGAGTAATAAAAATGTTGTCGTGGCACATAACAAACGATTCTGCGTGTAAAGAATAATTTCGTTCTAATTCGGAGAAGGCTTTACGACGACATTAATAAAACTAGGGATGGGAGAACGTGAATGTGGTTTCAAGTACCTCCGTTCACATAAATATAATTTTGAAGTATAAATGGCCCATGTAAATTTTTGGGTTTTTCGCATTATTCTTTTCAATGGATAATCACATCGGTTGGCGCTTACGAAGCGAACCACTAGTCGTAGCTTAATGTAAAACAGGACATTTTGTCGTTGCGCCACAATTAATCTACGAATCCCATTTGTTGGATAATTGTAGCTGCATTTAGAAGAAGTAATGCAGTTTATTTCATACGTTGCATTTGTATTAGCGGATATTTCTCATATTTTCACATCTATATATTCTTATTGGGATTTGTCGATATGATAACCTGCTAGAAGGGGAACTGTTATATGAATAACGTAAATATACAGATATCTTCTATAGTATGTTAAAATTTAATAATGTTCTTATCAGAAGAATTCCTTTGAACTGAGCATATGTTGAAGGTGACCAGATAGAGAAAATTGGAGAAACGGCACGGCCCTTCTGGTCGGGGATATCTGGTTCACGGAGACTCCAAGACCAATGGAAAGGCTGGGGTTGAAGTATATGGGCATAATAGAAGAGAGGAGTACTCGATTCCTCTCAGAAGTTAAGCCACGGTGCTTCAGGCAAAGGTGAAGGTCATCAACGCCTGCGTATAAACGCAGCTGTAAATGCAGTTTGGTAAGCGCATTACCATATACACAGACAGCAGGGCAGCTTTGGATGTTTTAGAAGCCTCAGGAGTAAAATCTTGGCTTATGAAGGAATGCAGAGATGCAGTAGACACATTAGTCAGAAGTAACAAGTTGACGTTGGTCTGTGCTCTGTGTTTGGAAAACACAGAGGGGCCTAATGGGATCTGAACCAGTGGTCAGGATCACAAGCTATCTCGGCAATACGCCATCGGGCAATGGCTGGAAATTGAAAGACTCAATCCCTGGCGGAACATCCAGAGATGCAGCTAGGGCTATTGCTGGGTTTGATGCCTAGCAGCGATTGGGCGGCAATGCTCTTGAGGGGTAATAGGGGGAGTGTTCGCAACTCACGGGGTTATCAGTACTGTCATCTTAACTACCATCTTGCAAATTACTACTACTATTCAAGCTAAACTAGCTTGAGTACCAACAAGGAATGCATATGGTGTGGAGGGGAGCAGAAGACCTCTGAACATGCCCTATGTTAGTGTCTGGCTCTGGCATCGCGTAGGTATCTCGCGTTTGCGCTCTTTTTCTTAGACCTAAGTGAGCTAAGAAAGGTTGGATTGGAGAAGATATTGAGCTTCTGGAAGAAAGCCAAATCCATACTCCAAGGCTGACTACTTTACTAGGAAATACAATAGGTTATTGCCTGAGTATTGCAGGGCTTCGCAGACCTCCCCAGAAAAGTGAACCTAAACCTATTTGAAGAAGAAGAACATTTTTTTGTCTAAATAGGTTTAAAAAGAAAAATATTAATCTCTTAGTCAATTACCATTACCAAAATCTTTAAAATTAGTTTTAGTTTTGTATTTATTTAATATCCATGACTTTTCTACATCAACAGGGCGAAATATATTAACATATTATTGACATGTTAACATTCATTACGGGCCGTAAATATTTCTGCAAAATAAGTGACTTGTTTTGAAGAAATTTTGACAATAATTTATATGTAGGTGACATTGTTATTTAATTAAAAGTTGTTTGTCCTTTAATCTCGTTTGAAGCAGGAATAAATAAAGAAAAGCCCGGCTAACTTCATATGCTCTTCATTTTTCTTAGATGTTTCTACAATTTTTTAAATAATATATACAAATAAATATTTATTAAATTTATATACTTCAGCATAGTTTTTTGATACACATATGATTTAATATTAAAACATATAGCACAATCGTAAAATTAACCATTTACAACCTTGTTACATACATCAACACGCGCATCTTGTTTTATAGCTTGTGGAATTATAAAACGACTATTTCATCATTTTAAAATGTAAAAATTCCCATCTGATAAAAGAAAACTTTAACGAGGAGTTCCTGCATTTCGTTTCACGAATGAATCGCCAGATTGCATCTTTATCGTTCGAATTTACGGTGATAATAAAAATATAAGTTCAAGACTGCTTTATGAATAGCCGTCGCCTTTTAAAGCTTTCAGCATTATTGTGCAAAGGAAACGGTGTCAGTTGACATAAGAAAATTAAATGTTGTGATTAAATATGTTTTAAGTAATTAAATACGATTTTCTCTTCGAGTTAAAATAGGAAATAAAAATGTAAATCTATTTGTTAATAGAATTTACGAGTTAATTTATAATAGAATGTTAATGTTTTGTAATTTGTTTGCCATAAAATTAACAGTTAGTTTTTACTAATACATTTTTTTGTTCTTCAGTTTATTCAAGTATAGACAAGAATATACAATAACAAATTTTCACTTAAATTATTGTTTAGACCACATTTCTAATAAATTTTTGAACAAATAGACATGTAGGTAAAGTTTCTGAATATTACTTGATACAACCACTTTAAAATGTGGCGTATGTATTGAGTGGTCCAAACAAAATGAAATATTTACTTTCGATTATAATGTTTTATATATTGCGATTATGTGATTTTTCTATCGATATTTAACTTCTTCGGCTCATTAATATCTGGATATCTCAATAAAACAGACGTATTAAAATCTGACTAACATTTAAATAATTCTGAAATATTGAAATATCATACCAACAAACACTTCAATTATCGGCATGGTTAGACCTTTGGCAATACTTCAAAAGAAATTTTGTAAAAATATATTAAAAACATTGGACGCATATTTCGGCATATATGATGTATAATATTGTGCACCAATTAGAATAATTATATACAATAAAGATAATGAAGAAAAGGAGGAGAAAAGCATAAAGAGCTTAGTTTTTATCACTGCTCTGTTTCAAAAGTTTCAAAGAAATAATGTCGTTAAATCCAAACTGAAGCATCGATAGAAAACATAAGAACTATAGTTATTTTTTTGTATTAATACTTTTATTTCGACGTATTTTAATTACATTTAGTATAATACCGAATAGATAGTTACTTTAACTATTAATATTAATCCAATAAGGGTACCATAATCGTGTTGAACTCAATCAACAAATTGGAATCTTAAAAAGTTTTCACTACTAGAAACTATGAAAAAGTTTGAATTTAAAATTTTTAAAAGCATTCTTTTAATTTTTGCTGATAAATGATAAAATGACTGCGGTTATTTCGATGCAGATACTTAAAATAATAAACTTTGGTAAACCTAGGAAATCACATACGAAAATAATTTTAGTTTATTTTCACCAAAAAAGTATTCAGGATGATGACCATGCGTTTTTGAAAAAAAAAATAGATGTAATATTTTATTCAATAACTTATTTAGAACAGGACAAATGTTTTATAATTATATAATAGTGTTTGCAGGCATTTATAAAAAATTTATATCGTGGTTGATATCTGTTAATTAGAGAATATGATTTTTACGCAATAGTATTTTGAAATATTTGCCCCAAATTGAGAAGGACAGCAAATTCTATAATTACGCAAGGTAGTCAAGATTTACACATATATGTAAATATTAATGTAATCTGTATTTCTATATTTTTCATGAACTGGCCTCCCGATTGTCTAGATATTTTGCACAAAATCGTTAAATACTGGTTTAAATAATTGCTGAGAAATTGTTCAATATTCACAGCGACTCATTTGTAATTACGAAATAGTAAATTGATAATAACAATATTGTCCTTATTTCTTAACAACCTGCTACTGACTGTCGTGAGCTGGATTCGATTCCAAGCGCCGGCACTGGCACTGTCAGTGGGAATGAATGTTGTCCTTCAATATATATCCCCAAACAACAGTTTTGGCTTTGGATTTTGGAAATTTGCTGTCACTGATTACTTTTTACTATTATCATATATTTGTTGGGTGTTGACCTGTTTGTAATTTAATACACCGCTTGAAGAGCATTTAATTAGTTAATGGCATTTCGACAAAGCTCCATTTACAATATTTCTAATCCTGCATTGCTAAATATATTTACAACGTATATTTACAAATGAAAGGTGTTACTAAAAAGTTGAAGTTGATTTATTCAAGCTTTACCAAAACATAATAAAGCTTTCAGCGAATCTGAAAATTGTGATTTTGGGCCACCCGATACAGAAATGGCGCGTCTGATGAGAACTTTAATCCGAGTTAAATTTAGACCAAAATCGTCTTTCGCAGAAGTTTAGCTCGTATCAAAAATTGAAGCTTTCTGGCAACTGCGTCACATCATCAGTACTGTCTCCTGGAAAACCCGATAAATTAGTGAAACCTCATCACAAAGTCTCGGCTATTCAGGCATTGTTCATTCCCGAAAATAGTAATCGGGATGTCACTCCATTCTGATCACGTATTCGTTTGCTGTATTTAACTAATTTATATCGCCGAAAGTAGTCCCTGTTCCAAACAGCGGGCCGCGCGCGCCGGCTCGTATCTGTGGAATTGGCAGGATTTTGGATAACGTCTGAATCGGCGCTGGAAGCTGCAGTCGCTGTCTGGCGGTTTGCG
This sequence comes from Rosalia funebris, assembly GCA_037954035.1. Taxonomy (NCBI): domain Eukaryota; kingdom Metazoa; phylum Arthropoda; class Insecta; order Coleoptera; family Cerambycidae; genus Rosalia; species Rosalia funebris. The sequence goes on along the minus strand of JAZFAV010000001.1, from coordinate 16,163,651 downwards.
CGCTTTGTTTGAAACGAGACCTCTTCGCTCTAAGTGAGCTGCTGGTCGACATCCGGACGGTCGCGAGAACTCGGAAACTTTGTAGTTTGTTCTATTTTGCCGTTGGGGATTCTTTTTAGCATAAAGGGGTAAGCAAATCATCGAAATGTATTTTTTTTTTGTCGTTTGACCTTGAACTTGTTAAAGGACAGTCTGGTTACTATTTCCTCGACGAGAAAACTACAGGAAAACTATTCTTGCCTCTGTAGTCAAATATTTAGGAGCCCTTTTATTTCGGATTTTACTTACTATTCCTCAACTTATTCTTCACTAACTGAAGAACCAGTATAGTTATTAAAATTATAACGTAATAAAAATAATAATTTTACTTGTAGTATAAGAAGGAAATGAAATTATTATACCTAGTGGTTCCCCTGATGATCGTCTAGTAAGACAAAGCTTCGGCTTTGGAGAAACAAAACAGTGTCTTAATATTTTACCATCAGATCAAAAATAATTTTCCAAATAAATTTACAGTCTAGGGAAATGAATGTGGAAAATTATAAAAGAGAACTGTATAGGAAAGTTTAACAAAATTTAAATAGTTATTGTCAATTTACACTAATTTAAGTTAAATTTCAGGTAAAAGTAAAAATAGTTGTTTTAACCTTTATATTACCTTCTATAAACTCATTATTTAAATGATTATTTTCAAATTATATGGAAATAACCATATATACATATTTTTTCTTTCAATTAGATCCATGTAATGCTATCATCTCAGCCTATTGGATTTTATTATTGTTCTGTTGTAGAAGATATAAGAATTTAAGATTTACATAATAGTACCAACTGTATTATATATACCATGGACATACTGTCTGTGAATCAATATACATATATCGTGGTATACAGAGACGCAGCAATATCATAGTGTTCTTCAAATAAATCTTCTTTTATGGAATTATTATAAATTCGCAAAAAAATACTTATTTCTATTTTTGTATTTTGCAGAAACTTTCCCCATCTCCATTTTCTCCACATTTCTCTATTTTTTTGCGGTTATTATCGTTTTAGTTGTAACGTGTCATTTTCTAAAAGGCAGTCTCTGTATCTGCTTATGCTATTTGAATCTCTTTTGTGAATAGAGTACCTGAAGGATATAATATACTGTACTAAATTTATACTATATAATGTAATTGACAAAAAAAAAATACTGAAAATAAGCAATATGTAATATATACCTACAGTAGATATTTATTGGAATGCACTAAAGCTGATAAAATCTATTTTTTTTTATCCATTATTGGTATTAATTTTTTCTACCGTTATGTTTCTTCTTCCATTTTATTATTTTATTTCACAGCATGGACATGGCTGTAAAATGTATTTTTTAATACATGTCAAATTACCTTTAAATTTTTGAGAAATAATAGATATCGGAATCCGGGCTGAAATTTTGATAATTGACTATGCTAGTGGGCCCGGAATACAAATTGAGGCTTGTGAATGATTTAATTAATTCACATTTACAAATCATTTTCTGTTTCGTGTTAAACATATAGGTATTGTATAGGCGGATTAAAATGGACGGCTAGATTTCTAAAGCTAACTTTCATGAGATTATTATTGGCAGAGTTTCTGTAAACAAGAAGTTTGTTTGAATAGAATAACGCACAAGGACTATATCGAATAATTAATTACAACAGTATGTCAATCGGCCTTAACAACACTAATAATGTATGCGAGAATTTGGATTTGGATCTTATTTACTGCCTACCAAATAGATATAAATTAATGTAAGAAAAAAGCGTAGTCCATCATTTGAATGACTTGGATACAGAGAAATTTGTAACGTACTTTATACGAATATGGCCGCTGATATTGAAATACAAATACTCCAAAAAGAACTATGTATATGTCAACATGCACACACATTAATATTAGCCTATACGAGTGTTTCTTTTTATATTACGTTGTGAAAATTTTATTGAAGTTGATGGCATATTTAAATTTGGTTAAGGACTAGTATTTTGGAACTCTCTAAACTGATTGAATCCGAAATTAATTTAATCGACATTACGACTGTATTAGTATTTTGAGAAGCCAATAACTTCAATAATACAAGAATTTCAACTTAATGATTTTTTCTAGCGCAAAGTAGTGATTATAATCTTAAAATATTAAAATTTTACATTACAGAGAGGATGTCAAGTTCGAAACAAATTAGATAAAACTGTTACCGGACAAGTTGGAAATAAAATGCTGGAATAGGTTAATTTTGTTCCTTAGATAAAAAAAAAAAAAAGAAAAAGATTGGAGAATACGATGAATACTTAGTTCAGTAGTCCGACGTAGAGCTATGAAAATTCAGCACGTTGCTCCGTGGCTATTAACAATTTTGAAAAGTAGACAAGCTAAATGGCTTTCATATCGTTCAGATATGTTTAACCATTTGCTTTTATTGAAATATTCAGTAATGTCATCGAACTTCCGAATGTTATAAGAAAATCATAGGCAAGTATTCAAGTATTTTGAATCCGCTGACGGCGTTCTTTATATCGGTTTAAGATGGCGACCAATACACCATATCACAATATGATATAGACAATAATACTAATGAATCAGTGAAATTTAAATTGACTGGTGTCTTGAGAACATACTGCTCCATATATAGTAATCTAAGTTTACAGTGGGATTTTTGTGTTAAACCACCATGATTAGACGACCTTAATCCTGTGTCTATAAAAATATCAAAATTTTTACAATATTCGAGGGGCTTTAGATTTTGACTGTCTAATGAGATATTAAAAACAAACTCGGTAATAATATGTTTTCTATGTTTACCAAATACTAATAGTTTAGTTTTATTTTTTGTTAAATATGTTTTTGTAAATGAATTTCCAAAATTAACTAAGTTAAGTTCTTAAATTACCTTTCACTTTCCTGTTAAAGCATTAGCTGCAAGCTTTATCTACTCACTATATGTTTAATTAAATTAAATTGAATTACATCGATTATAGTTTTATCAAACATATCATAAGAAAATAATAAATACCATACAATTGCGTCCATTCTCATGTACGGCTTGCATATCTCTTGCACTGTTTATTAAAATAAACGGACAGGCTAAAAAAAATTCCATTCTTTATTTTTGGGACATACCTGCAAGTAGTTATCTTATACAATTTTCATTTTATTAAAAAAAAACAACATTCCTACATTTGGGAGGAGACCGTGAAAACGCATATATGCGATAACTTACGCGAAAGCATGTTGGCAAAAAAAACAGATAAGGTTTTACATTTTAATAATGATTAATGTTAGGTGGATAGTATGAACATGGAAAAAGGAGCGCGGACATAATACACAGAACCTTTTATAGCTTTTAATTCAGATTAACAAGATTTGTGGTGAAACGGTTGACCTGTATTCTGTTTAGAAAAAGGTTACTTTACGATGATTACGTTGTTCTTTAGAATTTGATTAATGTTGTGTGGAAGTGGTACAACTCCCTCTGGGTAGACGACAGGGGGCTATCCCACACCGGTCTACAATTTGCTGTTTTTTTTTTAATTTGCTGAAGTAATACAGTTACAAGTTAAATTGATTTTTTTCTCTTTTTTTATGTATCTTATTTTTGTTAGGAATAATTAATTCACTTTTTGTGAATTTATAACTTATATAGAATTATGTTAACTTTCGTTGTGTATTTGTATTATTAAATGTCGCCAAGTAGCTAAATAGATTCATTAGTTGAGTACATAAGTTATGCAATGTATCCGGAAATCTCGTCATTCATAAGAACTAATTCTTATACTAATTTAACTTTATACGGATAAGGCTTGTTGCTCTTCAGAACTTTGTGAACTAAAAATTGTACACGCCATGTTTATTTAAAGGCCTACAAGTCGTTAGAAACTAGGTGAAAATTTAAAAGATATTGATATAATTGTTGCCACGATATGAAATTTAACGCATCGCAAATGAAAATTAAACAGATATATTTTATTTGTGGAAAAATTTATATGAAATGCCTTTACATTAAGAGAATGTGAACCTTTCTAGAAGATTTAAGGCATGAACTAAAATAATATATGACGACTTGTAGCAAAGTATCGGGGATAAATCATTCGATCGGTGTGCACCATTTATCGTCTTGAAAAAAGATTTACTACAATTCTTACACATTTTTTCGCTCTCCGGAGACACTATACTCATAAACCAATAAAGAATACTTTTTACGTGAACTCATAAATCTGGTACGTGCTCTGTTCCCTGTTATAAACTTTGTCTATTGTAGTTAAAACATGGACGCATTATTTATACTTACTATCTATCTTTTTAATTAAAGAAACCAACATACCCTGGATATGAGCCTTAAAATTATTCCTTTAATAATATGGTAATCTGCGCTAAACCTTATACCTCCTAATGGAAATGCTAGTTAGCCCGGGTAAGTTGCCACATGGGCGTGCCTCCTAAGAACAAATTTAACAACAATTGCCAGTTTCTATTTTTGAATTAAGTGGTAATTAGAGTATAAAGTTTATGTTCTCCATTCTTTATAGTTATGTTATTTAATAACCTTAATTATTTATACGAAATTTAATGTAGTGATAGTTATTGGCAATCATGAAATGCGACACGCGGTTCGCCAACCAAATTAGCGTCATCAGGAGATGATGCTGTTTACATAAATTACCTCCAATACTTATTTATACCTAACATCTGTTCCAGTCTCTTGCCTTGTTGAATAATGAACTCATTGTAATTATTTTTCTTCATTGTCGGTATATTGAATATGTAGTGTATATTTCTAATGGCCTATATTCTAAAGAGATTACACATTTTATTTTACCAGATTGAAGATAATTGTTGAAAAGGAATTCAGAAATCAAGGTGTCGATTTCGAAGTTGTCGAAAATGATCTATTCGAATTTTTATTTGAATAAACTCTATAGAACTTAATATAAAAAAAAATATATCTGATATAGGACTGTGGATACTAAGCTTCTTTACGGGTTTTAAGCTTATCGTCATTACTAACCAAATGAAGATACAAAAAACAATATCTCTAAAAAACAACTTCTACCAACAAAAATATAGTGTTCTTTTTATAGTACTTTATTTTATTGATCAAAATGGTAATTTTGTGGTTACTGTAGTCACTTTTATCCAGATATCTACAATATCTACTTATATAAACCACGGTCTATCAACCTCTATTCAATGACGCTGTGTTGAAGAAAAAAGCTCTGCTCTAGTAAACATTAAACTTGAGAATAGGAATTTTAATCCCCACAACATTATCTTCTGTGATGGGCTCACTTCTGGCTTGGGAGCTACGTCTACTGACAAAATTGTAGAATATGAGAAAATGATCTGTACCCTGTTGCTTTGAAACCCTTACATAATAATAAAAAAGTAGTTGTAGCAGGGATGTCGGGTCGTTATTGGACACAAGGTGACACTCAATTTCGGTGTACAGTTTCGATCTTTAGATTACTTGAGACTTTTGAGAGATTTTGGTGAGAGCATAATAGTGTTAAACTACCCTAAGTTTGTCAGTGAAGAAATATAACTGTTCATCCTATTTCTCCAACTTTAACTAGGTTTATATTTTTTTCTCTAGAATGTGTGATCTCAAAGATAAGCTCTGTAAAATTTCACATAATTTCTGAACTGAAATCTACTATTATGACTAGATTTAGTTAATTAAAACGCGACATTGTGGCAGACAATTTTGTTCTTCACGTAAGATATGGAGCTAACTATCAGGGATCTCACTTTGAACAGATATATGTATGTAAATTGTAATCAAAATAAAATATGTACATAAAAATATTTAATGAAAAGCTATTAATATTATGCAAAACGTCATCACAATTCTGAATATCATATTAAATTCTTATTCTCACCTATACATATAATTTCACTATCGATTTTCTTCTTTGAAAGGTTTTAGAAAATGTCAACAGAGACCATATGCTTTTATCACTTTTCTAAAACTATTTACTCAAGGTATAAAACTTCATATTATATATCTGAAAAATTTTCAGAAGTCTAGGTACCAGATTCCAATGAGAATATTTCATTCCTATGTCGCAAATGGAATGTACAAAATAATAAAATAATAATATGTAATAGAAATAGTAATACATTTATGGAAAAAAATGTACAAGTACAAATTTCCTCCAAAAGAAAAGTGTATCAACCAAATTAATTTGAATACTCTCTAAATTTGTGACACGTTGTTTGTCTTTGTAATTATTTCTTGATAAAAAAATGCATATGTACCTCATTCTGGCTAACAGAAGTCTTCTTACTTTAGTCGTGATTCTTCTTTTTATTATCAATATATCCATAATATTTACTGATTTCATCTGCTATTTTATTGAAGAAAGTTAATATGCATTATTTCGACTGATGATCATATGGTACATATAACAAATTATAATATTTGTTATGCTGTGGGTAGAGTTGTAGTTGCAATAAATTAGTGGTGGAAGAGTAATAGAATGTTTTTCGTGATCGGGGTAAAAACTACAAACTTAAATATGATTCAAGGCAACCACCAATGAACGGTAATATATATGTCACCCAGCTTATCAACTTATCGCTGTCCACATCTTATCAACTCTCTAGCTGCTAATGAATGAATTTCAACAGTTTAGCCTTCTTATCACAATTTGTTAATGGATTTTTATTAAATGAAATGCGGACGACTGTGGTTTTCAAGCATGCCCCAATATTTTTCTCAAAGTAAAAGATTGCTTTATCCCAACTTCTAAAATAAATCCAGGATGGTGATTAAATACTGGCTTTGAATATTCTTTCGAAGTAAAAATAGGACCATTAAGAGAGTAAACGCAAGTAAAATTAGGAGAGTGTTTAAGAGATTTTATTTCTCATTAATTATTAGTTATTTATTACCCTATGATCTGCTTTGAGCAGCTGTAGATTTTTTTTATCTTCTTATCCTATCAATTAATTTTGCGTTAGAACAGTTGAATGATTTCTCTCAGAAAGAAGGAAATCTTTTATAAATTGTATTTGAGAGATATTTGGAAAACAATCTTGCCTTATATTAAATTAATGCTCTCAAAGTATTAGCTTAACAAAAACTAATGTTTATATATCTGTATTATTAACTACACCTTTACGCAGTTTCATAATTTTTTTGAAAATAGTGTTTTAAAATATAGCATAAAATTCGATGTTTTAAAAGTCAATAATTTATTAAACAAATAATCAACCCTGTTGAAGATTTTTAAAAGTGCACCCTATGATTTTTCTAGATTTTCGATGCCACTGTTATTTCTTCTTATTCTTATATAGTTTTAAGATTAATAGCGAATGCGTTTTAAAAATATTTAATATAATATAATTTTAAATATTTTTAAACCGTTGAAGAGTATATATTTTTGAAATATAGAGAAAATATAAATACTATACATATATACCATAAGTTGATAAATTAAACGATACAAAATGGGAAAAAGTAAACGACAAACTGATTCTACAAAGATATGCATAAGTGTAAACGTATAGTATATATGTATTTAAATATTCAGTAACTCACAAATTTATAAAAATTCCAGATAGTCTAAGAATGACCCAAATATTTCTTGTCAATATGATTCAAAGTGTAACGGTGCTTTTTATTATTGAGATAATAATAAAGCCTTCCTGATAATTTTGGATTTTCCGGAATCTGACCTTCCATTCTTGCATGAGTTCTACAATCAATCTTTTTCAGAACTGCAATTTATTATTTTTGAGTTAAAGACAATGTAATAATTAAAATAATATCATGTACAGTATTACAAAGTTAATTCTTTAATAATTTACTAGAGTCAAAACACAACTACAAGATTATCATTGTAAAAGGAAAGTCTTGATGATGATGAGAAATGATAGTTCTAGTGATAAATAATACTATATGTAGTACACCAAGCACAGTTTATTTAATACTTTTGAAATCAATAGATAGGTTTAACAAAACACAAATAAACTTGGCGTGTACAAACTTGATGGTTATATTATAATTTAACAAATATTTTCAGCAAATCATAACAACCACGTATATGGTAAACTTGATACATAAAATATTGATCACGATATAAATTCCCGAGAGGAGTTTATCTAGTTTGGTTTTAAGAATACATTCAGGCCAGTTGCCCGACGTGGAACTAATAAAAGTGCAGCACCTTTCCCCGAATCTATAACACGGGTAACCTATCCTGTTCTCCAATAGAGATGTCTGCAATAATGTCATTCATACTGTAGACTGGGGATATCTGACTATCGAACTAATTAAATATTGTTTTGTTTAGTTTAGTTACCATTAATAAGTCTACTAATATTTGATACTGTCACTCCGATAAAGTATATTGTTTATTCAGCATTATTAAACCGGCGACTATTCTCCTTTTAGTACTCCCATGTTATGTGAACAGAGCATTTTACAGAGTATTTTAATAAAATTTTGCCTTCATATAGTATATCCTACACGTAATTCTTCAGAGAGTTCAGCGTCGTATAATGCAGACCTGAAATTTTGTTTTTATTAGGGTTAGATGTGAAAACGTATATGGTTATGACATCCACAGCCAATCCATAATGTAACAGGTTTTTGATGGTCGGCTAGCTAGGTAATTTATTTCGCAGAAAACTTTGCTGCAGCCCTCCTTAAGCTGCTAGAAAATATAATATGACACAATATAAAAGAATAAACTGAGAGTTCCGAAAGTGTATGGATTTACATGAAAACTCATGAATAATTTTAATTACATCTTCCTTCCTTATTAGATTGGTATTCACATTACATTCTATTTTTAAACTTCCATGGGGTTTCTCTTTCATAAATTAGTAAAACGTATTTTCTAGTCTTATCTGACAGAGAACTAAGAGCCCTTTGCCAGGCATTTAGTTCTAGTAACCTTAAAAAGAAAGTAAATAATAGAACATAGTTCACAATGGTAGCGCGTGGCTTTGGGTATCGAAAGAAGATACAAGGTAAGCAAACATTATTTTTTTTCGAGCAAAACTATCAGAGATGACGACGTTTCTTTGTGCTCTTATGTTGTCGTAATCGAAAAGCTTTTAACCGAGGCGGTATACAAAAAGATTTCTCTAATAAAAATAAAAGATTGCTTAATGTGACGTTGCTAGGTTGAAGTTCAGGAATAACTGATTCGATAAAGGCTGACTTTGGCACCTTACGATTAGATTCAATGTAAAATTTATGTGACATGTATTTCAAATTAAGAAACGTTCTATTTTAGAAGCATTTTATTTATTTGTCCTGAAAATATTATTTTTATATAAATAATATATATATATATATATATATATATATATATATATATATATATATATATATATATATATATATAAAATGTGTGTAAATAAAATTTTATCAGTTATACATATATACTAGACTCTTAAGTGCAACGGTCCCTCTACGAATTGATGATTTTTCATACTAATGTTATATCAAAAATAAAAAAAAAATGTTACTGACAGAAGTGCGAGCTAACTTAGCTTCGTTCCTAAAGAAGTCACCATTGCTACATAATCCCCGTTATCAAATGTCAATTGTCAATTTTACCATCGCCATTAAACTACACAAATAACATGACTAAAAATTCTTCCTTTGTGATTCCGTTTTGGTTTTGCGACCAGCTTAAATAGTAAATATGAGTCGTAAATAAGGACTGTTATGGCCCTAAAACTACAAGGTTGTATGTGGCATTCTTTTCACTTTCCGAATTATTTGTGTTGTAACAAAGTTGTATATATTCCTGGCCTTATTTTGCTACCGAAAAATTGATGTCAGCATCAATATTAACGAATATATGAAAACATTTTTAGCGTTTAGTATTAGCAACAAAGTTGTATGTATGAACATACAACTTTGTAACACTATTGTTATAATTGTCATACACGTTGTTAGTTTGTTTTGTGTCCGTGTTGAAGTAAAAAAAAAATAGTGATTCTGAAAATTATAATGAGGATTCGATGTTTTGAGATGGATGTGATTTTGACAGGGATAAAGAATATGTTCCGGAAAAGTGCTATTTATAAAATTATAGTGCCATTTATAAAATTCTGTCGAATGTTGTAAAAGCTAATCCAGAAATTAGAACTCTGATATTTTAAAGTGATAGATGTATGCCACAAAACCGCAATAGCATTGACTTTGGCCATCAGTCATTTTCTTGAAGAAAATGATTTTCTTGAGAAAATATACATGAAGCTTTGTATATAGTTGCATTGTGAGGGTCCTGCGAATAACTGGGTACTATTCCCCTATATCATTAATGAGAATTTTAAGAATATAAGGGGGTGTAACGCGTACAAGGTTATAAAAATGCAAGCAAAGGATTTAAAAAATATTCAGGATGCCATTAAGAGTTTTAATTATAGTAATATTCCGTTTTCTAGGGTAGTATCTCTAAAAATATCCAAATATATGTATGAAATAAAGTATACAACCTCGTTGCTCTCAGAAAGTTACTAGATCATAAATATGAGACAACATAAACTAGGAAAATTACCAACTGACAAACCCTATGAATTAAAAAAAATGCAAGAAAAGAACCTCTTCACCTTAACATAAAGTGAAAGCACTAATGCCCATGTTTCCATGGATGCCTAAGGCTGATAGGGAGTTTTATGAAGCCGTAAATCCAGACACCGCATAAAATAGCACTAAGAATTATCGTATACTACAGAAACTAAATTAGTATGCTTTTAATTTGTTAAGAATTATTGTGAATTCCACGTTGTATATCGTGTTTTCCATACAAATATACAATAAGTATTTCTTAGTTTTGTTAAATAAAGTTGCATGTTTCAAAATTGAAAATAAAATCTTTTGTGAAAATTTACAAAGATGTATGTTTTTTGAAAAAAAGTTATATTTTCTTAAAACATCATTAAAAAAGACTAATTTCTTGATATATCTACTGCAATTCAAAATAGGTTATCGATATAAGACTTGTACATTTCTAATGTTTATACTCGTAAAATACAATCATCAAATTTTTTAAAACGTTTTTTCTCGAGAAGTAGAAATAATAACATACAACTCTGTAATATTAGGATGACGATGCGTTATGAGGCTATTAACATATTTTCCACATTTATACTATAATGCAACTCTATTCGTAGACTTTTTTGCAGTATAAATTTTTTGGTGTGCGATGAATCGAAGAAGACATATTAGAAGGCGTCATGTTGTGAATCAGATACCGTTCCAGATTCCAGCAAAACAATGTAGCGAATGTTTTAGTGTTTACTTTAAAACTCAGTTAATCTGTATTCCTCTTTCCTCAGTGGAACTTCAACCCAATACTAGATCTAGTCGACACCTCGGACCAAAGTATGAACGATATTCTTACATTCACCTCTATAGGAGAATAGAATATGTTGCACATCCATGTAGTGCCGCGGAGCAAAGTACTATATTTTTGTACCTCTGTATTGGACAACTAACCTGAATACTCATAGTATTACCTTTTATTTAGTAAACAGCTTCCGAAGGCCAAATAAGTAGGAGCCATAATATACACGTTAGAAGACTTTATGAAAAATTATTTTGTTGTAATCTGAAATTGTAATGTACGCAGCAACTCAAGTTATTCCCACTATCAACTATTTTTGTATGTTCATGCTAAAATAATATAGAAAAGATACATTATGGCACTTCAAGAAGTGTCAAAATAATAGGACAAATTACCGAATATTAACTTCCCTAGATATAAAACGGTTATTCTCCAAATATACGAGTATTTCCAGGTATTTGTACCACTTCGTAGACATTATATTCTATTTTGTCTTCCATTAGAACTAGCCTATCTCATTAAAAGGTTTCTAATAGTTTATTTAACAAAATTCATTAACAGTAAGCATACGGTATAACGAGAATACGGTGGCCATTCATGTCAATTCCAGTGCCTCGCTCCGTTTACAATAAGGTTGGGTGATCTATCGCATTATCCTATAGCGGTTAGAGGTGTCTGTAGCAATGCCATTCATACTTTAGTCCAGTATTGCGAATGTCATTGTATATCTTGGAAAATATGAAACGAACAAAATTACTTAAAAATATTTGTAGTAAACATAACCTGATAAAACTTTAATTTAAACTTTACGATGATGTACAACTATATTCTGAGTAGGGCTTTGTTGTAAAGGACTACGATATACTATATGGTACCGTTGAAAATTAACAGCTAGAGTGAAGCCATAAAACAGTTATTAAGATATAGGCCACATAAACAGCCAAGGTTGTAAAAGTATAATAGTCTACATCAGTTATTTCCACTCAAGGCGTTATGATGGAAAATTACGACAAAGACTATTTTATCTATTAGACGAAAGTTTAACGACACTAAGAAAATGTTTGAAAAGTATAGCAGCCTAGGCACCGTTCCTAGCAGAATCATAACACATATACCGTTTTAATTAAGCTAAAGCTAGGCGGGTTAATATCGCAATGCTCTTTTGAATTATTGCGTCCCAAAGCAACACCTGGAGAATGTTCAATATTGCAGTTCAGATGCGGTGACTTGCCTGGATACGATAATAATTCATTTTATTATGTGAGTTACAAGCAAACTTAGATGCCGTGCCGGATTTAATATAAAACTGATTTAAAGTTTTCAAATATGCATATATTTTCCAGACGGAGAAAAACTTGAATTTCAGTTAGAGGACTGAATAAAAATGAGGAACTCGTGGAGTGGGAGATGCTTGAAATTGAACGACACTAATTTGCAAATTCGGTAAAAGTAATGAAGAAACTTTATAATTCGGTTAGGATTGCGCGCCTCGAGTTTCAGATTTGTCACGAGTTGTATATTTAATTACTATTTGATTAATAGTAATTATGTCTCTAAAATTAGTATACGGAATAGACATTTTGTATGTACCGGGTTAGTCACCTAAAATGGACCCCCCTTTATTTCTGTTAATTTCAATCGAATCGAAAAATTCGGAAAAAGATTTTACATGATTATTTATGAATTATTTGAATATTTAAACAAATTTTCAAAAACTCTGCAAATTGAAAGGGGGCGAACCTTTTTTCTATTTTTTTTAACTAGAACACCCTGTATTTTTTTCCTTAAAAAAGTTACCCACAGTTTTCTGATCACAAAAATATATAATTGTTGTATCTTGGTAAGTATAGTTCTTGAGATATTCATACAAATATATAGTCACATCACAGGAATAAGTTTGGCATAAGACCATAAATCACGAGAGCTATGAACCGAAATGATTTAAAGAAACAATAATGCTTCGTTTGACAGTTATGTTATGTTTAACTTATGTTTGATTGTTATATTATTAATACGCTTTAAGTTAAGTTTTAATACACTTGTTAATATATCTAATATATTGATATGGGATATTCATTAGTCGAAAGGAAAGAAATATTAGAAATTTACTTAACCAGCAATAAAAACAAATACATAGCTAAAAGAGAATATGCAAGAAAATATCTTGAAAGACGCGTTCCCTCCAAGAACACTTTCTCTAATATTTATCTCAAGTTTGGGGACAACGAATCCTTAAAAGATAAGAAACGAGAAATAATGAAGCCCAAAACAGGAGAAGATATGGAAATGGACGTTTTACTTTATTTTACCGAACACCCCAATAAATCTACTAACGCTGCTGCAGAAGAATTTAATATTTCTTAAGCAAGTATAAGACGTATATTAAAACGTCACAAATATAAGCCTTATAGTATTTTGCTAGTTCAGCTTTTAACTGAAAGTAACTTTGCCGACAGAAGAGCTTTTTGTAGAGAGATGATTGAGAGCAGAAAACGACAATAACTTTTTAAAAAACTTATTTTGGATCGATGAAAGTAGCTTTTCAACGGCTGGACTTTTTAGTAGGAAAAATGCACATTATTGGCCGCCCGCAAATCCACATATTATAAAAAAAATAAAAACCCAAGGATATAATACAGTAAATGTGTGGTGCAGTATTCATCAAAATACAATTGTGGGTCCCGTATTCATTAATGGGTCCTTGAATGCAGTTTAGTATTTGAATATTCTTCGGGGTGAAGTAGAGAACTATTTAGATAATATTCCCCTTGCAACCAGGAATTCTGTTACTTGGCAACAAGATGGTGCTCCTCCACACTCTGTACGGAACGTAACGGAATATTTAAATGACAAATATCTATTTTGAATAGGAAGATACGGTTCTATACATTGGCCTGCTAATAGCCCAGACTTGAGTCCTTTGGACTTCTTTTTGTGGGGAACACTAAGCAAAACATATACGAAAATTCGGTATATAATAACTCGGATGAGTTGAAGGACTGTATCAGTCAAGAAATAGAAAATTTGCGGCAAAATGTTCATTTATTTGAAAACGTTAGAAATGAATTTATTAAAAGATGCCAACTGCGCCTTGATAGAAACGGAGGATACGTGGAGAACATATAGATATGTTTAATTTTAATAAAGTTCATTGGTTTTATGTTATTTATTGTTGCGCATTGTTTTTTTTTTATCATTATTTCGTTATTTATGTTTTGTGTTCATTAAATTTTGTTGTTGTCATTTTAATAAAGGTTTATTTGTTTATTATAATTATTATGTGTTGCCGCATCAAAGAATTTTCATACTTTTTTTCTTAAAAAACAAGATGTGTCGTCATATCTCAAAAACATAGCTCTCCTGATTTATGGTCTTATGCCAAACTTATTCCTGTGATGTGACTATATATTTGTATGAATATCTCAAGAACTATACTTACCAAGATACAACAGTTATATATTTTTGTGATCAGAAAACTGTGGGTAACTTTTTTATGTAAAAAATATAAGGTGTTCTATTTAAAAAAAAATAAAAAATTGTTCGCTCTCTTTTAATTTGCAGAGTTTTTGAAAATTTATTTAAATATTCAAAAAATTTATAAAAAATCATGTAAAATCCTTGTTTGAATTTTTCGATTCGATTGAAATTAAGAGAAATAAAGGGGGGGGGGGTCAATTTTAGGTGACTAACCCGGTACATTTTTAATTTTAATAATAATTTTAATCTTGCCCCGTTAAATTAGCATGTTTCGGTTTCTTTGTCTTTTTTGTATGACTAGATGAATAATCGGAAAGATCTTTGTTGTTGTATCAGACAAATTTCATGATCGGAATGAGAACTTGAAACTAGGTCAGAGAATGAAAGGATCAATATTAAGTCTTCAAAAATTAACGCTATATTTTTAGACTAACTGGACAGATTTATAGTTTGAATAAGATTTAAAACTAACAAAGAAACCCTAAAGACAAGACAACTTTACACACCGTATATTGATCGACGGTTAAGATAAATGTAGGGTGTGTAAAATTACCACAAAACTAGGACAAACTGAAGCGTCTACAGAGTTAACAGTTCATAATTTCTGGTTCGTATAATGATTCTTTGCGTGTACGTCATAGGTAACAATTGTATGAATCAATCAACTGACATTTTTGAACAGTGTCGTGTCGAAAACACATTTTAGGATAACAATTAGTACAATACAAATCCGTTAACCTATGAGTAATGAAAAGGTTCTCCACAAAAACATTCCATGGTAGTGGTATTTCCATCAAAATAAATGAAATATACTCAACGAAAATCATAATAAATGAAAAAAAATTAAATAAGTTTTACAGAAATATTGAGACGCCAATGAATCAAATTATACAATAAAGCTAAGACGTGACTGCACAATTGCATTCTGCTCGGCAAATTATTAACTGTCTATGCCATACGTAGTTGATTGAAACATGTATCGCTAGACATAAGTGCTGGTAATTGTGGCATATTAGTAACAATTACGAGTGGTGTAGAATGTGATCAGTGCATCGTCACTAAATTGATACATGCCCAAAGATCCATTATACAAATTGTAATCAAGACATTTCTATAGACGGGTTGTATTATTGATAAGGCAACACCAATACGTCCTCGCTGTGGTCAATCAGATGAAAATATTGATGCAGTGAGTGAAAGTGTACGGGAGTATCCAAACACATCAATTCAACATCGTGCACAATTGAACCACTCAAGAGCCACCATGCACCGGAATTTAGAGAAAGATCTGCATGTGTTAGCATACAAAATTCAGTTGACACAACAATTAAACGTTACAGACCATTAATAAAATTGTACATTTCTTAATTGTTACCTTTGTAAATGCTTCATTTTGTCATAATTTTTCTAAATGCAACTGTAAATGATCGCTCACTTTCATAACACAGTTGTACACAAACTATTCATTGTTAGTCGCGGCATGTTAACGTCGCATGATTTGTAAATGGCTGTCGTTAAATATTGGCGTCCTATCTTTGGCAAAACACAAATGGTGCGCTATTGAAATCCTATAGTTCCAATTGAGACACCCTACATTTAAGCTAATTATTTTTCTTAAATCTGAAATAATAAGAAATAATATTATTTAACAGAAATTTGTTATCAATGGGAAAACTTCTAAAATATATACATCTTAAATAAAATTTCATTATCAAAATGACATTAATCAAGTTCTAGATGGAATTGTACACCATTTTGCAATTACTGGGGTCATTATTTTACAGATATTGGTATCAATAAGACGTACTACTATCTACTCATGTAAAAATAAATGGTATATATTAGCTTCTGATAAAATTTGGGACAATAGCTCGAGGGCTTATGAAGTGTCCCTTTTTGAGTTTGAATTAAGTTGATATAATGTGCATTAAAAGTATAAGTCATATACTCGTATAATAATAATAGTAATAAACAGCTTTCACTGAAAATATAAATATAATATAATTGCAGGACAATAATTGTAACAATTACAGATACCTACACAGTTATTAAGTAAAGCATTACAATATAAACATTATTGAATGGTATATTAAATTAAAACATAATATATACATTTCTGATTATTGAAAAAGAAATAAAAAAAATATAAAAAATAATAAGTAATATCGTTCACATTTCGGAGCTGAAATACAAAACATCAGAGAAGGCGACTGAACTCAATGGCTTTACAGCGTAAATTGCCCTAGGCGTGCACTATATATGTATATCACAAAATAAGTTTACTCTATTTGAATTAGGACACATCATACACAACGGCGATCTTAAGAGTATCTTAGTTCTCGTCATACGTAATTTAAACATATCAAGTTGTCTAGATGAGGGTTTGGGTACACGAAAGTACAACTCACCAAGAAGATTACAACGGTCTATTTCATTATTTCTAAGAGCTTTTAGCCAAGCGTGGCACAAAGTAACACACGTTTTACGCGTAAGATTATCATTTAATAAAATGTTAAACTGCGACTGATAATTAAAGCCCCCTTCGAGGCATATTCCGTAAACTAAAATATAAAAATTGAATCAAAAACTAACTGTTATAATATTATATATGATGTGTTCTATGGTGTGATAAGTCACGTGAGGGAGGGACAATTTTGTCTTTTGCAATAAATGTCCATTCATATTCATGTATTCTATCCAGTTAGTATTAAATAATTTGAGAGTGTTTATGTATTATAGATATCAGTCAATTTGTGGAATAGTTTAAAATTTTTATGGACAAAATTAGGGGCAGCGCATTTCAAATTACATTTTTTTTTCATGAATAAGCTGTTTCCAAAGTACACTGCTAGTGGTTATGATTGTTACTTGTTGATAGAATATAAATCCAAGCACAAATTTTGTGATGTCAAAATTATCTGTTTTAAAAAAAAATAAATCATGAATAAAATGGACATTTGTGATGATTGCATTGTAAGCCATGATTTCTTACCTGATAATTTGGTCCGAGAATTATGTACACTTAATTACTTGTAGTTAATTATCTGTAATTACTAATACAAATATTTCATCAGTACCTATTAAATATAAGTGTCCTTTGGTACTTTTCTACAAATAGCAGTCTAAAAATCGGTTTTCAAAACCCTAGATTTTAACTCGTTTAATCACCTTTAAAACATTGTACTCGACATAAGTATAAGGATCTATAGTGTACTGTCAATGTAAGTAGAATAAATTGTAATAGTTACTATGATACGTTATATAATAATATGTAATGATAATGTAATCATAGTTATTATCAGTGGTGAAGCGTCCATTAAGGCTGCAAGGCGCAGCCTACAATATATATTTTAGATGGTAGACTTCGTTTTTATATTGCCACTTTCCTTAGCCAGAATGATAAACACTTTCCATTCATATTATCATACCTATTTCTATTTAAACTGAAGCGCTAGCATGCCGGCAACCGGCAGTGCGCAAACCTTGGCAGGCCTGCGCACTGAGAATCTGGGCTGACTCTCTTCCGCCTTGGATTTTATAGAAATTCGCGGTGCACGGTGGGGGGAGAGAGGAGTACGCGAAAAATTATATGCAATTTAGCTAGCCTGATCGATGAGTTTGCGTAATACAGTGGCTATAATATTAATCCTGTTAGAAGTAATCTCTGGTTGGCTCAGTTCAGTTAAGTTCAGTTCTTTAAGTCTATGATCTATGGGGCTATGTATCAGTGTGCATGTTCTGTGATTGCATTCGATAGTAGTAGTTGTATAGAAAATAAATATATTTTGTTTAGTCTGCATTCAAGCGTTTCATTTAAGATGCAAGTAAAAATAAAGCGCAAGTAAAAGTAACAATTCAACAGACCTGTCGTTAGTCGTAGTGATTAGTGTCATTTTTAAGGATGATGGACTCTAGACACTGCCGATTTAGTAGACTTTTTAATTAATAAGAGTGGTTATTTTAATAATTTATCTTTAGAAGATAAACTGAAAAATTAAAGCACAAAATCTACCAACTTATTTCAAGAACTATAGATGTTTTTGCAGAAAAGAAAACGCGGCGAATGGAATTGATATACAAAAGAATATAGGTAAGTTATTTTTGCGATACAACTATTCAATACATATATTGAATTAAAAATGAGCAGCCCCTCTCCCTCTTCTAATTCAGGACAACCTACCCTCAGCTTAAATCTACGCCTCGCCACTGGTTACTATATAATGATACATTATAATTACACGTACTTATGATGTACGTAATTATAACCTGATGAAGATCGCCAATAGTTTTGTAATTCTTCTTGCAAGCAAACACAAATACACATTATTGCAAATACAAACAACATTAATGTAATTCGAGCTCGGACTTTGACAAGGGAACATAACACTTTTCACACTTTTGTGTGAAAGCGCAACGATATGTGCTATTGGGAGTTTTAAGCATAATTTATTGCGTGGATTAGTTGGGTGAAAGACTCCTCTTAAAAAAGTTGATGACATTCGGGATTCTTTTAAAGCTACTTCGAGGGTAGTTTTTCATTTATTTATCCGCCTCTACGAACCGAATTCTGTGTAATAGAAAAGTTGAGGCCGTAGTATTCAATAGTCTTACTTTAGGAAATAACTGTATTAGAAGAGGGCTAACGATGGAATTAAGTTAAGTCTTTAGGTAAGGCTTAATGGCCCTATCTTTGAAACGTTAAGGAATATATATGATCAAAAGAATTACGTACAGATAAATGGATACAGGGATTATATTTGTAACGTATATAAATGAATATTTATTTACGAAAATTTATTCAAGTAACAATTTTTATATTCTTTTATAACGCACATCAATACAAAAAAAATAAAGTCCATGAAAATAAAACACGTTTATTCTTTGGTTGAACCATATAACTCTTCCACGTCCATTATATCATTTATTCGATGAAATATCTGAAATCTAAAATATATGACAATTCACGATTTTTACAGAGAAATTTTAATATTGATACAAAAAGAATGATATAATTTGTTTAATTGGTAACTCTATTTGTTCAATAATTGGCGAGATAATTTTATGATAATATAAAAAATATATTGTTATTCTAATTAATAACTGTTACTAGCTAATGCAATTTAAATTTTTTTTTAAATAATTATATCGGAAAATCGATTTCCTGATTGACCCATAACACTTCTGACAATATAATTATCATTATTTATGCGCTGCATTTCTATTATATATTTTTGAAGTTGGTACTTCTTTCCTTGTATAAAATAGCTTTTATGGAACTAAACATAACTTTGTCAAGTGAGGTAAGGTTGGGCTGGGAGAAGGTCACGCAGTAGTATTCTTTCCTATCCGCTCTAGGTATCTTCTATTTAAATCATTTCTGATCACAATAATGTTTTGGTGTAATGTTATATATTGGTCCCTTCTTCCATATTCGTCGCTCTTGATATGTTAGGCCAAGAATGACGTTTTTTATAATAATGAACCTTTCCCAAATGAACCTTTCTCAGTATTTAATGAACTTTCCTGCAGCTAACTCCAGTTAGCACCAGGAAGTGTATGAGACTTAGGACATTTATTATACAATGGTATGTGTACACCGTTACGCCAAACAGAATGCCTTCCGTAACAATGTGTATAGTTCTGTACACCGTATACCGTATACACTGTACAACGAAAAAATAGTTTATTCAAAAAGAACTTTGGAGGTGCAAATAGTGTGAATAATGCACTAGAATAGAAATAATTTTTAATACAATCATAATACATACGTACATTTGTAGACACAAATGTATAAAAAACACAAAGAAAATATAAATATTCACAAACAAGGGTAGTCAAAAAATATAAACACGAAATCAAACATACCTGTACATTGTATAAAAATTCGTCAATGCTTTAGCTTAAATTTCTTTAAATATAGATGGAAAGCTTTACAATACATATTCTTAATATTGTATTATTACATTTCTGTAACGATCAAGTTCATTGTAGAGTCGTACTTCTAGATTGTTTTGTTTTGTAATATGAATTCTCGATAGCGGTACTAAATCACCAGCATGTTTTGCATTATGCTGGTGTACGTTTGCATTCGTTAGTAAGTTCTGCAAGCTTTTGTGTACTAAAGGAAGTGACTCCATCAAATATGAGCATGCCAGTGGTAGAACCTTAAGGTGCATCCAAACATGCAACAATGAAGCGTATGGTAACGCCGCCCCGTGGCAATTTAAAGAGCTCACAGCGTAACATCGTAACGTCGTCGCGCAACATCAGACCGTTCCGTGGCTTGTTGGGTTTTCAGTGTCACATAAAAGGCTTGTACCGCGTTGGCGTTACGCGTCCCCCTTACATGTCTGGACGGGACTACAGTGAATACAATTGGTGGAACGGCGTGGTGTTATGAACCGATGTTACGCGTCGATGTCCTGAGCGGATAAAAATTTGCGATATTGTGTCACGATAGCAAGTTACGTGTCGGCGTTAGCATACATTTCTGTGTTGAATGTTTGGACGCACCTTTATGTTTCTTCGATAGTTCTCTGCTAGAAGCACAGATCGTTACGCCCTCAATGAGACGAACCGAACACTTCTGAAAAATAAACGCCCTTTGAGTTGTACTACAATTTCCCCATAATACTACTCCATACGTCAACTGACTTTGGAACAAGGTAAAATAAATTGTTTTCATGGCGTTATTATTTACAGATGGCCGCAGCTGTCTCATTACAAATATATGTGTGCTTAATTTCGAACATAGTCTGTCGAGATGAGCAGACCAATTTAAACTAGGGTCAAGTATGTTCCCCAGCACCTTCACCGATTCTGACTTTGGTCCTTTTTTATTGGACGTGAATGTTATGTTTCTTGTTTTCCCCATATTATGTTATAATTTATTGACTAAAAACCAGGTGCTTCCGGAAGTCAACCATTTCCTGGAACATAAATAATTCCGTAGAAGATTATATTAAGAATAACATTATCAACGCTATTTAAAATATACGTTGACATACTTCTGACTGAAATAGGAAGACACTCTCTTTATTATCAGTACAATTAGGAGTTAACACGTTAAGCGCCATTTGCATCCGTTTGGATACAAGTGGCCTTAAATGTTTAGGCCACCTGTATACAATCGGATACATTGGAAAACTTTAACAATCGGCTGCGTGTATTCTAACAGGATACAAAGCGTGCCTACAAATGTATGGGGGATTTATTAAGCATAGCCCGCTGAGCCAAAATGTGTTTCTGGCCAGCGATTTTCTTTTTGGATGGTTGTTAATAATGGACATTTTTGAAACAAAAAAAAATATGTTTTATTTAACTGAAATACATTATGCATCTTTTTCTTTGTGCTTTTGTAAACAAATAAACATTTGTAATATATTATTGCATTAATTCTGATTCACGGGTAGTAAAATAACATTTCAAGCAATAAAATTTTCCACAAGCACTACATTTGTGGCGGGTTTGTGAATATTTTTCTTGGGCATATTTACAATCATGACTGTTTTTAGAGTTTCATAGCAAACAAAATACCTATTTTTTTATTGCCATCAACCAGAACATGATTTACGTTGATTTGATTAGGCTGGGGAGGACGAGTACAACTTTCTTCTAAAAGCTGCGTGACAAATATTTCTTTGAATTTAGTGATGGATATTTTTTTCTTTGTTACTAGCTGATGTAAACAATAGGCATTTATTAGCGTAGTTCGCGTTAGTAGTTCTACTGCTAATTTTCGATACCATTTGATTCCTTTCATTCATCAAGACATCTTTCTTGTCCTTCCATTTCAAAACAATACAACCTGTATTACTCTGTAAACTCTTAGATTGGTATCTCTCCAACTTTGCTTTTACAACTTCTGGGGGATTATGTTTCCTGTTAGAGCGTAAAGTGCCCACTAAATGTGTTTTTCTTTTTTGAAGCTCGTGTGCTAAACATACGCTACTATAAAAATTGTCAGTGTAAATAGTCTTGCCCTTGTCAAGTAAATTTTGCGACAACTCCAGAACAGCGTTAGTGGCACTGGAAATATTTGTATCACCAATTTTGTTTTTGCCACAATATACCTTTAGGTTATAAGTATAACCGCCTCGAAGACACAATTTGTATAGTTTTATCCCAAATTTATGCCGCTTATTTGGAATATATTGCTTGAAGCTTAGACGGCCACGAAAGGGCACTAGTGTTTCATCAATACAAATATCTTCTTTAGGTATATAGATGTATTGAAATCGTTCCACTAGCATATTTATCAACGGCGTGATTTTGAATAATCGATTATTTTCTGGAGGATTAGAGTTGTCACAGAAATGCCATGTTCTCACTAATATTTCGAACCTGTTTCTTGATAAAATAGAGCTTATTTTATTTGTGTATATATCATTTTTTGACCAATAATCCCTTACTTGAGGTAACCGGACAATTCCCATCCACAATAGTGCTGCCAGAAAAATTTTCATATCATCATAAGTAGTATCATACCAAGTTTTTATGCGAGCATGAGGTAAAGTATTAGCCTGAGCCTGTT
Organism: Rosalia funebris; assembly: GCA_037954035.1. Taxonomy (NCBI): domain Eukaryota; kingdom Metazoa; phylum Arthropoda; class Insecta; order Coleoptera; family Cerambycidae; genus Rosalia; species Rosalia funebris. The sequence continues at coordinate 16,140,308 of JAZFAV010000001.1, read as the reverse complement.
TCGGTTACCATATAGTTTATTATCTGTTATAAAAATTTTATAAAAAACTACTTCTTTTTTTTTTCTTTGAAGGTATTCAAAATTTCTTCAGTCACGCCGGACTTTCTTTCACAGAAATCAAACACATTTAGCCTAGATAACATGAACTTTTTCCAAGTAAGTGTGTTTGTTTCGCTGTTTTCATGATCTGACTCATCATTATCTGTATCACTTTCTTCCACGTCACCTATATTTTCTGACATTATTACAGCTTCTATAGTTTCATCAATATGGTTATTGGAAGCTAAAAAGTCACATATAAAAAATAATAATAATAAGAATTTATGACATACTAGGATTAGAGAGATTATCAGATTCCTGATTAGGTAATTCAACTACTCTGTTGGCATTATCATCGGAAGAAGAGGGCACGTCACACCCCTGATCTATTCGTCCACTTCCGTTTTGCCAATATAGTTATCAGAAGCTAAAAAATACATAACACATTTACCTACCTATAAATAAAATAAAGTATGGTTAGTAAACTTACCATATTCTCCATCCATTCTTTATTGATGCATGATTAATAAAGAATGGGATCCAGACCCGGAGATAAGATGCAGGATCGAACAGACCAGGGCAACCTTCATAAGACTTCGAAAACTCCTCACAGACAGGAACTTGGATTTTGTCCTCAGATATAGGATGGTGAAATGCTATGTCTGGTCCGTTCTCCTATACGGTGTCGAGACGTGGACGCTAAAGGCAACAATCATCAACAAAATTGAGGCCTTCGAAATGTGGATCCTGCGGCGAATGTTGAGGGTGTCTTGGGTCGATCACGTGAGGAATTAGGACGTTCTTTGAAGAGCCGGTTTGCCAGAACGAGAACTTTTTGAAAACATCAAGAAAAGAAAAACGAGTTATCTGGGACACATACTACGTGGAGAACGCTACCACTTTCAACGCCTTATTCTTCAAGGAAAAATTGAAGGAGGTAGAAGAGGAATAGGCAGGAAGAAATGATCGTGGCTGAGAAATATTCGTCAATGGACGGGGATAAAGGACTTCCAGACACTGCAGAATGCTGCAGTTAATAGGACCATTTGATAAGAAAAAAGATGAACGCCTACGCAAGAATCTGCACGGCACTTTAAGAAGAAGTAAACTTACCAGAAGAAACATTACATACGGTATTCTTAATATTCTTATTTACCCCCTTATTCTCATTTTTAGTGAGACTGGTAAGTTTTTTCCTCTTGACTGGGATTTTCTCATCGCTAGAACTCTCGCTCTCTGACTCGTCTTGTTCACACTCTGATTCACTTGCACTAAAAGGTTCTTCATCGTCTGAGAAATCCACGAATTCCCATAATGATCTTGTTCCTTTTCATATGACATTATTTTCACTCACTATGGGCCTCTATGTAAACAAGAATCCACACACAACTCGAGCCACTTCACAAGCGCATGCCAAATACGGTCAAATACTACTGTGCGACTCACAAAATCCGACAGGAACTAACAAGTTTTACTCCTGTATATAAATAGATACAAGTGGCCAAAATTGATAATTCTTACAAAATGGCTACCTGTATCCATTTGAATACAACAATTTCTTTACAAAAGAAAAAAATATACACATAAATTATAAAATAATTAATTTATGAGAGCTTCATCCCCTTCACCGCAACGGTACGTAAAATCGAACATACTCCCAAAGTACAACCAGCTTTAAGCAAGAGCTTAACGAGGGCGCGCAGCAGTAAAGAGAGCCTCTTACTGTATATAAACCCCACCGAAGCAGGTTCATTTGCCGGCCTAGAGCGACCTGTTGTTAAATAGGACCATCTCCGAGATCGTGGGGCTCATCCCTCTCGAACGTCGAACTCGAGCACCCAACTCCTTCAGATAAGTTTTTATAGAACCTGGAATCAAAATAAAATAAACGACGATAATTCGCATCGTGATATTTGGACATGTTTGCAGTATTTTCTTGTAAATATCATCGTCAACTGAAGGAGTTTAAAGTTGAATTTGCTCGGGCCGTAAACTTTTGAAGGATATAAAATTTTGTTGCATCAACTTATTTTAGTTTCCTGGCGGAGTTTTTGGAGTCTCGATCGCTTCGACCGGTTTTATGGCGGTATGGCTGTAAAAAATTGTATATCCTTATTTGCATAGCTATAAATTCTTATACTTATAGTTTTGATATCGTCCCAAATTGAAATGTTCAGGACATAGTGTGTGAGAAGCAGAGGTTTATTAACTTTAAACGAAACATTGGCCCATGATTAAAGACAGGCATATTGTAGCTATGATATATCTACATCAGTTTGAATTAGTTGAGTTAATATGATATGTGTCAGAAAAAACATTTTTTGAATTTAGTTAGTACAAAATAATATCATCATGTTAAACTTAGATAAATATTCTTGTTTATTTTATTACTTATTTATTTCATTTCAATTACATATACACTTTTAATAATTATTTAATTACCTTTTAATTAATTTTTATTAATTAATTTATTTCTCCCCAAAGATTGTTTTTGAAAAAATTTATCATGTGATATGAATTAGCACAGGATGATACAGGTGACGACTGTAGCCTGTAGCTGTAAGAAAAGTATTAATAGATTTGCAGGCCCTCCTGTAGCTATCGGAAAGAGCAGATATCCGCATCAGAACCTCATATTTAGCAACACCTTTAATGGCAATCGTCTGATATATGATTTCAATGAGACATTTCATTGTCCTTTTCCTTTGAAGTCCCTTTATTTCCTTTATAGACCGTGGATCCAAGGGAGAGTTTGGATTTGATGCCTGTATTTTTTTATCTGTGTTTTATATTGTTTAAAACACACGCTTTGAAATTCTATACTTTTTTCCGAAATACATTTTGTTTGAACTAATGAAATAACATTAACGTATGTATGTTTCTAAATAATCGGTGTAAGGTTTCATATCATTGTCTTCAGTATTATCCTCTATATTAAGCAAAAAATATTTTCTGGATATGCATTTGTGGACTACAATAATATTTTGTATCACCTATTTTCAATTCTTCCACATTTCATAAAATCTAGGTAATGTATAGTTTGTGAAGTCTATCGTAGTAATTAATATATTTATTTACTATTGCACAGGTATTACGTATGTATAATTCCTTATTAATCTGACATATATATGTTTTTACAATTTATACCGACTTTAAACTTGTGGAAAATATGTTTAAAGCAAGTATAGTAAAGTTATCTTTTTCTCAACGACTTATAGTTACCAATTTTATTAGGAACTTAACTTAACTTCTCTATTCCTCCTTTCATCTATTGCCCTATTTTCCCTTCTATCTTCCGGAAGTTCTCTGTCTTTATTTTTTCTCTTTTAGTCGCTTTCGGTGTTTCTCTCTTTCTCTACTTCCTCCCTTTCCTCTTTCTGTCCTTCTAGATTTTTATATTTATCTATCTTTCTTCCCTTCTCATTTTCTCAATTTCTTGTACACCTTTCTCTCTGTTTTTGAAAGAAAGAGATAATTGAATAACGACACAGAATAGCATAAAGCATTATCGTTTCTCAAATTATTTCATGTCGTTAATGTACATATTTGAATATACATTATTTTTCTAATATTTACATATACACTTTGGTACTATATATTTCATTACACTCAATGTAATCTACGATAGTGACATCTATGTCACTAATTATAAGACGCAATCGGGCGAAAAGTGAAAGTTTCGGAAGAACTTGAATTAATGTACCCGAATAATAAATCATCCTCTATTAAATTATTTAGGAAAGTTTGAGATATGCGACTCAGATTTCCGGCACATTTCGTGCGACATAAATTTGCCGCCACGAAGGTTAATCAAGACACATTGTAGAGTGGTGGGCGTTGCGTGTACAATTCACGGCGCCGAATGAGCCGATCCACTCCTGGTAATGGAATTAGAGGGAATGGGTGTACGTGTAGATAAGATTATTATATAGAGCATCAACAAATAATATTTAGATATTATGTACGTGGATTATTCATTAATTATGCCTGCTTTTGGGCTATTAAACAGTTATCAATTTTCCAATAAATGACGGAGGTGCCAATGTAAGTATTTAAATAAATACTTGTATCTCTATACTTATCCCTAACAGTATATTTATATAGTATTTATGAACTGCTATAACACGCTTACTCTAACCCCTAGTTACTGCGAGAAGTTAACCATGTACAAACGTTATATATATATATATATATATATATATATATATATATATATATATATATATATAATGGTTAAGGGTTAAAAAAAGCAAATAATAGTAACATTTAAAAAATCCACTCATATTCAAATGACAGTGGATATTTATTTTATAGCATGTTCAGTACTTTTGTGATTTTATTTTTTTATTTTATTTGGCGGTCCTCGTACCTGAAACAAAGTGCAGGGTAACAGAAGAGCTGCTTGGGCGGTTTTTTGGACCTACTAAACAGTTTTGATGTTTCTTTATTTACTTAATTTTTATCTGATCTATTCACCTATTACAGGGCCTTCTGTCTCTATATGTATCTAAGATTCCCTATACAGGGAATCTTTCATTATTTCCTTACTGCTTATTTCTAGCTTTGGTTTAGATTTATTAGATGTTGTATATACAGGAAAATCTTTTAAAAACTTGCTCGTAGGGGTTCGACTGTACAAATCGTCTTCGGATTAAATACTCTAGTCTTGATCTGCATACAAAGTGTATTCTACATACGTTTCCAATCTTATAAGAACGATATATGACAACAGTTTATTATAACGATAACTTAAAGTTATGGATATTTCTTCTAAATATAACTTCAGATGTGGACAACTGACTAAAGCTGAACAGATATATTTTATTTAGTTCAATATTTTTGGCAGTTTGTTATTTGTTACAATAAATAATGTTATACTTTTATAACTATATATTTTGTATATTATATATCGATATTCTACACATTTTAACATTATTTAAAACGTAAACATATATAAAAATAGTAATAAACAAAATAATAATTATATAAAATTATAACTTCCATATGTGTATATTTTTAAAGTTATTATATGAATGTCCTATTTTAAATAGGTACATTTTAAAAGTCCGAAAAACGTATATTCTTCTACTTTTTTTTGTGATAAGAACAAAAATTATGGAATGAAAAAACTTTTTATTTGCCAAAAAGTGGATAATATGAATATTTTAATACGAAATTATTTTTTTTATAATAATGGATCTATTATACCCATAATTTGGTGACTTACACATTTATTGATTGTAAATGTAGGGTTAAGTTATACCATGTATATCTATTTATATCGTAACGTTTCCATCATACATGAAAATATTCTATAAGGCAGTTTAAATGACATCTTATTTTGTCCCAAGTGACCAGTTGTTCCTTAAGGAAATAATTCTAAACAGTGTATTTAAAGAGTTTCCTTATCTATCAGTTCTCATAGTTTTAAAACGTGTTAAAGAGAACTAAATTACTTTTAAATTTTTTACCAATAAATTTCCAATCTCTAGTAAACGCGTTTTCTTTTGCTTTCACTGTTAGGTTACTATTAGAAACACTTCTTTAGAATTTTGTTCTACAATTATTTTCATCTAACACATTTAACTAAATTAAAATAAGAGTCCATATAACATTTGCTTTTACTTTTTTTAACGAAAAGTGATTTTCGTGAAAAAAAATTAAAAAGTCATTAATAATCTTAGGATATATTTACATTTGAGACTGTACTAGGTTAAGAAAGAATACATAAAACTATAAGGAAGTGGAAAATTAATATGATGCATAAAATAAATCCCTGTCCCGCAATTCCTAAAAAAAACACCGTTTTCTTTAAAAGGAATATCAAATATGACATTAAGGAAATTTTATGATTATGACCTTATCACTGCGTTCATACTCGACCTTCGGTATACAATATTAAACAGGTAGATTGTCAATCTACTTAATTAACAGTTTATCCCATATAATGTAAGCTTTGGTAATAGTCTATATATTTAATACCCTGAAGATAAGGAAACGAAACATGAACTAAGTGTGAACATTACACAGTATACAACATGTCATTTCTCAATATTCGACCATGTTGGTAGCTAAATGTTTGGTTGTTACTAATTCAGAAAATCATTGACATCACTGGAGCCTACCTAATAGAAATTACTAAATAGGAGGGAAATCTCTTCTTTATACTGGTAAGGTTATTTAGTTTCGTATTAGTTAGCTCTTGCGTAATCTAAAAATTATTCCTAGCAGATAAAAAGTAAAAATCAATGCTGTGCTTCATAATAACTATATTAATTGTATTTGTTTATTGCCCAAAAGTTAATATATCGTTATAAGCTAATTATAATGGTCACAAATATGAATCTCGGATGAGGGTGTCTAGGGTGTGCACGTCGTAAAATTATGCAGTATTTCGCCATGAGTTGGCTAGAATTTACTGATATATTAGCCTCTGGGGCCTATTTTATACTACTTAAACGTTTCTAGTTACTATTAGGGTACTCCTTGTAGAAATTCATCTAGAGAGCGCTTGCTTTCCGTTGTTCCCCATTCCAGAACCCTCCTACATTCTATGAAAGCACTCCTACATTGTCAATAGTAAGAATATCAGGTAGTCGTGACGAGGATAAAACCATCCCGATATACGATATGAATTTCTGAATAGCTATATATATATATATATATATATATATATATATATATATATATATATATATATATATACATATAATATGAATAGTCGTTCGACTGTATGTGTGTCAGAGCTTATGTGATGTAGATTATTGATTTTTATACCACATTTTCAATTGTTTATAACGCATATATGGCTTTCTATGATATACAATTAGGAATATATTGGGTGTTAATTATATCCGTTCTTTTACAATTGGGTAATGTAATTGAATAAATTTAAATAATGACGTATAGGGTTAAATAGTGGGAAATACACTAAAACTACATTGTACTTATAATAAATATCAACCTAATTTATTAACTTTCATGCAATATGTAAATACAGTTTCATAGAATAGAAACTCCTAAACTATCATAGTGGGTAAAATGAAGATTCATAAAACCAAGATGATTTCTCTGCGGTCTTCCCATGCTATTTAAGTACTTTCCAGCAATAAATTAAATCGAGGACGTTTATTGTCAATTTAAAGATATTTAAATAAAAACAAGCTAGGCTCTTACAAAGAATAACGGATAGTATATAAGGCTACAGAAATTTTAGTATAGTGTATTTGAAAAATCATTTCATTCTTACTAGAGTCATAGAGTGCATTTGAAAAGTAATGAATATATTCGTTACAAATTCGAGGAGTAACTTTTGGAAATACTCTTTTTTGCATACATTACGATAATAACTGTATTAGTGTGAGTATAGGTTAGAGAAGAGAAAGGAAGAAAAACGAGTGGGCAATTTCAAAATATTAAATATAAAAAGTCAGCTAAGTAAATATTGTAAATTATGCACCGTTGCGTGGTAGTAGTCAAGACGCTTAATAAATTCCTTTAGAATATTGTCAATAACTTCAGGAGGTAGACGTTGTATTTCGTAACGAATTCCTGCTTTTAAATCGTCTAAATTATACAGCTTGGTAACGTATAACTTTATTTTTCAAGGATCACGACTAAAACTAATCTAGGGGTTTCAAGTCTGGCAATCTGGTTAGCCATTCAATTGTCCCTTTTTCTTTGTCCAACGATTCATTTCAACATTTTTTCAGGTACAAACAGATAAAGATCTAGATCGTAGAAGATGTTTCCGCTAGTAAATAACAAAAAACTTGGACGGAGATGCGATAGATCTTGATTGAACGAGAACGAGAGGTTGAACATAATATAAAATTTAGAAGACGCATTTTTTAGATTGCGATTATTTTACAAACGACATATTCTGTCGTTTGAAATAAGTCCGTAGAGTAGCAGATAGAAGAAGACAAAACTAATTTTTGTCCAGAAATCGTTTTCACCCTATATAAGCCATATATAATAAAACGTAAAAGATAAGAATACGGATAATAACTACAGTAAATATTTTGTTTGATATCTTATTACTTTCTCAGATTCATAAATGTTATTTTATATCAATTAACAGTTCGTCTCAAAATTAAGTAGTGGCATAGAAAGAGGTAAACGTATTTCTGAATACAATTCTACTTCATTTATTCTCTCATATAAACCGATGAGTATTCTGTATGCAAAGAAATCACTGTTCATATCGAAATATGATACAATCGTCTGTATTCAATACACTGCTGACACGCCAACAGACTCACTTTTATCAATTCACTTTATTTCAATACACAAGCATCTTCGGTATTCGCGATCCTTATATCGCTGAGACATGACAGGAGAGAATTTCTCTTTTATAGATTTCCACTTAACCAAGTGAAAAGAACTGATTTGTAATGAATGACATGTCTGATAAGTTGTACGTGATTGTAAATGGTACTAATAAAATCCAAGTTTCTGAATATACTATGAAATTTGATCCTGAGGCATATACAGGGTTTTCGTGAAACATTCAGTATACGTACTTGAATAGTTCTGTTTATTTTTCAAAATATATAAATAAATAAAACTGCAGTATACAATTTTATATGTAAGCTCAGTATCTCAAGGTTAACTAATATTTTAGAGAAATCTCTTGAAGACCTAAACAAATTGAAAGTACTTCTTAAATTTTGAGTTTATTAACACTATGCTGACATTTTTATTGAAATATCTGCGATATATATAGTAATGGTATACGTTAGATATATTAAAATCAACTTATTTTTCGGAAAATTTCCAAAAGACCAACATTAACTTAAGATATTGCGAAACTAAATTAAGAAATAAACACACCAAATCTTGTATGCTTCATGTTTATTAAAAGGCGAACCAATATGAATAAACAAAACGGTACGTAATTGTATACAAACAGTTAAAAGCTTATTTGTGTTGGGCTGTCATTAAAGAGCATATGATGATGTATATTACTACACAATTTCATACTTTAAAAATAATGGTACTTTTTAAAATAAGAAGATAATTTTAAAACTAAATTAAAATATAGCTAAATAATTTTTTGCATAAATAGTGATATATAAAACGATAATGAATTATTGGTGTGTCAAATTAGATTATACACATAGTTTCTCACATATATACATTAAAATGTGTAGACCTATCAAAGCGTCTAAAAAATTAGACAATGAAAAATACTAAATCATTTAATAAAACAGTGAATTAACCTCATCCAAATATGTAAATAAATGTATTATTTTAAGAGAAAATATCTGAAAAGGAACATTTCTACTATTGATTATATTACCTCTCAATATATTTAATCTGTTTAAATAAAATAAAAATAAGAACATTTAGAGAAAAAAATAGGTAAGATCATATACCCTTTTATATCATGACGATACAAAAGCGTTTGCTCTTATGATGTAATACTAATAAATCATTTATGATGTAAAGTTGTGTTTATTATTTTAAACTTCGTTGGACAAACAACACTGGGGTACAAATCAAGGAAATACGAGGCATAATATAGTATATATTGTACCGAATTATAATTAGTAAAAATTACAATTTTTACTAATTAAATATGCCATATATGCCATAATCATTAATTCTTTTCTTGCAACTGCGCTTATATCTTGTTGATGTATTTCACTTATATTCCATAACTATAGATTCAGTAATATGTACAAAGATAGTATTTAATAAATTAATTAGCATATATATGTAAATTAACTTGACTAGAGTAAATGGCGGAGGACCCGGGTACAATGCATGTAACTATTTGCATTTTCTCTTCACTCTTTTAAGTTGAGTGCTGAATATTTCAATGGAAATAACGAAAGTGTTTTAAATTATTACGTAATAATCGTATAGTATTTTTATGGTTATATATAATTATAGTATTTTATCAATAACCTCATAACTATATTTTTAAATATATTCGTGAAAATTAGCTATAAAATGTACTCATATATATAATTTCTTTTAAATTCCTATTCCTAGACATTTAATAAGATAATGAATAATTTGAAATGTATTAATAAACATATTTCAAATTTGAGATATATAAATTTGCATTCTTTCTGAGCCTCTTTAAAAAATTGCCACTTTTAATTACATTTGCTTTTTCTTTGTTTTTTGTTGCTATGGTTACTTTTATTGAAAAAATAGATTTTCAGGAGTGTTCTTTAGGGGTCTGTATCTCCGTAGGGGGGCCCTCTGGGGAATATTTTTACAGGAACTTGTCATGTTATTTTAACGTCCCCTGTATAAATCCGAGCGATTGCTCACATATTCTCGGACACCCTATATACAAAAGCTCAATAATAATTATTAGTTGTACTATTCGAACAAATAGAGCCCAAATCGTTTTTTTAGATATTTACAAAAAATTGCTATTGTTTTATTATACTAATGAATTTGTATTATTCTTATTAGATTTATTTAATTTCACTACAAATATGGTGCGAAATTATAGTTACATAAATAAAATTCAGAATATCTGTAAGGTAAAAAATGTTTTTGTTCTATTTAGACAATGATTATAATTAAAGAAATAACGTCAATCACGTATTTCTAATATTAAGAGACCCGTGTTTTTAAATATAGTCTTCTTAATAAAAACTCATGGTGCTGTTATTGATACCATAAGCATCTTATTATGGTGTGTCCTATTTGTGGCTATTCTGTTCTTACTTCCCTTTCTTTACTTCTTCGCCCATACTATTTCGTATTTTCAAAAATAGTTTCCATTCTTTTCTATTTCTTGGAAAGTTATTACTTCGGCTATCATTTTCCCTCTTTCCAATATTTCCTTTACAGAATTGCCTTAGCTCTGTCTCCATCTTCGTCTTCCTTTTCCTCTTCCTCTTCTTCTATCTTATGCTACAGTTCTTATTATTGCTTCACTTATCTCGAGTCCTGCATTCTTTGTAGGTGATCCCAACAATGTAATTGTTTACTTTATGTATAACTATTTATGTATCCAAGCTTTAGATTTATTAATAAATATTATATATTAAATAATAGATAAATTCAGCTAAATAAATGAGGGAGAATTGAAGATTCAAATTTTCTGTCAAAACATCGTGATTACAAAAATTATCCTTAACGAAATATTTCTTACTAGTTCAAATCGTTGCGAAGCAGTGAAAACGTTTTGTAACGTGGCGATACTGTACAAGTCTAGTTAATTAAGTTTAAATAAAACGAAGTGAATTAAAGCGTGTCAGAGAAATAGTGAAGTATGCGGCTAGGATACGTATTAGCCAATTTACTGCCTTCTCAGTTTTCTAACCCTTCCGAAGTTTACGTAAAATATAAAGATAAAGTAGCAATGAACGAACAACTTTTAATTAGAACGAAATTACCTGTGAGTTTTCTCACCTCTTTAACTACCTTTTTAAATGGTGTTGGAAAATGAGAAACTGTAATTTAATTAGCCGATTTTGAAATATCGTTTGCAAGAGCAGGTTAATTGAATTGATACATTTATTTATGCACAATTATTATGGAGTTGTATAAAAGCATAAACATTATTTATCATAAAATATCAGAAACAAACAACAATAACAAACATAATTAAAAAATAAGATTTCTTAATTTTGTAGCTTAGGTTATAATAGATAAGAGAGACACATACGTATACGACAAACCCTCTTTAGTAGAAGTATCATTCTAAAAGATATTTAAATGTTAATTTACTAGATTAATATAATGGCAAATATAGAAACCTATTCTTTTTAATTGCTAATGTTTCTATTATACCACTGGAAAGTTCTAAACCCAAAATCTTTCGAAAGTTTTACCTTCATTTTCTATTTGTGTTATAGTAAAGATAGTGGATGCTAAATCTTTAATTTTGTAATGAAGTTTGCTGTATATCTGTCCCTTGTATTAGGTAGTGCTACAAATATTTTCGAGATATAATGGGATTATTAAATTATAAAAAAACTGTCATTCTTAAACCCTGAATCTGTGATATATGTATATACATTTAGGACATATGCTTATATGAACTTTTTGTCTTAAAGTCATGCAATAAATCTCCTCTTAAAGTTTATCTACGTACTCAATAAGCACCCTGTACATGCCATTTAAATATAATAACAGTCTTTTTGTTTTTGCATAACCCTCGTAAGAACCGTGTTGCATAGGTGTCATATTTAATAAATGCCTTGTCGAGAACCTAGAATTGATATTTCCCCAGTTAGTGAAAGTAATTCTTGTAAAATGTCACATAACATTTTCCTATATAAGTGACTGAAAGGCAGGAAATTATATTCATATATTTCAAAGAAACTCGAGTTCGATCTTGGCTGCGCTGTGATGTGTAAGACAAGAGATAAAATATTTAATTACAACAGAAATGAAATGAATAGGGTGTATATAGAGTTGTCGGTCGTCCATATCTAGGTATTGGAGTTAAGTAGCTTAAAATAATGATTATTTTGATCGTAATAACTGGAATATAAGGGACAAGTATTACCTCATTTGTATAATTTGTAATTGACAAGGAATCAACCAACTATACAGAAATCAGAGTAAAACATGATGATAAATATAACTTCATTCATTCTAATTTCTGCTTGGGATTCCAGTGAATTACTCATTTTAGAAGTTATTATGAACGCAATTAACCAAGGAATATTAAAGAAGCTATCTATATAATACCCATTTTGACTTTTATTCAAATTTGCATCGTCAGTTATGGGAAGATGTTGTCCAAGAAGATAAATTTGAAAATTTAATTAGTATTTCTTATATATAGGGTCACTAATATGTATCAAACCAATACAATTCTGTTTTATTTAATATTTAATTTAGAGGTATACAGTTTACTATATTTCCTTTGCAAGTGTGTTATTAACACATACATAAATGTACTGTATAGTAAACGACTGTTATTTCAACTTAAGAAATAATATTTTATATACTTCAATTCTTTCAAGGTAATCGCCTTTTAAAGAATGATGATGATTTTATTTATAGCTTGATGTAAGGATGTGTCAGTTTTTATAAAGCCGCTTTTATCAGCCACTAACATACTTCAAATCGACTTGACGTACAAGTTCTTTTTGATACAATACGTGTAATGCACCTGAAAGAAATATACATACATAACACTCTTTAGTTAGAAAGTTTTGCATTTCTTCTTCTAATTATATCAAGTCATAACAAAAATATTGAATGATTATTAGAACCATTTAATTTATATGTAAATAAGTTAATATGCGTCGATTGTTTTCGAAATACAGTAAACATATTCATTTATTTATTGTATTTTGTTGATGAAATGGCGAAGGTTCTAGGGATAATCGAATTAGGGAATATATTTAAAACTCTCATACGCCAAATGCTTGAGCATAGGTTACTATTGTATATGACGTAATTAGTGACAATCTGTCTTCATTCTCAAGTCCTTTCTGACACAGTACATGTAATGTACCTGAAAAGAAAGTACATTTTGGTATATTTTCTGGTATGGCTTAATTTCGATTAATAAAATGGTAAAAAGTGATAATAATATTTCCTGTCATGAAGTAGCTTTATTCATTGAGGAAGACATATATCCAGACTGTTATATTTAATAAGATCTTAGAATTTAATAGACATATAATAATTAAAATCGCATAAAACTTGTAAAAAATTATACAAGTTTGTGATACTACCCATAAATACAGTTTCGTAGTATATAATGCATTATCAATACATGGAATCTTGAAAACTCAAACGAAATTCAATTAAAAAGGATTCAATTAATTATTGAAATTCCTGATTTGCGAAAATTTTATTACAATACAGTTAAAATTAATTTTCTAAAATCATAAATTTGTACAGTATTCAAAATTAATAAGGCGTATGTTGGTTATTTTTCTTTAAAATTTCGACTGCATATTTATCATCATATTAAAAAAATCTGGTCAAAGTGCTATCGATAATATGAATTTTTGAGGTGTTAATAAATTTCTTGCTACAGCCGGCTACGGTATTTAGAAGACGGGTATTTTAATTGTAGTTCTGTGATATTTTATAATAGATTATCACCAATCATGAATCACCCATTTCATACACGGTATAATTTTTCAGAAATATTTTACTTTTATTATTTGTTAATGCTATTTTCATGGTATTATTGTTAATGTCAAGGTCAATGTTACTTTCAAAAATATATTATCCATGACTATTTAAGTGATTAACCTCCTTATTTAATTTACTTTTCCCCATGTGCCTATTTATTTATATTTTTATCAATATTTCTAACTGTATTAATCTGTGAATTATTGTTTAGAGTTATGATATGGAGTAGATTATTATTTAAACTTCAACATAGAAATAAACATTACATCTTAACAAATAAATCTATTCATTTATTTTACTCATTCATGAATTAAGAAATTAACTAATTAGCTTATGTATTTATTTACGTAGAATTAAAACATATGTTTAACATATATAAGGCAAAGATATGTTTTCTTTTAATTTCTAGTGTTTTGTGTTTAATAATTTTTCATTGGCCGTTGATTCGCGTAACCAATACATATATCACTTGTTCAACAACTGAATTATCTCTAATTAATTATTGGTGTTTCATGGACGTCAAAATTTACTATTATTGTTCATTAGCTCTATCACTGGTATACATTCGCTGTGGTTGTTTTATTGCAGAGCCGACGATGAAAGATGCAGCGCTGGTGGCATGCTAATAACGGCAGCTCTGATTGAATCAAATTCGAATTTACAACACAACTCTGTGCACTAGCATCTCTATAATGCAAAATAAACGGGACAAGCTCTGAATATGTCAATTAGTTCTATAAAGCATCGCATGTTGTTATGTATGCTTTGTCGTCAAAGTACACGTATTCATTTTTCAACGCGATGCTTTTACTAGGAAACACAATATGCTTACACGTTTATGTCAGCATGAGACAAAAATTCATGTTATCCTAATATACCATAAAAAATGTCTTATTTAGATCATTCAATAGTGTATGCGTTAAATTTTCCTAACAAATTAATATAGACTCCAGCAAAGCGTAACAATTAAGTCGAAAGTCAACGAAGATACATAATTTTAACTTGTCACCCATATATAAGGTGGCGCATCGGGTATTGACGGTTTATAGAGTGTTATTATGGATATACTAATGAAACGACCAAGGTCAAAAACATACATTTTTATTACACATATAATGCAATTTTACAATAAACATTATTTTTTGAAAATGATATCTTTTAAATGGTCACCACGTTTTTCTAAACATTCCTGAAGTCGTGATTGAAAATTCTCTGTAACTCGTAGCAGCATCTCCTGGTTTATCGCTCTGATTTCTCGAGTAATGTTGTCTTTTAAAGCTTATAGCGTTTGAGGTCTATTTTCGAAAACCCTAGCTTTCAAATATCCCCACAAGAAAGAATCAAGGCTTGTCAAATCTGGTGACCTCAGCGGCCAATTAAAATCACCATGACGGGATATGTCGTCCAGGAAACATGTTTCTTAGAGCAGCCATGCAAATTCCATGCCATGGATGGAGCAACAAGCCATGCAGTATGGCTTATTGCTCCATCCTACCGGAACCATAAGACGTTATTTTCTACCCCCAGTAGTTGCAATTCAGCAGATAAAAAAATTTGAAACATCTCCAAATACCGTTGAGAAGCTACAGACACTGTACGGTTATTTTCTTCAAAAAAGTATGGGCCTAGTATTCCGAATGCAGACACACCACATCGTACGCTAACTTTTTCGGAATGCAGAGGTTATTCGTGAATTTGTTGAGGTGGTTCAGTAGCCCAGTATCGAAAATTTTGTTTATTCACATATCCTGATAAATGGAAATGCGCCTCATCAGACATTATTAAATTTAAAACATTTGGGTTCAGTACATAAAGAAATGCTTTATAAAATTGTATTCGTGCTGGTAAATCTTGCGGTAAAATTTTATGAACAACTTGAATTTTGTATGGATGAAATCGTAGGTCCCCGTGTAAAATTCGACTCAAACTTCTTCGTGTAATGTTCAATGCTACTGCTTGACGCCTTGCTAAACGAACTGGACTCCTTATTACAGCTTGCTGTACTCGCTATACGTTCTCCGGTGTACGCACAGTTTTGACAGAACCGACAAATTAATTTTTTACACTTCCATGATCACGAAACTTTGCAGCCAACCGCAAAATTGTGTTGCGCGAAGGAATTCTACCACGCGTTGGAATGTTATATTCGCTCCGAAACTGTCGTTGCACCTCAATAACAGACTCCGATCGGTGATACGCACTAACGTAAAAGTTACGTTGATTCACTGGCCACGTATCCATGGCTAATAAATGGCGTTACATGCGGAATATTTTAAGCGGTTGAATATCCCCTCCACCTTGCTCATATTGGGACAGTGGCGTCTCAAGAATCATTAATACCCATTGCGCCACTCTGTATAAAAAGAACTGCAAAACTTGTGAGAAATCGCCACTTCACTGTCGCATAATGATGGCATATTTATGAGATAAAACAACCGTCTAAATTGGTTTTACAAGCCTAATTAACTCTTTTAATGAGCTACGAGTAGAACAGACTCGTCAGGTTGTATAGCTAACAGACTCGATGGTGTACCTACTTTACTTCTATTCTACAGTTTTCTATAGTAATTAGTACTTAGTGTAATAATAGCGTTTGTGAATGTTTAAGTTCTTTCTAACGTTTGAATGTTTAGTTTTTGTTAAATCGATTATTAATTTTGCAATAAAATGTAAAAGCTTCGCGTCGAATTATATAAGTAAATAATATACTATTAAAAATATTTAACAGTTATTACATGCCATACAATAAAATATATCACAATATATTGTTAGTGAGAATATCTTAATACATTAAGCACGGTGAAGAAATTAAGGGAATTCTATTCATCTTTGTTAAAACTACAAGTAATAATTTAAAAATAAATAAACAGTTAAAAATAAATAAACAGTTTTAAAACCTCAAAACGTTAAAATGGACTTTTCCGCAAGTATCTCTATCTCGAAATTGAGTGGCCGAGAAAAAATAAACCAACACATAAATGTTCACCATCGTGTTTTCTCATGGCTCATGGACGGGATGGGGTGTATCCTATCCACCTCAAAATCAATAGATGTCGTCTGGTGGGCGTCCCTAATCAGAATCAGTTGAAACCCTATCGATCCGACACGATTTAATTGAATGATCGTGCTAAAAAAAAATTCTCAAATAGTTCACCATTGTGCTTTCTTATGACCCATAAACATGGTATTACCCATTAAACAGTGTACTCCATCTACCTCAACATTAATAGGTGTCATCTGGGAGACATTCCTGATCAGAATCAGTTAAAACTCGATCGATCCGACATGTATTTGTTAAGATATCGTGCTAACAAGAAACTTATTATTAATCCGACGACAACGACACATACATACACACAAACTGGTTCAAAAACCATTTATCTTCTGTTATTAGGTCTAAAAACGAAAAATAAACGCTAGAAAGAAAAATATTTTTTTACACGATTACATTACTTTTCCGTGTATAATGGAGTGCGGAAAAGTAATAATAAATAATTCTTGGGTTTATTCAAAAATGCAGTCAACATTTAATATTGCTTACCCATGCAAATGGAATTAAATAGACAAAATGGGAATGAAATGTATGATTTCAAACCATTATTAATAACATTGTAAGTAGTCTTATTACAAAATACACTGTTTAAATAACAAAAAGTGAAATAAAAGCAACTACACACAAACAACAACAGTAATTGATCATCTTAAAAAACAGCAGACCAGTTTTCTATAAATACCGAAAAATTATACGTCGATTAATCAAAATTAAATTTGCATAATAGAATGTATGCCCATATTCTATAAATAAATAAGAGTAAAATGCTAAGGTACAGTGAAAGAACACATGAAAATCATAATGTACCTATGCTAAGTGTAGTGGTACAAAACAATATATAATGATACAGTATAGTATATTTCATGGCTATTTGCCAAATAAAATATCTCAAAACATACTGTGGCTAATTTTTATGGCTAGGCTCAGGTAGACTGTTCCATTTATCGGCAAACTAAGAGAGTTTTTTATTTGGCAAATAGCGATGAAACGCTTAGTAAGTGGTATTGATATAGGTCGCCAACATCGTAGACATCCTGCACGTACTTAAATCTATTCTTTTCTGTTAACAACGATTTACATAATAAAAGCGAGAGCCAGTTGAAAATTCACTGAGGTATGCGACGTACTGTATTTGAATTTAACGTATAACAGATGAGATCCCCGCTTTTTCTGTTTCACCCTTGTTTCAATTTCCCGAAAACTACTCTACAAGTCATTTGTAACACTTAACTGTAAAACGTGAAAAACCCAACGGGGCCTAAGTGAGTTATGAAAAGCAACCTCCAAATCGTTTTCTTGCAGGAAATCAAATCGCCGAGTTCCTGGAGACTTCACTATCCCTCCGATGTAAACTGGAAGATTCCATTCAAGTGCAAATGCGTAAATTATAAATCGTCTCTGCTATTGACTTTAACAGCGCGTATAATTCATATTGTGTGTTGCTGGGATTTACCTTGGGAGGCGTTAATGCTCATTGTGATTATGAATGCTGTATCTTCTAATCGGCGTGGAGCAAACAAATAAGATTTACATGTCGGTCGTTTGCGAATTGTTGTTCAGTAATTTAGTAAGACTGTGGGAGAGAATTAGCGCGATGAAAAGGGGTGGGATGTCTGATTTTCTACGTAGTTAACAAATTAATCTAATTAGTGATAAATTAGTTCTTTTGTGCTTACATTAGTTCATTTCTGTTTAACCCTCCGTCGGGCGCAGCCGATCTGTGAGATCCTGTAGTCACTTTTTTCTTTGTACTTTCGTGTATGTTATGAATATTCACTCGAACTCCCTCATAGCTTCCTACAGCAAACTACTCTTCTCGATATGGTGTAGATTTTTTTTTAGTGCATTCCCTGGTCTTATATGGGCTTCCCGGATCTGTCAGATGCATTGCGCCTGATTACGTCATAATTTTGATTTTAAATTTTATTAGTCCTGTTGTTACAACACTAATTTATGTTTGTGTTTTGTTTTTAACACAGAAAAGAAACTTGTCAGTAGCTGGTTCTCCTATAAAAATCTTCCAAATTTATTGTTTCACAACATTAAATGAGTTTCCTTGTGTAAATTTAATTATTGCGATTAAAAAATATTTGTATGAAATATTTATTATTATGTTGTATTAATTAAAATAATTGTTTAATGAAGTCCCCACCTCATTAAAATCTAAATTGTGTAAGACCTGACTATGGGATCTCTCAGATCCATTGCGCCCGAATGTGTTTAGCTTTATACTGTTCCCGACGCAAGGTTAAATTAGTTCACAGGTAAACATACAGTAGAAGGTTTTAAATTTGCTCGAACTACTTACAACTAAAAGTAGTAATAATCACCTCAATCAAACCTGCGTATGTATAAAGGAAACCTATATTTTAAGTATTCATCAGTTACCTAACAATCTGGTATGGGTGGTAATGCGAAATATACTAAGCTGGGTATTTCCTATTATGAATTAACAAAGTGTATTCGAGAAGGGTGAACCGCGAGGGTGAAATTGGCATTATTGGACATCTTTAGTGATTTAATTACATAATGTACAAATTCCTTAAATACTAATAATTAAGTTTTATTAAATTTAACAAATATGGAAGAACTAGAATACGTCTCTACATATATAGAGTCATTTAGACGGTGTACTTTCCGTAAATTAGTTTACAATATTACAGTTAATAAAGGATGTTACAACAAAAGCAAAAGATGTGAATTTTAAATGAAACATGGTTTCTTTCATCATTTTGATGATAATGTTTAACAATAAGGACGCGTTACTGTATCATGTAGCGTTCTATGTTAACTAACTCCAATCTGTCTCCTATCGACCTGCCACAATTATTGACCTATCGAATCATAATAGCCAAAATATGGTACGTAATTCAAATATTGTGCTCTTATTGTAACATCATATAGCACTACAGTTGCTCTTGTATCTTTTAATTACAACACCATGAGCGATGTATAGTGCCAAAAATTCATACGAATTTTTTGTTTGTCAATTCTCATTGATACTACTTTTATCCAGCGATGACTATGATAAACTTAAAGCGAAGAGTGTATATAAACTCCGAAAGAAGACTGTAATATGACGTTATATCGAAGACAGTTCCTATCCAACCAGGCTGCAACTAAATGTACGTTACAACTATGTGTAGAACAATAATTCTAGAATTATTTTTGTAAATTATCTAGACTTCTATAGGGAATGGATGCGATGGTACTCATACCCACCAACTGTAATTGAAGAGCTGGGAGTATGTTTGTTTTTATATCGGTCCATGTATATGCAGGAAATTAGCATTGTATATATGTAAGCAGTGGTTAAACGTCCATTAAACCTATAAGGCTAGCTAAATTGCATATCATTCTTCGCGTCGGCATGCCGGTAATCGGCAGTGTGCGTGCGCTATCTAAGCTAACTGTCCACCGCCTCAGTTTTAACGGACTTTACTGAGATCCGCGGTGCAGTGAGGGGAGAGGGGAGTAGGCAAAATATGATATGCAAGTTAGCTAGCTTTACAGCCTTAATGGATGCTTCGCCGCTGTATATATATATATATATATATATATATATATATATATATATATATATATATATATATATTTATTTATTTATTTCAGTTTATTTATTCTCAAATAGCGACGGATACAGTCATGAAACTTTTTGAGCCTCAGTTATACGTAGTTTATTTAGTGGGATCTAAATAAATAATGTCATTACAGCGCACTTCCAAACTTGAGCTGTCAACGTATCTTCAATATCTGTACTGATATATTATGTATTTTCGTTGACATTTTTTTTATGTAACGTACATGTATTATTTTAACAATTTATCACCTTCAGTAAACTTTCCTGTCTCGAAAATTACTGTTTTATACTTACTTTCTGAATCAATTGACCCGTTACTTGATAAGAATCTATATTTATACATAGTTAAAACATTCGTTAGTTAGATTTTCACCTTCTATTTGTTACACAACAATTGTTTCGCCAACACAGTGGCTATCTATAAAAGTGATTTAAAATATCATAAGGCCAGGAAAATCGTACAAGCTCCTTTTAAATTCTGAATTGATTGGGCCGTTACTTGATGAAGATCAATATTTATACAAAATTAAAACATTCGCTGGTTAGATTTTCACTTCTTATTTGTTAAACATAACAATTGTATCGCCAACGCAGTGTTGTGTACATAGGCAGTCAGTCTATGTACTCAACATCTGAAGAAGTCACTGTGTTGGTGAAAGAATTGTTATGTTTAAAAAGTAATAAGTGAAAATCTAACCAGCGAATGTTTTACTGATTTATACTTAGACTGATGTGTGTGAATGTACATCATTGAATATGTTAGAATATCACTGAGATTGAACTGACTGTTAACGAATACTCCACTGATGTGTGTTCAAATACAGACTTCAAGTAAAATTTGGAAAATTAGTACAGATTTTTCTAGGTTCGATTATTTCAGTGGCCACCAAAGTAAAATATATGGCACAATGATATTTTAGTGTACTATATAGATTCAAGAAATAAATCCCGCCACAGGTACGATTCGACATCTGTCCCGGATTGGAACCGAATGACATACAGCTGTTTCGAACTTATTAGTTCTCATCAGTGCCGTACACGGTAGACGGATCGAGGACAAATGCCGACACAAATCCATGGGGTTTTCATCTAAATCGATAAGATCTATGTCTGTAACTTATAAGTCGGAAATCGAGAAAGGAACCACCATACCGCCAAGCGGTTATCAAAGTAGTTCCCGAATAGCAAGGCTATTACATAATCGCTATAGGAAACGGTTTTATTTTTTGAAATCTTATCTGATAACGCATAAATGCGAGAAAGGGGTCGAGGATCGCTTTTAGGTATAATTCAATGCCTGACGGAGCTTTAGCCTAAGGACTAATTCTTTCCAATAACGATTATGTAATAGCCTTGTTACTCGGGAACTACTTTGATAACCGTTTGGCAGTTTGGTGGTTCCTTTCTCGATTTCCGACTTATATGTTACTACTATAATGATTGTTACATAAGTGATAATTTCTTCATTATGATATGAATACGTTATATCCACAAAGGAATAGACTATAATAATACATTTATCCCTTATAAATTTAGAAGAAATTGGTTTTTTGTGTGAACTAAGTGCTGACTTGGGAGAAAAAATAATATACTATTTATTTTTTCTATTAAGTACCTATAAAATTTCATATATATATATATATATATATATATATATATATATATATATATATATATATATATATATATATATATATGTTCTTGAGAGAATATATGCTACTATAATTTTCAATTATAATTGTTTACGTCCTTTCAATTTTTTTAACTTACAATCAATTAACGGTTACTGACGTCCTTATTACATGTAATTGAAAATTACATATATCAATAAAAAAAAAACATAAATGTTACTAATGAAAAGCTGGTCCCCCTATCCACGACCTGCTGTTCTCGCTGAGATAGCTTTGCATATAATATATAAAAATAGGTACCAGCCACTTTAAATATTATTCATTCATTTTATTATAATAATCAATTAATTCTTTGAGTAAAATTTTACTACTTTTTCATAACTTATCGTCGACTAACATTCATTCATTTTATATTCTATATATGTATATGACTAATATTCATTCAATCAATTTATTGTATAATTATATGGTTTAAGCAAACTTCACCTCTTTACACAATATCCCAAGAACCTTCTGCATTATAATTTTCCACTTTGCTCATCTTCAGTATGCCTTGTATATATCCATAATGCATCAGTCCTTTATAAACATCCGTTTTGATGTTGCTGCGACAAGTAAAACTGAAATTGATGTGTTTACTTGATTCAAATATTCAACCCCGACTATAATATAGTGGACGTCGTTTACAAACTTTCACCACTTCACTACCGAGTTTGTAAGTCTAGGGGCCATATATACATATCAATAAACTATTATATATTACCCACGACCTCTACTCACGGACCGAATTTTCGTATAATAGAGTCCTCTACCCTAATAAATCGAAAAGTTGACATTGCGTACGAACGCATAGAAACTGAAAGTTTACGGATAATACCAGTGATTAATTAAGACTTGTCGCATTTCACCCTGAGCAAGGCTACTGTGTTTTCGGAGATGAAAATTATTGGAGTGAAACTGCTTGAATGGAATTTTGATCTG
Source organism: Rosalia funebris (assembly GCA_037954035.1). Classification (NCBI taxonomy): domain Eukaryota; kingdom Metazoa; phylum Arthropoda; class Insecta; order Coleoptera; family Cerambycidae; genus Rosalia; species Rosalia funebris. The sequence continues at coordinate 16,116,946 of JAZFAV010000001.1, read as the reverse complement.
TGACGGAGAATGTCGTCTGAGAAAGTGGGGAAGAATAATTCAAATTGCCTTGTAGGCTATCGAATTATAGAAACGACGTGGAATAAATTATAGAACGTGATTGTGGCGTCAGGAATTTAACAGTCTATTGTCTGATGTCGTAATTGAGTAGTTTTGAAAATGGCGTGGTACGGTCTATTTTGATTAAAGGTGAAATAAAATGGCATCAGATAAAACCCCTGATTAATCAGATTTCCAATAGAATCAAGATTACGCTTTATTTAAAGTATCTAACAAAAAGAAATTTGATGGAATTAGATCTAGATATCGCGTAGGCTATTATATAATTAAGTAATTACCTACGGTTATTATATAATGCATTAAGTAAATACTATAATTTTGGTATTTAATATATTGCTGTTATTTTAATGTAGGTGTCCTTGCATAAAAAAACCCTAGAAATATAAACTTTGTAAATTTGAATATGTATTAATCAGCATTAGGTATGAAAGTTTTGATATTAAAGTTGTTTACTGATTTGTTATTCAATCAAATGGGAAGTGGGAAGTGTTTAAAAACATGGAAATAAGTTATTGTTTTTAAAACGTTTTGTTTTAAATATAAAGTTAAAGTTATATCTATTTTGATGACCTCCGAAGAGTACGTTAGTAATTTATGTTTGTGCTCTTGTTAATTTATAGACTAGTTTGAAGTTGCTCATCTTAACTAATAGAATTTAATTGTAGTGTTTCAATTCCTCCTAGCCAACAATTTTGAAGTAAACGATACGACGAGGGTGTTGTGGTTATTTAACAGCGTATATTTCTACTGTGTTTAATTATTTCTACTATAGCCTTACTCCGTAGATGATAATAGAAGACGATAGCTTTCAATCACCAGGAAAAATATTTAAATAAACTCGAATTCAATAAAACATACACCAAATGTCACTGACGCCTTCGCCATTTCTCTGGGCCTTGTAAAGAGAACTTGATCATAGATTAAATTTACACACTTATTTCACTTAATATGAATGATAACGAAGCTCTAATTTTAAATAAAGAAATAAAATTCATCACAAATACCAATCCAATTTCAGATACACAATAGTACTACATTAACATAAATTAATGTTTTCTTGGGAAGGGGCTGGCATATTCGATGCAGCGAAAAAAGTGGGAGATTAGTTTTCCACGAACACTGAAAAATTACACGATTCTTGACGCGCGTTTCGCCAACGAAATTGACGTCATCGAGAGATGATTAAAACTTTCTTTTGCCTACATGTTCTGAGAATTACAGGTGATAAGAGGAAGCTATGTGTTGATTATGCATCAATAATTATTTGTCAACTTATTGAAAACGGACAAGAAGATATCATAGTAATATAGTAATATTAGAAATAAAAATTTATATATAGACTAGAGAATATTTATTTAAATATTTTTATTTTGAATAAAGTTCAAAATGTATTTTATATGAAATGCGCGTACACAAGCAGATCAATAGAACTAGTTTGAGAATTTACTTATAGTGTACAGTAAGAACAATTTGAATGCATGCCAATTAGCAGTTTCAGGGAACTACAATTAAACTCAATTAATTGTAAACAGAGTTAAAGATTAGTCCTTCGTTACTTGCTTAAATAAATAGCCAAGAAACTATTAAATCTATGAAGATATACTTGATATAAACGACATTACCTTCAAACCGAACCACCTTCAAAACTTCGCTGTTTGTGAAAATTTATTTTTTTCCAACCTGAAAATTATTTGATTTCTTAGTATCCTGTAGGTCGACATCTAGGTAGGCTTGCCTTCTGGGAAACGTTTTTTTCTGAACCATATAGTGAGAGAGAAGTAAAGTTGTAAAATTAAGTTGACTGACTTGACATTTTTTATAACTATTCTTGATATAATATATCTCGAAAGTGATTTTTCCAATGTAAGTATTTTTTTAGATAGAATCATTATAGATTATTATGATTTAATAATTCTCTTGTTGTCTACAGTTGCATACCACTCCACCATTAGTAAATATATAACGTACTTATCATTTAACTTATATATAGTAGTCAAGGCAACCCGAAAGCCAACTATACTATAAGTTGCATAAAAATTTTGTTGGGTGAGATTTTGATTATGACGCGAAATTATCCTCTAACGTGACACCATTACATATAAGTAACCAATAAGTAAGTCACCAAATAATATAATATACAGGGACGTTCTATTTTAAAAACATAAGTTATGATAATTTGTGATTTCATCAGAACTTGTAGAATAATCATTTTAATGCGATTTGTTGTATCTTAGAAAATAATAAAGTTATGGAGGTTATCATAATATCGTGTACTTCGGGTACATACATCTTTCTGTATCAAAAAATATGTTATTACTTAATGCATAATAATGTCTATTAAACACATATGAAATTTGATTTATACATCATTAATATAATAATATTAAATTCATCTAAAATTTTTACAACAGTACAAAAATGTTTTCGTTCATTTGACTATCGTATTTGAGCCGATATTCTCCAAACCGATTTTCAGCTACCCGTAGAGCCACTATTTGCACGGCACTCTCGTCACTGATTAAAGTTATAAAAACAATTGTATTCCCGCAAAATGGGAGTTAACAACCACAAAATAGCTATCCCGTAAGTTAAATTACGCTTCCAATTACGGGAGCGCGCAATATTCTACAGTTAAAACAAAAAGTGGCGTCGAACATTCAAGTTTTACTGGATCATAAATTAATAAGTTGTTTGTGTTTACGGAATGGCTGGTCCACGGGGAATTGCCGGCATACCATTAAAAAGTTTTAGTGGTGTAATTTGTCAGTGGCTGGTCGCACTTGATTCAGTTGTATCGAATATGGCGCGCCATGTGTGCGGCAACATTAATGGGGTATTTCGGAATATGCATGTTACGGAATTCACAAGGACATTTCGTGTAATAGATTCGTGGATTCTAAGGACACATCCCTAAAATGATATGGCCTAAATCCTATCAAATTAGCTAAATGTACAATTCATTGCCAAGTCATTTCTCAATCACATTAAGTGAATGAGATAAAACCATGTATAGTACCTAAATATAAATTAACGTTTTAATTAGGAATAATATTATGCTTGTACGTAACATATAATATTGAGGGAAATGTGGTAGTAAATTATAAATGGGACACACCTGGCAAAAACTCGCACTGGATAATGTTCCTGTGGTTTTCACAAATATAACAGATTCATTAAATTTCCCTGAACACAATAGATATTTTATTATAGCTGTCTGTATGTTTCGATAGCAATATTACCTTTGTCAGCAAGATATGTTGTATGCTATTTCAATGTGAATTTAAAACTGATAGTGTGACCTAATTAAGCTAAAAGTCTTGGTGTCATTACAATACTGTAGGTACCATTTTTAATTAAAATAAAGCGGGGTGCACTTTCACATGTGATATAACCAGGAAATTGTACATAAACTACGCGGAATTTTCGATCGTTTATTTACCCTTTTCCGATGTCTTTTGTTATATCCCAGAAGTACCTTCAAATAATGCATGAGTGAAGAGGCGTGTCAGAAATTATTTTCTTACCTTTAAGCTCTACACTAATAGGATCTATTTGAATATTCATCTGTGCCTCTAACCTCATTAACATACATACATATATAGTGCGTACCTAAAGCCATTTCCCTAAAGATTTGCGCCATTTTGCGATTTCGAACATTATTTTTAAATGGCAACAATATGCGAGTAACATTATCAATTTGGAAGCTACTTCAAATATAAGTTCAAACGTTGTTTTTATTTTGGCATGTCTTTTGATTTTTGAAAAAATCGATTAAATGAATATATGCATACCATCCAATTTTTTAGACGGTGTCTTTCTGTAAAAACCACTTAGATTATTGTGTTTATTCAAATTTTATTTCCACTACAAATAAATTTTATGTTAACAGAAAACAAATAAGTTAATCCACTAAAACAAAATGATGAAAAATGAAAATAAAATGAAAGTAAAAAGTAGTACCGTAAATATCCCAAATATATTAAATATAAATGTATGCATCTTCTTCTTGCTAACAGTACACCATCTTATTATGAAACTCTTCTTGCACCCGTTAAAGTGTTTTTGTGAAAATTAACATGAATTCTCAGTAACAATCTGCTTTAAAATCTCGGTTAATGGGTCGAGTAGCGTATACCATATATTTTATGCTGCCCTTTAAAAATAAATTTAGGGATGTTAGATCTGGAGAGTGAGCAGGCTACTCTCTTTTAAACCTGCCTCTAATCCATGTATTGAGATACTGTTTATTCAGATAAATTATTTCTGCGCTATAAGGATACACTAACACTGAAGTCCATCTCATGTATAGTTTATTTCATCGCTATTTGCCAAATAAAGAATCTGAAAAACTTCCGGTGCTTTGTTTTTATATCTAGACTCAGGTAGACTGTTCCATTTATCGGCAAGATAAGAGAGATTTTTATTTGGCAAATAGCGATGAAATGAATAGTAAACGTTTGTTCGGAGAAACAAATCTGTTACGAAAGACATATGAGTAATGTTGTAAACTTTCACATAATTATAAATAATTTACTTTTATAATTGAAGGGCACCTTGTAATCTTACCGAATGCATACTAACTTTTATATGATTGCATTGAAAATTGTTGCTAACTCAAATTCTCCACTTATATTGATTCATGTTCTATTATTCCACTATAATAATTAATCTCCGCACTACTACCCACACCACGTGTAACATTTACATATTGAAGTAAATTCAATTTTTGCAGTGAACAATATTTAAAATGTACATATCTATTTTCACAATTAAAAACCGTTGTTCGTTATATACAGAAATAATATAACACTGAATAAAGAACATAAATTGAATAGGTTTACGCTTATACCGAACTTTTCTATTTTATTATGTGCACAAGTAAAAATATATTGTAGGGTTTTCACATCTAAGTTTGCATCATCCTAGAGCATGGTTTGGTCCAAAGTCAAAGTGGAACGGGCTGTATTTCCTTGGTCTGAGATCTCGATATCCTATAGTTCGTAAATCAGCCGTTATACGATCCTCTTCTCCTTCGGTGTTATACCCTCCACAGCCAATCTCTCACCACAACATTATTACTCGGTAAAGTTCTCAGATTGTCCGTCCACTTCTGTGGCGGAACTTCGGCTCATAGAATATCGGGATTTATTAAAACTTTTACTTTTAATGATTTATCACCGGAAACGCTATAAATTTCGTGGCATTTGGTATCCAGAGGAGGACGTCGAGTTAAATAACTTCGTCTATTAAATCTAACGGAACTTTGCGCCCTGGGCGACTATAACATTTTTGTATTTATATGCAAATATCGAAAGTTATAGACAGAAGTTTTGATGAAAGACAATTTCGTAGTAGAATAGAATAAATCTAGTTGTTAATTAATTTATTCTTAACAAGTTGTATTCCTAACAAAATATTAATTTATTCGTATTTAAATCAAGTTTCCAGGCTATGCCATTTATATTTTAAATAGGTGTAAATTTTAAAATAGACTGAATAAGTCAAACACCTTGCCATAAAACTTAACAAAAATTAATAGATCTATATTTAGTTAGCAGGAATAATTGTTAGTTTTATTAACATATCCATATAAATGGAGCATATTTTTATTATATAAATGATTGATAGATACGAGAAATATGAGGAACCTATAACAGGAGAGAAGATAGCAATTTGTTGTGTTGGAAATTATTTATCAAAGCGACTGAAGGAAATGAACTTACGGTAATTTGAATGCTTGATTATATATTATTGTGTTCTAATATCCCAAGTTCGATATTAAATTACATTGAGTAAATTAATTTAAATATGGATAATAAAAATAATATGCCTATTATATGTACAAAGTACTGATTTGCAAAGACTGTATTATTTTAGCAATTTAATTTTATTTCTCGGTTGTATCATTGTATCATCCTTTGATAAGTTAACTTTACTCAAGAATAATTTTATCATAAAGACTATGTAGTGTGGAAACAATAATTCCAATAAAGTTAGTAATTAAAATATAGATGACTTCAAATAGATATCCTGAAATAAGTGCATTTTTTATTTCGGTTGCTTTAGTTACTGAATACTCTTTAGTTAGTCTAGATTAGTTACTAGTTGCATTAGATACTCTTATGTCTATATAATTCATACAAGACGCTCAATTTATATAAATTTTTTATGCGCCAATTAAACATTTCCCAAGAGATGAATCGAATTAAAGGATTCATTGAGTGACCACATAGTTCACCTGATTTCAACTCCGTAAATATTATGATTTATTATATCGTGTCATTTATCTATCTAAAAAGGATATTTAAATAAATTTTTACAATAAAAGCATGTAGCAGTTCGTGAGGTTCTACGAAGTTCTACTTTATCTTTAATAAATATTCTGTATTTAATGTTATATTTACGTGTTTCTCTCAGGAAAATTGATAAAAGGATGTACATTATTTTCATTGTCAAGAAGATATATTCTCTTCATTATTTTCTTCTTTTTCAACTTTGTTATCCATAATGATGTTCTTCACGAAATTTTATTTCCTATTATGCATTGGTGGTGAACTTTATCTACGATGGGGTGCAATAGCAATGTATTTAAATAAGAGAGGGGGGAAAGAAATAAAGACTTTTCATTTTATTATAGTCAACATAGTAATCAACACAGTAAATTGTAATAAAGATATCGTAGCATATTGAAGAAAATATATCACTGATGAAGAATAATTTTGATAGCAAGCTTCAGGGGTCCTTCCATTTTTGAAAAAATAAATAGACACTCATATCTAAAGGAAAACCGTAGTTAAATTTTAATTGAAAATTATGCTCATTGAAAATTTCCAGCAGATACGGGAACTTTTCTATTAATCTATTGTTTACCAAATTCCATTACGAAAATTAATAGAAGTTAATTTGTTTCAGATCCAAGAAGAATGCCGAGAATGAAAAGCGATTAGCCTTCGCCGAAGACCTTGAACTCCTGAAGAGCGCAAATGTTTAGTAATTCTGAATTTATTCCACCGATTGACATGTGTCTAAAAATACGTATCCCAGGCAGTTTCGCATTTCACTTTCGCTCGGAGAGGTAGCAACAAAAATTTAATTAAACAATCCGCGCGTGGCTAATTAAAAGAGGTCGCAGTTCGGCGTTGAGTCGAGTGCTTCGCGAGTAACACCTCAACCGATAGGCTATCAGATAAGCTCCTGATGATGGTTGATAAATTGGGGTGCGATTATACGATGTAAATACTCGAAACGATTTTTGACGGATCAGTAGGTGAGAAATTAAAATATGAACCTGTATCATAACAATTCTCTCTATAAATGCAATATTCTTTATATACAACATTATGTGTATATGTATATTATTCTCTCTATATACACAATTGAGAGAGTATCGGCTAAAATATGAATCTCCCAAGACTATGATAATGAGATAAAAAGTGTAGTAATATCTGATTCTAGTCAATTCTAAAAACATAAGAACTGGATTTTCATATTATTTTAATAACTTTACACACCAATGACAGAGAAAAAGAATGTCATATCAATTCGCTAACACAAAATTAATCCAAACATCTATAAAAATAATAAAAACACACGATGACAGCGGAGTCTACTTTAGTTACGCACTATACTTAATTTGCAGGGTCTCTCAATAATGACGTTCGATTTTTAAAAGTAAATAAAACAAGTTGTGTGTGAGATATACACTCATTTTTTTTTGTATTTGAAAGAATATTTTATGGCATTAAGTATGGAATACAACTTCGTTCAATTATACGCCGCGGCTCTGCTGGGTGACACATATTCGAGCAAATTCAGCTAGATATGCGAGACAAAAATCGGGCTGAATTTTCTGCATAGCTTTTAATATGTTGACTTTGAGGGCATCGACTGTATGATGATTTTTGGCTAAGTAATCTTCGTTCAAAGCAAAAGCAGTTTTAACTTTGGTAATTAATTACTCGGGATGTAATTTTTTTCCATCTCTTGTTCTTATAATAATTAAAATTTTTTGATAAAAGCATATGGATTATCTCTTAAAGAAGCATTTTCAACCTAAAAAAAAAAAAAGAAATTAAAAAATTAAATTGATTTTTAGCAAAAATCATTCCAAACACAATTAAAAAATACTACAGCACTTTGAAATTTTCAGAGTTTCTTTGAAACACTCTGAGGTTCAAAAAAACTGTTAAAATACTTAGTCTATCCATTACTTGCAAAGTTATGGCAAGTTATGCGAATATTCCTAAATATGCAATTTTTTACATCTTCTTCAATTAACATTCTAGCATCGAAAAATTATTTATTATCAAAATCTAATGACTATGACTAAAAAAGAATACCTTCAGTTTCTAAAACCCTGCCTAAATATTCTGTACAATCATTATTTCCCGAGTAACTAATGGCCAAAGTCAAAACTGACTTTTTTGCTTTGAATAACGCTTACTCAGTCTAATCTTGCATCTCATCCTAATTTTTATGCCTAGTTTATGTAAATCGATATTTTTTGGAATCTATCAAAATTCAATTGGGATTGTTTAAATACAAATTAATAACCCACATTTAAATGTAAGTAAAACGTTGTGGTGTGCCTAACAAAGAGTTTTGTGAATCATTGGTCACTAATAAAGATTTAGCCACCTCTACTGATATATTAAATAGGGACAAAGAAGTGGCATTCAGCAGTTAATTTGCTTTCGCCCTCGCACGAACTTTGAGCTATATTTCATAGTGTCATCTTACAAAAGTTACCAATTATAGTAGAGGAAATGAAGTGAACTTTTTTACATCTACAATAATAATAATATTTTTTCAAGGGCTTTATAAATATTGAACACTACAAAAATAAATAGTTCATGGTTTATATTATTTTTAACATGAAGTTAATTCGTTCTCAAATAACAATGGAAAGTAATTAGTGTTTAGTTGAAGATAAATGAAATTCTGTATGACTTTAATTAATGTATCCATCACAAAGTGAAAGACAACTTGATTAACTGCCTGAACCAGAATTTACTACAAGTTAATTAATAATGGTCTATTAGTACCATTAATAAAATAATTTAAGGACTATGATATATTGATTAGCAATATTGTATGTCCGTTCCCTGTTCTATGCAACGTGTTATAAGAATAAAATAGTAACTTAACAAAAATTTAAATCATACACACAAGCGACCTTTTCTAATCTAAATTATCTCTTTTAAACATCTCTTGACAGGCCGCGACGAAATTCAAACAAAATGCACCACAAAACAACAATACTAGTGGCACCGCCCTTACAGAACAGTAGTTGCACGCATCCTCGTTACAGCCAGTTGACCTTCTTTTCGGCTCTTGGCCCTGGAGACGTCCTACAAGCCCTAATCGTTCTACTACTCACCGTTGGAGTACTGGCTGCGAACATGCTGCTCATATTAGTCATCAACAGTAGGAGGTATTCCAAGTATATTCATTCCCAGGTCAGTATTTTTTGTTAATTATTTATCTGTGCTTTATGTGTTACAAGAAATTTTGTGTGGTATAATGTAGAATATATTTTTGTGGTAAGAAACTGGGGATACATGTAAGGAAAATATAGATATAAATAGAGCTAAAATAGAATGAAGGGGACAAAAGGGAGACTGAGTGATGAAGGAAGAGTAAACTGGGAGGGTAGTGGAGAATAATAAAAAATATGTAAGTGAGGAGAAAAAATATATGAGAGAAAGGTACAATAGGCAATGAGGGTGAAGGCGTTGAGGAAAAGAGAGATGTACAGACAGTGTGTGATTTCCGATTTTATTGCCCATTACATTAATTTCAAGCACGTATGCTATCAAATCTTCTATCTTTGTGTACGCAAATATGTTCTTATATTGTAAGTTTTCTATAATTCCCCAATATTGTAAGCAACTGGGTGTTTCAGGTCCTTCAACAGTGATATTATTAGTGTCTTCGACAAAAATGTCTTGTCAATAAAATTCACGATTCATGAGTAAGATCTACCGTAGAGGTAGCAATTTTTTAACTAAAAATGTTTACTAAAAATCATGTGTTTTTTCCTTACAATAATGTATAGTATATATAAACATTATTTTAGCAGTTTTGTCTTCAGAAGTTCTTGTATGTGTAAGTGGTAATTTTTATACTGATAAAATGCTTCCATATTTATAAAAAAACAAGAAGAAATATGTATTCCGTTATGAGATACGCAATGAATATTCCATAACCAAATGCAACTTCATCTGTATTATATTAACGGCTTCCTACTATGCTTTATTATTTGATGAATTTAAAGTGTTCTTAGAATATTAAGTAGTTCATCGGTAGAAATATTCTGTGGTCTAAGGTATACTGACAGATATAATAATCTTGGCAATTTCCAGCGTTATAAGTTTGAGATCCTATAGCTTTCTATAAATTTAAGTATTGGATGGTGTATATCTTCTATCGATAATTGGTGGTAGTTCTTGTAATAATCAGATTGGAGAAGTACGAAAAATATAGAAGATGAAGTAAGCTATTGGTAATCTTTTAAAACCCTTTGGCGATAATTATGAACACTGTAAATTTATATCTCGATAATTATAGCATTACTCATTCATTAATAATACCATTTGACTTGATTTAGTATACATAGGAAACTGAATATTAAGTAACTAATTTATCACTCCCAGGACTAGGTAGTTATTAAGTTGAATTTATTAAATAATGATTTTGTTTGTTTTCAGCCTCGCTATCTGCTTACATCTTTGGCCAGCAATGACTTTGCCATGGGATTATTCGTTACTCCCTTTGCCATCGTTCCATCTTTGCGACACTGCTGGCCCTATGGAGAGCTCGTCTGTCAGATACAGGTAATAATATCACTTGTTATATTTATGTATGTAAATTAGATGAAAATCCGTAAGCTGTAACGATAGCGAATTAATCTTGTAAAGCGGTTTCCAAAACTGACATAATTTTGTTAGACTACTGAAAAACTGTATGTTTTATGATAAACTAGTATCACGTCGCCTTAACTAAATAGGAATGTTTGAAATAAATAATATGGAAAAATATGGTTATGTAAAGTTTTAACGAAAGTTGATTAAAAGAAAAAATATTAATTTGTGTTCATAACCAAAATATAAATCCACTTTGTTCATTGAATCTGGTTTGCTGCAAATCTCAAATTTAAGGCTAGTTTGACTTAGTATTAGTAGTTATTAGTTAACTTTAAAGTCGTATAAATTGCTTAACTCGTATCAATCGTCTCAGTCAATGTAAAACTGTTTATTTACATTAAATAATAAATGCTACAAAATGATTAGATTCATAAAAAATATGCACAAGCATATTTAATGTATGTACTTGTGTCTAGACGGAACATAGGTCCCCAAGTTTCCTGGATAAATCTGGAATACTGGCCCCCATCGCTTAGCCCTGCCCTATGTTGCCGGCTCGGAGTAATTCAGGTGTGGGTTCGATACTTACATAAATCAGCTGGATGTGTCAGGACTGGCACTAAGCTAAATTTTATCTCGTAAAAACAAGGCCAAAGAGAAGATTATATGCGGTACACATAAATGTACTTGAACGAATTTGTTAGCTTTAGGAAAAACATTATTTAATTGCTATAAATAATATAATTTTTTTATTTACTGCCGTTTATAATTTAATAATACTTCTGTATATCATTTATATCGTGAGTCATTGTAATCAAAATTGTGATGACAGATCTGTGTTGGTAACAGGAAATAATATATGCTCTTATATAACATAAAATATTTAATACAGCCGTGAATGTACAATCGAATATTGAATAAAATACTATATTTTAAAGTACAAGAGCTTTAACGTTTGTATTTATTTATTCGAGAGTCTACTTCAACTTTTGATTTTAGATTGCGCAATAGAATAAAAGTACCTTAATTTCTATTTAACCTTAATTGTATCGGCGACAACTGCGAGGTTAACTCTTTTATAAGACAACACAAAATTTTATAAAACAATAGACTGAATTCTGTAAAATAGGCGATCAGAATAATGTTGCAAAAGAAAACGTTGTGTGACTTGGAGAAGAGCTGCAGCCTTCGATTCAGCAACAAAAAGAGGAAACTAGTTTTTCATAAACACCGAAAGATTACACGTTTTCGGCGCACGTTTCCGGGAGTATTACCGCGAGTTGGTATGATCATTTTGCTCATCCCCCAATTATGCCAACTAAGTTTGGGAAATATGGGTCGAGAAACGTGTAATTTATTATATGGCTTATTTCGAGATATTAGAAATAAGAACTGGACGAAATAATAGTGGATATATACAAATAACTGCAAATGGAGTAACATAAATCACACATCGTATGAGTTACAAAAATTTAGTTTTATAGATTGTTTATTTACTGCAACAATATTTTAATCAATTCTACAATAAGTATTCTCTATAAGGGCACTGAAATGCCATGTAATTTTACATCAATAACATAGAATTTCAGTATAATGAATTTTGCAATGAAATGTTATTTCCTAACACTTCTGCAGAAATTTATATTTTCATAATTAACTTTTGGTCTCTGTTGAACACGTAAATAATTTTAACTAATTTCAAAAATACTCAAGGAGTTGTTAAGTCTGTTAAATACAATCCTTCAACGCAGCACTGCGACTAGATACACGACAATACAATTAAACCTTACTGAAGTAATAATAATTCTTAGAACTGATAACCCACATGGAGATAGAATATCATACCGCCAAATATCCCTGTTGTCGATTAAATCTAAGCTATTCGAAAAGCTGCTTTTGCAGAGGCTCAAACCTATCATTGAGGAAAAGCAGCTTATTCCGTTTCATCAGTTTGGATTTCATAATAAGCAACCAGATATTGATCAATTGCATCGAATAACTGATGTAATTGAGAGAGTACTAGCAGAGAATAATATCTGCGCAATAATATTTGTAGATATGGCCCAAGCATTTGACCCACTGTGGCATCAAAGTCTGGAATATAACTTAGGAAAGCATTTTCCACAGCAAATAAGCCAAATTCTTCGCTCATATTTTACTAACCACCACTACAGTGCCAATCATGGCGAGGAATCTCTGACCTAAAGAAGATTGGTCCTGGAATACCTCAGGGCAGCGTTCTTGGATTATGCTCTCTACCTGCTGTATACCAACGACATTCCACAAAGTGACGGAGTAGTCACGACAATGATACCGCTCTAAGAAACCCAGCTTGCTACCGACCAAGACATCTAGTCAACTACAAAAAATCTTCATGCAGAAGTCAACAATGTCACCTACTGGATACAGAAATGACGAATGAAATTGCTACTTTACAAATAAATTCTAAAGTATGTGTGAACCGATGGTATTTAACTCTGTGGATGCTTGAAAACATCTAACGCTAAAGTCATTCAGACGCATCAGAACAAAGTATTTCATAGCACCGTAAATATACCATGGTACATCCGGAATCAAGACATCCATCGCGATGTCAAGATACCTGTGGTTGAACATAAGATCAAGAGGCTTAGGTAAACATCATAAAAGATTAAAACATTACACAAATGTTGAAATAATATCGCTACTCGATAACAACCGACTTATTCTACGGCTCCAGAGACTGAAACCATTAGTGTAGTGACAGTGAATTTGTCTAGAAATTCTAAGGAGGTCTCTACCACATGAACTAAGTGATTATTGTTATGTGGAGTACATAACAGCACCCTCATCTATTGAAGAGCTAAGTCTAGATATTAAGAAATAATTAATACAGATATTAAGAAAACTTAATTAATTGAAATCTGCTGTGAATATTAATTTATCATATGAAAAATATCGAAATACGAAAATATTAATAAATGAGTATTATTATTTGAAAATACTGGTAAATAATTACTATAAGTCATAAATAGTTTGTTCAAACAAATTCTTACAAATATAGTAAATCTAAATAATACAACTAAGTGCACTAATTCAGTTTTTACTATTTGTTCAATAAACATTGTAGAGGATTAATAAAGTCAAAATGGCACGCAAATATGCCACACTGTAAAGCTACAGATGCAATCAATTCATTAAATATCAATTTTGGACCAATGAATATTAATCCAAATAAATAGAATTCTGCAAAGAGTTTATGTACATTATGTAATGCATTCAATGAAACCGTTGAAATGACGCAGTCTAGCTTTAATTAATTCCTGAATTTGAATAAAATTAAAAATTGTGTTACATATTTCGGAGCTATAAAATGTATTAATATTGTAATGCTGTTATTATATTTTCAAAATAATTTAGATATTTATGTGTTTCATGTTTTCTGAGCAGATACCAACTTTGATTCCCAAATGACAACCTATATTTATTATTTTTTCGCTTTCTCCACAAAAATTAAATGACGTGCAATGTTTATATTCGTATGAATTCCATCGATATTTTCATATCGATGGCTTTCGAAATATTTGGCCCTATAAGTTATTCTTCTCGATTCTCGTCACTAATAAAAGTTGGTTGGTTGGTTGGTGGTTGGTGAGTTAAAAAGAAACAGTATCAAAAAATTTATAAAAAAATTCGAACACGGTCTCCTTCGCCATTTTTTAATTATTGGGAATTTACCCAGTAAATTTCTTTTGAGAATTATTGGAGGCGTCAGTAGAATTTTGAAAGGTTTCTATATGTTATTGTAATTAACTCCATTTAATCATTTCTTTGTACCTTTTTTAATTTGTTTTCTAATATTTTATAACCGCTGGCAGATACTAGAAACTGTTATATTTTATAGTTTTTAAACTTTTAACAACTATTTTATAATAACAGAGATCCGAGATATTATGTCCAGATATTCTGAGAGTAAATTGTTCCGTAATTATCTCGTAGACGGTCTTCAAGTACCCTGGACTGATTCGGGGTAACGGTGCCAATCACATGGAGCTGGCCTCGATTGGTGGCTTGAAATAATCCGAGCGTGGGTTCGAGTCCCACAACAGTCAGCTGGATGTATTTACGTGTGTCCCTGTGAGATTCTAATGAATGACTACGAATGAAAAATCAAAGATTAAAAGAGTGTTTACGATGTATATACTTGAATATATATATCAAATACACTAAATTAACAGTGGCACCTCCGCCAGTTTTTTAAAAATTGTGTTTACATGTAAATATTTCTTTACTGCTATTATATTATTACTCTCCAACTCCCAATCACCGTAAAATGTTACCGTAACCGTTATATGTATTAATATAGTGTTAAAGATAGAAAGAAATTATAGAAAAACATATTTAATTTTAATGAACAAAATATCACATTTACTGCAAAGTTCTATACGCCGAATAAAATTTATCTGAAATATAGAAAACAGCTTTACAAAAACATCCTGTGGCAAACATGTGATTATAAACGTGGACGCACATAACCTGTAATTTACTTCTCACATTTAACGAAAAATATATAATCGCTATTGCTTTATTGACTTTTGTAGGTGTCCGCAAACTTCACAATCTAGTAACTTCATTAATGCGTTTTGTTACTTTATAGTTTCCTTTTTGTTGTGTTTGCATCTACATTTAAATTATGTATGTCTAAAGCAAGGCATTTATTATGGTTGCATACGACAAGTTGTTAATTTTAATGTTTTGTTTACTACAAGGGGGAAGGACAAACTGAAGAAATTGCCTCTTACCGTACCTTATGCCATGACTGTACGTTTGTTATGATGTTTTGTTTTCGTGGTTCAGCCGTCTTAAGAGTAAGTAATTATCTCTTCTTATACTTTATACAAATATAATTCAGTGAGAAAATTACTTAACATACGATTTTATAATAAGTATACAATATATGCTTGAAGGTTTCACACTACATAGAAAAGTATGACTTTCTTCTATTTTTGTATTATAGTTTTTATTGAAATATTATTTATACTTATATTGATTAATAGGTATTTATGAGTTACTGTTAATCTTAGTTGTTGACAGTGCAATCTATTTTATGGTACAGTATCATTTAAAACACATTATTCCTGCTCTGCTCTAGTATATGCAGCACATACACCAAATTGCAGTGGCACCTTCGCCATTTAAAACATATTTGATATGTGTTTAAATTTAAATATCTCTTTACTGCTTTTATATTATTATTTTCTAACCCTCAATCACCATGAAATGTAACCATAACTATTATATGTATTGATGTTGTGTTAAAAGTAGCAAAACATATTTAAATAAATAAACAAAATATCATATTTACTGTAAAGTTCTATATGCCGAATAACATTGAGAAAATATGAAATTTATCTGAAATATAGATAACAGCCTCACAAAAGGATCCTGCGGTAAACATGGGATTATAAACGTGGATGCACACAACCTGTAATTTGCTTCTCACATTTAACGAAAAGTATATAATCGCTCTTGCTTTGTTGACCTTCGTAGGCGTCCGAAAACTTCACGATCTGGAAACTTCATTAATGCGTTTTGTTATTTTACGGTTTTCTCTTTGTTGGGTTTGCATCTACATTTAAATTATATGTACGTCTAAAGCAAGGCATTTATTATCGTTGCATATGACAAGTTGTTAATTTTAATGTTTTGTTAACTATATGAGGAAAGAATAAACTGAACAAATTTTTTCCTACTGTACGTTATGTGATGACTGTGCATGTATTCTGATGTTTCTTTTTCGTGGTTCAACTGTGTTAACTGATTATCTCTTCTTATACTTTATACAAATATAATTCACTGAGAAAATTTACCCAACATAGGATTTTATAATAAGCGTACAATGTATACTTGAATGTTTCATAAAACATATAAAAGTATTGCTATTTTTTATTATACCTAATTTTTAAGTATTTATACTTATATTGATTAATAGTATTTATGATTTACCATTAATATTAATTGATGATAATGGAATATACTTTATGGTACAGTGTCATTTAAAACACATTATTCCTCCTCTACATCATACATACTAAATTAACATTGGCACCTCCGCCAGTTTTTTAAATAGTTTTATGTGTATTTACAAGTAAATATTTCTTTACTGCTTTTATATTATTACTTTACAACTCCAAATCACCGTAAAATGTAACCCTATGTATCGATGTTATATGTATCGATATCGTGTTAAAGAATAGAAAGAAATTACAGCAAAATATATTTAAGTAGGTAAATGTTTTGTTAACTACATGACGAAAGAGTAAACTGAAGAAACTGTCTCTTCTTATACATTATATTTATACATAATATTTTGTTTTCGTGGTTCAGCCGTCTTAACAGTAAGTAATTATCTCTTCGAATACTTTATACCTATATAATTGACTCGATTTATACGATTTATAATACGTGTACAATATATACGTTCACATAACATAGGAATGTTCGACATTTTTCCTTTTTTTTTCCTTATTGAAATAATATCTAAACTTATATTGATTAATAAATATTTATGAGTTACTATTAATTTGAATTGTTGGTAATGTAATATACTTTATGGTATAGTGTCATTTAAAACATATTATTCCTGCTTTGCATAGTAGGAGTATGCATCAGACACGCTCTATTAACAGTGGCACCTCCGCCAACTTTTAAAGACATTGTTTGGTGTGTATTTAAATTTAACTATTTCTTTATTCCTATTATATTATTACTTTCCAAACCTCAATTACCGTGAAATGTAATTAAAACCATAAGCCTTTCTATATATTGATGTTTGATACTTCATTAATGCGTTTTGTTGTTTTACGGTTTCCTTTTTGTTGGGTTTACATTTATATTTAAATTATATATGTCTAAAACAAAACATTTGTTACCATTGTACACGAGGACAAATTAATGTTTTGTTAAATAGAAGAGGAAAAATTAAGCTGATGAAATTGCCTCTTGCTGTACGGTATATCTACGTATGATGTTTTATTTTCGTTGTTCAGACGTCTTAATAATAAGTAATTATATCTTTGTATACTCTATATACATACAGATATAATTGACTGAGAAAATTTACTTAGGATACGGTTTTATAATAACCAACACAAGATCTTGTTGAATAAATCTGTAATATCGAAAACATATATTCTTCTATTTCTTATTATAGTGTTTATTGAAATAATATTTAAACTTGTATTCACTAATCGATACTTCTTATTAATTTCAACTTTGACAACGCAATACACTTTATAACGTAGTCTAATTTAAAACACATTATTTCTTCTCTGCTACATTCCTTGTCCATTAGGTAAACGAAGTCACCTGATCTAACAAAATATTTTTCTTCGATTTAAAGTCGATTTAAGAGAGGTACTTTTACCTTTCAACGACATTTTATGTATCACAGATAGAAATGAATAGTATTTGGATTACGAAAATATTTGTTCTTCTATTCGTTTAAAATGGAGTGCGCACTTTATTACCATCTCAAAGGAAACGCATTTCTTGCACAAATATTTGAGAAAGTATAGGATAAAAAAGCACGTATTCTACGCAAGGATATGTGAGGGTTCTGTTGGCCCAACTAATTGGAAAATATGGGATGACATACAGGCCTCTTAAATGAAGTGAAGCAGTTCTTGCAGTCCTTTCGATATTAAATTAGGCCTTAATGTAGAACGTAAATTGTAAGAAATATAAACCATGGCGTAGACAACCTGAATAAATAATTTTGCTGTAAAATATTTCGGGGGTATCAAATTTATAAATAATTTTGCTCTAAAGTATAACGACGTGTAGTAAAAGGCAACAAATAAATGTATTTGTAACACAAAATGTTTAAATAAATATATTATAACAATATAAAAATAGAAAAATTAAATTTTACTACCTTCAAATAATATTTTTAAACTGATCACCATATATAAAGCTGGCAACTCCAAATCTATTACTACTGCTACTATATATAATAGAAAAGAAGTGAAATAGAAAAGCATATGTTCGAGAAAGGAATAGCTTTTATCTATGTTGTTGCCACTAACGGCTTTCGCTTAGATGCTGTCGGGGTGTATGCAAAAAGTGGGCGGAGTTACCACACGTTCGTATTCCAGCGTTAACCAATCAGGGAATTTGGCCCGAAATCGGGCAGCTTCGGTGACATACTGACTTCCTAGCGGTCATCTTCCCGAAATGTATGGAACTGGAAGGCGAGAACGGCACAGTAGTACTTGTGCTATGGAACAAGAATCATTCTTCAGTTTCAGGAAATTGATCATAAAAATAATTCCTTACCATTTCAATCGCATCATTCGGGGAAGTACCATCGAGGACCAGCTTGTCCAAAGGCTACAATAGGGAAATGATTTTTTCTATTATTAGGCATTATTATTATTAAGATGATTTCCGAGTATGTAAGCGTGCAGCCGAGTATATAAGCAGGAGTAGTTGGAGAATAAACGCATCGCGAACGAAGTCACACCTTATTTACAAAAAATTATGACAGGTATATATCTTATTTACTAGACGGTTGTTTTCGTGTGTCTCACGAAATGTTTAAGTCGACGTACGAAATACTTTTCGTTGTAATTTGGGAATTTAGACAAAATCAATATAGTAAATCGACCCCTGCGAACAACGTGGTAACTTTTGTTTTTTGATCCGAAGGCTGTAGAGGCATGCTCTGGAGGTGCCTTCGATATGAACGAGGGGGCGGCGCAATATTATTTCGATTTGCTTATTCTTATAAAATTATGGTTCTAAAAATATGTGTGCGACCGCTGATAGGTTTGGAAATTTAACAATCTTTAAAACCATATACCCTGCAGTCTGGGATGTGATGCACCATTCATAGGATGCGACGTTACATGGCAAATTTAGCAAAAATCAGACGTAACTATTTCGGCATTTTCAACCCAACTATGCTCGAAGCTAATGCGTTCTAATGGAAACTCAAATGGTTCCGAGCTGCAGTATGCGGTAAGGTCGCATGTATGGCAAATACTTTTGACGTGACGCTTTCCGACCAACTTTATCCTCTCGTGTTAGGTGGATTTCGGCTAAGTGCTCTGTTGATATACATCAGTGTCAAACCGGCGACCCACCGCCAGGCCGGTTTCCTATGCATTTTGCTCTATTCGGAACGTTTAATGGCCCGGAATTGAAAACTGATTGGAAACACCGGAACTGTTAATGTCGCGGATGCAGCGACAGGACATGATTGTTTAAATGTGTATATTTGAATATATATAAGCAGTACAATTTAATGCATGAATGCCATTTTGTAATATGCTATTTCGGTTCTGATACGAAAGTATATTTTATACTATATGTATAAAGTTTCTTTTATATTAAAACATTGTATGTTACGATCTAGTATAAGGCTAATGAGTTACTTATTTCTAATCCTATTATACTAAATTACTTAAATTCTAAGAATGACCCATTGATGTCTTCTTAGCCATTCTAGATAAGTATGCTGCTTTTTCTTGCTTTTAATTTCACTCAAACTACAACAGTAACAGCAACTCGTGGGTTTTAATCCTCTTGAGTCTTCTTATTTGGTTGAAGTTATCAAGGAGCTGGATGGACTCGATATTTTCGTGTTGTAGACGTATTTCTTCGTGGCTTCTTGCAAATTTTTGAATCTCTAACTCAACGCTTTCTGTTTCAAGATCTCGGTGGAGATTTTCATTTCTTATATATATATATATATATATATATATATATATATATATATATATATATATATATATATATATATATATATATATATATATATTGAGACGATCCAAAACAATACCTAAACACTAAAACGCTATTAAACATATATAATCAAACTTTACAATGAATAAACACTCATAAAATCGTAAGCACACATTATATACAACTATGGAAATTTGAATTATATAATAATATATCGATTATTATTAGTTTAATAAGTTCAAAATATAAAATAAAGTAGATATTTATAAATTAAAATTAATCTGAACAAAACTTCGTCCAAAAGAACAGTAACAAGAAGAATAAAATTGCAAATTGCTCAATATGAACAATGAGATAAGTAGAGATATGCATAGGAAAAGATTTAATATATTCCATTTTATAAATCGATAATAATATCGAGACTGGAAAACATAAAATAACCGTAAAATTAACGTTCAAAGTTAATGTTGTAATTGAAATTTAGAGAAACGTCAAAATGTGACAGCCTAAAGCCTCATACACACAATCTAAAATATTATTGCAATATAATATTGAAATAAAGGTAAGAATTCAAAATATAATATATAGAATTGTAATTTAAACAAGGCTGAATATTGTAAAATAGATAATAAGGGTAAATAGTGCATAAATAAAATAAAGTGAGTGTAAAGAGAAAGTGCTATAGAAAATATATGCGAAAGAGACATTATAACTTAAGTCGTTTCTAAGGGAAACAAACGAAAGTTGTTGACAGGGGAGTGAAAAACCAGCTTTTGGGGACGCCGCATCGCTAATAGAAAAATGATAACAAAATTTGAAGAAAAGGTATAATTAAAGGTATTAAAATATAATAAAATACCTACCCAGAATAAAGTCGAATAAGTTATCCCAGTGCCAGCCAATATTTCACTTAGATTCCATTAAGAATAGCCGAGGGTCATACCAGAGGAGCTCTAAAGATCTTAGAGGGGCCCACAATAATGGAAAAAGGCACCAAATAGCGTATAATTGAATAATAAAATCGTACGATAAAATTAACGTTACCTAACCTAAAAGAGAGGTTCATTATAAAAAAGGATACTTCCTGTATCAGATTAAACATATATATATATATATATATATATATATATATATATATATATATATATATATATATATATATATATATATATATATATATATATATATAGATATATAATAAAACTTACCCATTTCAAAAACATTAAAATAAGCGTGTAAAAATGACTGCTTAAAACAGTGAGGTAATATTAAGGACGATAAATCGATAATAATCTATAAACATTCACAGATCACAGATCATGGAACACTTAATTAGGGAATTTTAGTGGTAAGAAAAGTAGGTCACTGTATGAATTTAAATTTAAAATATAAATGTTAGAATAGGCAACACTCTATACCTAGCTATTGAAATTTAGATACAAATTATGATAACAATTATCAGTCAATAGGAAGGTAAAGGGTTACTTTTTAAGGGTAAAAGAAAGTACAAATAATACTTGAAAATTTTATAATTCACCTTTATTTAGTATTAATTGATATCAAGGAACCAAGAAATATTAATTACATGCTCACATTTCAATTGTAACCTTTGAAAGTTAAATAAATGTATAAAATTTTAAAATACTCTGTTTAAATGGTATGTTTCGTATGATGTGTGGTGACTGTCTACGATTTTGAACCGACTACTGTGATTAAGAGTCTCATCTAAAATTTAAATTTCAATATATTATAAAATCTTATCTCAAATTATTATAAAAAAATATGCATCATTATAATATATATATATATATATATATATATATATATATATATATATATATATATATATATATATATATATATATATATATATATATATATATATATATATATATATATATATATATATATATATATATATATGCATTAACAATGTTCCGTAATACATCATTTTGAAAGGTTTGTATGATTTTAATATTTGACTTTCTTGTCAAGTCTGTTTAAAAGAGGAGCTTTGTTATGTATCGACAAGCCTGAATTCCTATTCAAGAGACATTTTCTTATATCTTATACCAAATTCTTTACGTGGGTTTTCCAGCTTCGTATCTGATGCAAGAGCGAGATATATATTTGACTGTATTGGCATATGGAACCACTAGTCCATTTATACTTATTGAAATATGTTCGATATGTATATTAGTTAAATCGATATGAACTGATTTTTCTTCATTTATTTTAATTTTCCATTTCTTGGTCCAGTTTTGGAATTTATTGATGGCATTCTAAAGTTTATTAGCTGTTTCTATATTACATTTGCCCGTTGTTATTATGGCAGCATCGTCAGCAAAAGTAGGTACAGTATTACTTTCTAGCTTGGGGAGGGCACACGTATACAACAGAACAGGGCAGAGTAGAGAACAGGGTAGAGAACAGGGCCTGGAACACTGCCTTTTGAAACTCCTGCTTGGATTTATTTAAGGACATACTAGGCATTTTCCTGCTTAATTCCAGAGTGCCTGTCTAATAAATAGGATTTCAAAATATCAGCATATTATTTAGGAAGGACAATTTTTAATTTATAATGCAGTCCTTCATTCCAAACGTTATCGAAGTCTTATGCTACGTCGAGGAATGCGGCAGAGAAAACTCTTTTTTCTTCTAACGTATTCTCTATTATATTAGTTATTTTATGGACCTGATCTATTGTCGAATGTTTATGTCTGAACCCAAACTGGTGGTGTGGGATTAGTTTTTTTCTCTTAATAATTGGTTGTATTTTTTTGAGTAGCAGTCTGTTAAAGAGCTTGTACATAATAGGTAATAAAGATATTAGTCTATTTGAAGAGACTACATGTAGCGTTTTCTCGGGTTTTGGTACCACCACGATTTCTGCCACCTTTCATAGTTTAGGTAAATACTTAATCCCGAACGGGGCATTGATTACATTCTTTAACTTGATCACTGATTTTCTCGGGATCTGCTTTAGTATTTCTCTTGTTATTAAGTCAAATCCAGGAGTCTTTATCGGATCTATGTTATGCTTGATTTCTTTCACAACTTCATCAGGGGATGTCAATTTGATATTTTCTTTTTCCTGATGAGGAGTTTCCTCAGGTAAGTCTTCTTCATGCAGGTTATTTGTTTGAAATATATTCTCTAAGTGAGTGGAAAAATACAGATTTCTTTTCACAACTTCTGGCCCAGTTTCCATCTGCCTTTTTAATTGGTGGTATCTGCATAATGGGTCTTTTTAATCTTTTTGTCGCTTTTCATAAAGAATAATCCATATTACTGTTATTATTAAGGTCCGTTAAGTAGGAGGCAATAATTTCGTCATTTATTTACATAATTTCCCTGTTTAGTCTCTTCCTCTAATAGAAATAACGACAAAGAAGCGAACGAAATGATAGTGGGAAGTTAACATAGTGGAGACTACAAATTATTAAAAGTGAAACAGCTGTTTTAAGTTGTAGGTACTATGTGGAGATATATCTGTTAAAGATTTATAGTATACTATGAGATCAACACTATACACTTATTTACACAGGGTGAGTCAAGACGTTGAAACAGGCGATACACGAAAAGCGCTTAGCGCAGTTAAAATTGAATGTGGGGAAATTGAGGAGCAGTGGGGCATATTTTTCCTGTGATAACATTTTCTTTTCAATTCTTTTATTTTCAATCACATACCACAAACTAACACGTTTTTAATGGGACACTATATACTAATACATTTTCCATATGTTTGGAAATGCAGAAAATCCATATCAGTGTTGAATTTTATTCAGTAATACTAAAAGCCTTTTTAACACAGATGGTAATCATATGTTTTCTTTTAGTAAATCATACTTCGTCATAAATCACTGGCCCAACTATATTTAATTAATCGAGTATTCCACTTTCTCTATGTTACATATAGTACATAAGCAATTCTTAAGTACACTACCATATCTGAAGCGTATTATATAAATTATAATTAATTTTTAAAGTTTATTTTTAATGGCTTAATAAAAATGACTGACAACTTGATGAACAATAACGAATTCCTGAACATAATTTCAACTTGATATTAAGTGCTGCTAACATGGAGTATTAAGTAAAAACTGTAACGATATTTTATGAGTGAGGATGGCCTATGTAGGAATTTCAATTAATTATCTGCTTCATTTAAAATTCCTCTTGTGCTAATTAAAATGCTATTTATTCATTCTCATCAAATAAAACTGTGAAATTAATGATACTCTTTTAAATATAAGGAATGCTCAGATCTCGTAAGAAGCTTCAATGTTATACATTCCCTGAATTTTGACCGGGATGCATATTTTGCATATAAATGATGTTTTTCATTTCGGTAGTTCCTTGCTCGAGATATGATATTCGACAGGACAAAAAGATACGGAGATAGGATCTTATTAATATACTGTCTTATCAGAATGAGCTGTAATGTCGCCTCTATATAAATAATTCAATTTTTTAAAAAGAGGATTTTCTTCAAAGATAAATGATAAATGTCAAAATATGGTAATAAACAATATTTTTCTTGTTTCAGTGACGAAAGAAAAATTCGTCATTTACTTCACACATACATTGATTTCAGCTACATATATATCGGTCTCACATAAATCTTAAAAGCATTTCGCTATTAGGTATGTTTCCTTTACCTTTGTTCATAATAATTTGCGTAGATGGTGTATACAGGGTATCCAAAAAAACTTTCGACGGCAGTTAGAAAATTTTTGAACCAAGAAAACAGTTAGCAATATGGTTACAGTAATAGAGGTTGTCTAAGTATTATTTTTTATTTTTTTTAATACCTCCGGAACTATTTCAGAATCTGTAGACTTCTTGCGACCTTTTCTGGTGGTCTATAGTAACTTTTATGTTAATCGAAAGTTTAACTGTTCGATTAATTATTGATAATATATCTCCTCACAAATTAGCCACATATCACTGGCTACGCCCCTCGTTAACCAGAGTTACCACTTTCACTGCTTGATCTTCTCTTAAGTTACGTGTATGATTCATTTCTTGTATTATACTGGACAAAATGCTTTATTCAAATTAAAAAAAAATCACTAACGTAACGGAATTTATTGCCATCTACATATTACTTTAAATAGCGTTAAATGTATTATCAACAAACAATTCCAAATTTGTTAGTTTACGTTAATCAATTACAATTATTTGTCAATAGTGACAGAATAACCTAGATGGCCGACATAAAACGTTTAAGGATTTAAAATTTCGAAAAGTTAAAAGAAATAATGAAAAGTTTAGCTGATTCGTTAATTTTGTCTTAGAGTATATATTTAAAATAACTCTTATGAATTATTCAGTGCAACATTGTAACGAAATAGTATACATATTTTTGAGAATATGTGTCCATTGACCTTACTTCTGTGAATTGGAAAATTTACCGACAACATTAGGAAATGAATAAAAATAGGAATGATATAGTTGCATCATCAGTTAATGTAGGGTCCGGCAATAGGTACTGACAATTTTTATACTGTGATTGTCAGCTTAGTACTTGAAACACGGAGATTAAAGCGAAACATATTTATTCTATACATAATGCAGCTTTCAAATATGCTTATTTTTGAACAATTACGTTAGACAAATGTAGTTCTCCTTGTCTTTCGCATTCTTGCAGCCGGCTGCGAAAAGATTGCATGACACGGCGCAAAACATATGGGCCGATCGCTTTAATTTCGTTGGTTATGTTGTTTCTCAACTCCTGTAATGTGTGGGGCCTGTCGACAAATACTTTGGACTTCACATATCCCCATAAGAAAAAATCGCCGGAGATCTCGCCGGCCAATTAACATCACCATCTTGTGATACGAGTCGTCCAGGAAACATTCGTCTTAAAAGTGTCATACGCATTCGAGCTGTATCACTTGTTACTCCATCTTGTTGGAACCATAACTCATTATTGTCTATGTCCGTTCCTAAGCGGTACAATTCAGCAGGTAAAAAATGTTCGGTCATAACCAAATGGCGTTGGGAATTGACAGTGTGGTACACCGCACCACACTGTGACTTTCGCGGAATGCAAGGGATGCTCATGCATTTCGTGAGGCTGTTCTTTCGACCAGCACCGCATATTATTGACGGAACCTGTTAAATAAAAATGTGCCTAATCGGACATTATCATCATCATGAGGTCATCAATCCTAAGACTGGTTGGGCGCTAACCTCCAGCTTCTCCTATCTTGTGCTAACCTATACATTTCGCTAATTGTGCTACAACCTATATCCCTGACTATTTGCGAGCAATAGTCTAATCTAGGCCTACCTCAGCCTTTATTCACTCCTATATTTGGTTCCAAAATATCGCGGACTATTCCCCCATGTCTCAGCAAGTGGCCTACCATTCTATCTCTTCTCTTCTTTATGTTTTTCCACATACTTCTTTTCTTGCCGATTTTCCCTAATACTTCTTCGTTTCTAACCCTATCAGTCCACGGTATTTTCGTCATTCTTCGGTAACACCACATCTCAAAAGCTTCTAATTTCTTCCTACTTGCTTCCCCTACCGTCCAGGTTTCGCAACCGTATAGTGCCGTGCTCCATACATACGTTTTCAAAAATCTCTTCCTTGTTTCTAAGTTTATTACCCCCGGCATATAATTGTTTTGTTTTTGTTAAAAGCTACTCGACCCTACTCTATTCTTTGTTTTATATCTTTATCGCTTCTTTCATCCCAATTTATTATACTTCCTAAATAAGTGAAGTCTTTAACTTCCTCCAATCTTTCATTATTAATTTGTACTTTATCGTTTTTACTCTACTCTCGCACCCTCTGCATACTAACACTTCCTAATCGGACATGATTAGATTATTCAAAACATCTGCAAATTGCCGCCGAACTTCCTGTGGATCCCGTTCGAATGAAAACCGTAACACAAAATTTCGTTGCTGCACGGGTCAAGAACTCATGACCAGGAAAACTGCATAATATAGCAAACTTATTGCGCACTATACTGTCCCTCATTCAGTGTCTGTCTTCCCACCGCAGAGCTCACAAATACGTCAGGACCTATTGCCAGACCCTGTATATATTATTTGTTTATAGTCTTAAAGATTTATTCCTAAGAAATCAGATCGATAAGCAGATACTTATTAGTTAGTTGTCCTGCGTCAAATTTGAAAAATATGGGTTGAAATGCGGAATACGTCTTACATTTCAAGCATGCAACAGTTACAGTTTATGCAATTCAAATAAAATATAAATGAAATTAATGATTTGGCGAACTACTGCCTAGAAATATATATTTTCCTATAAAAGCCATTTATCAAAACGTCAACCATTTTGAGAGCGATTTGAATTAAAATGGCGGCACAGGCTGCATAAATTGGTTAAATGGATTCCATTAAAGCGTTATTCATCATGCAAAATTCTTTTTTATCCGCTGCGAGTGGGGTTAACACCCAAGGGAGATTAATTATTTTCACTAATACGCTTGCTTATATGGTGTATATTTACTGAATCTCCATTATGGTTGATTCAATATTTGGTGCGTTATGTCCTGAACGCCTCAGAATAAATCACTTGGTTAAGTGTTTTCTTGTATGACTACTAGAAACTACGAATTTACTATATAATTATTATTTATTTATTTATTTATTACAACTATTCTACAGGAAAACCCATTTACAGAGCAGAAAAGTACAGTGAGTATTCATATTCAATTAGATTAATAAATTTCACAAACATAACAAACAAATTTAATACGAATACGTATATACATATTTAATCCTAGGTATGTGAAACAATATATGAAAAATAAGAAAAACAAAGATGCGTGATCAAGCATAACAATGTTTAATAAACAAAGTAGTACAGTTAAATATATCGAACTTATCACAGTTGTTGTTATATTTAGTGCACATTAAAAACAGGGGTGAGAATTTTATAATATTAGTACGCGGATAGAGAGGTAAAAGCTTTTGGATGTTCGAGCATGCAATTGAGATACATGAAAATTCAGTTTGCCTGATAGGTTTTGACAGTCAATCATATTGTGTATAAGCTTAGATTGAAATATTTGAGAACAACGTGCCCGCCTCGTGTCGAGTGCTGTCATAGCAAATTTTGCCAAAAGATCATTCTGAGGGAAGCCAATAGGTGGATACACAGTGTCTGATTTGAACAATAGCAGTTTCAGACACCTTCCTTGAGCCACATCCAAGCTGTTAATATGGCATTGATAACAAGGATTCCATACTAAAGATCTGTAATCAAGTTTAAATCGGACAACAGAAAAGTATAGAAATTTCAATGTATCGGTGTTTGGGAAATTCCTGCTAGTCTTAATTAAGAAACCAAGTGTATGGAACGCTAGAGACACTATTTTAGTTACGTGAGAGGTAAAGGACAGATCTTTTTCAAAAATTATGCCGAGATCTCTGAATGTGCCAGGTCTTTGAAGAATAGAGCCGCATAACCTATAATTCTATACTATTGGAGATAATTTAGTAGAATGGGACATAAAATTGTACTTACATACGTTTAGATGTAGTTTGTTACTAGTACACAAATTATGAAGATTAGACAGATTGTTCTGCAAAAGAGCACAATCATCCAGGGAAGTAATAACATTAAATAATTTAAGTTCGTCAGCATACAACAGACAATTGACAGATATTACAGTGACAATATCATCAATAAAGATATTAAACCGCAAGGGACCTAGAATAGAGCCTTGAGGCACACCTGACGTGGCACCATACTCGAGGGACCTGAAACCATTGATTTCAACGTACTGTTGACAAGACGTCCATTTGCTTACGTTGGTCAAGAGTTTCAGCTATGCTTTGGGTAATACAAATTAAGTTAGATGTTGTAGATCGTTCTTGCATAGAGCTATGTTGATACTCTAAAATTTTCATACTTACATCGGAATAAATTGCGTCGTGAATTAACATTTTAAGGGCTTTGACAAAATTACATAAAATAGCGATTGTCGCCCTCTTTGAAAACTGGACAGACTTTAGAGTATTTCCAAATTACGGGTATAGAAGAGCTGTTTATGCATAAATTAAACAAAATCGATAATGGATAGCCAAGAATTGGTGCACAGTTCTTAATCAAGTATGAGGGAATACCATGGGGCTCAGTGGTTAGCGTAGGTTTAAGGTTATTTAATGCTGTTTGAACTTCCCGTTCACTAAAGGGAGTAATACTGATGTAAACATAGCTAAAACCATCACAGAGATCAGGGAGATGTTCATCAGGTGGGAGTGAAAACGATTTACTAAAAAAATTAGCAAATGTGTTGACAATATCCAAAGGATTGTCCAGAGTTTGATCGTCATAATGCACTTGAGATGGTATGTTTCCAGAAGTTCTTTTTCTGTTTACAAAAGCCCAAAATTTCTTAGGTTCCCTGGATATATTGACTTCTGCACTTATATAGTTAAGGTATAAATGTTTCATCTAGGAAATACTTAGACCCACTGAATTTTAGTTTTAATATTAGCAATCACAATATTGCTTGCTATAATTATACTATAACAATGTCTTTAGGAAAATTTTATATTTTCGTTAAAAATTTGCTGGAGACAATCATAGTTTCTCAGCATCCTGCAGCAGTTTTTTAGTTATTCACGAAAACAATTATTTTCTGCTTTTAGATCTCGTTTTATCAGTGATTAATAATATTAAATTTTTTTTATTAAGTGATGACGTAAATGTGTTTTTGTAAAAAATTATAGTTGGCTATATCCTAATCTAAATTCATTAACTTTAATAATACCTCTTTAGAATACATTTGAAATTTTTATCGTATTAACAATTATTAGTCTATCATACAAAAATATATTATTTACGTTTATTATACAAAACGTTTATTATACAAAAATTATTTTATCTGCTTTGTGTAAATTCAGAAATTGGCAGATGAATGGTAGTTTAATTACTCTCTTCAATGAAGAGTGTCATTTAATAAACAACTACAGTATTTGTTTTTCTGGACCTACACATTCACTATTCTATTGATACCACATAACAGAAAAGTTATATACTTATTGCAAGTAATAATTCACACATACTTTGAATATTTATTTTATATTGTGTTGTAATAGATAATGTTTATTATTTCGTAAAATGTTACGGAATCTACCTTTATTCTTATTTCATTAAATGAAAAATTGTATTATGCAAGCAGCTATGAATAAGTTATAATAATGTATATAATGTATAAAATATATATAATGTAGTGTTATATTTATAAAATATGTAGTATGTCAAACACTAGGAAAAGTTAAACTAAATTTATTATACCTACATCGATTCAATCATTTCAAGTCTACGTGACCCCATGCCGTCTACCTAACATCCAGTAGAGTTTACTGAAAGTGAGTTGTTTCCCTTATTCTAAGATAATTCTAAAATATTTGAGTAATTATAATAGTGAATATTCTAAGATACATTGATACAAGATTGACACTTTCAATTTGCTCACTCTATAAAGTAGCTATAAAAGTGGCAACAATAGTCTGGTTGTAGGCATATGAACTGTATATAACAAATATAGCACTGGTCCCAGTACGCTTCCTTGTGGGACGAATGATAGGATAGGAAATAGGTTCTTGTATTTGGCCTGTTGTTTTCTGTAAATATGATTGAAGTACATTTCATACATAGGATGTAGCAGTTGTGTTTTTATTATATGATATAGGTCTATTTGCAATGTCGAAGCTGAAACATGAGATATGTCGAAGAAGGCGGACAATAGTTCTTCCCCTCTAGGTCTATATCGACTTATCAATAGATACATATAAGGGCTGCAAAATTCTGAGAAGTATATTATTTGAAAATTTAAAAATATATGGCAAAAACGGAATCGTTTGGTCCATTAATTTCATCAAATTTGTATTTCAAGATACAAGACGATGTAATGTACGAGTAGCTACTCTATTTGTATGTTGTTTAACACTGACTTAAAAAATGTAAAGTTATTTTGTAAATTGTTAGCTTCAAGAAGTCCATATCTAAGTTCCATATTTTATTTTCATGAAATTAACGCACTTTCTTGATAACTTTTTATTAATTTGTAGTTTATTTATTAACTATCTATATCTACGCTATCCCATCTACGTTTGACGTTATATTGAGAATTCACAAAAATAGAGTTCCATATGGGAAACATTAATTTTTATTTACAGTCTTTATGAAAAATTAAAAATTATGGTTTATGCATACCATGTGAGTATATCCAGGATTATCTACCACTGGTACGAATACCGCTATTTCGCATTAATTAAAACAGACTCGTTCTTCTGACACCGAGGTTTAACGTTACCCTTCGAATCTCAATTTTATAAACAGGAAAATATATACGCTTTATATGCAACTCCAGGACGAACTTCCTGGAATGCTCTTTGAAAACGTTGTTGCTTTTATACGGCTACAAAGCTTCGTACCAATCAGAGGGCAGCCATATTTATTTGGTCTGATGCTCAATAGGAATGTCCAGTCCATCGCAAATCCTATTATATCGCGCCGATATTAAAAAGTTGCTGCATTCCTGTCATTGTCCGTTGGTAAAAATACGGCTACATTTTATCGATTTCGTGTGGATAAAGAAAAATTCACCGATAAAGAAATACACTTTGTAAGAGTTACCTTCAAAGGCTGATACCAATTTGTATTGATGTAGGAAAACAAACTGTACGAGAAGAGGCTATTGTTTTTACGAAAGGATTCTCGTGTAGAATACAACAGAGAAGGGTTTGTTTTTATAAATCATGGAGATAGATTCGGCTAACAAGGATGTGGGATGCGATGTATCTTAATTTTTGTTTATTTTTCTTTATATATTTTATCGCTTAGCAATGCAAACTCAAGCTGTATTTGTAGGATGTTACTATACCTACAACTAGATGTACATGTAAATGGAATTATAAAATAAAAGACAGAAAGCCTATTCATATGTCTTACCTTAAATAGTATGTAATTGTAATTATAATTATAATCATAGTAAACGGTTAGACAATTGATAAAACAATAGCCTCATTTCAGTATTTTCAGTAACAATTGAACTAGTTCTAGATTGAACCTCTTATAGAAACAACATGAGACCATGATGAATATTCCCTTGTAGATATAAATATTTTGCTGTTCTATATACACCCTCCTATTTTTTATTCTCCATTCAATTGATCAATAATTTATTACAGAAATAAGGAGTTTATACTCCAACCCATCTGCAAATGCCTTATATAATAAGGACTAAACAAATTAGGTCAAAAGAGCTATTCTCCTGGCTATATACCAAACGCTCAGCACTGAATTATATGACAAAATTTGTCGTATTTTTGTCTAACAGAGTTAGCACTAAAAATATAGTGATTGTTCTAAAACCATCAAGAAAGATGCAAAGTGTCACCTATCTCAGGATATCGTTAACTGCAGACCGGTTTCGACCTTTCTATCTTGGGTCTCGTCAGTGCAGTGTAAACGAGTATACCTTCGACAGATAAAGTTCACATCTAGTAGACGTTGCTATGTTCCACCGCAGTAGAAGAAACTATCAAGAGATGACGTTTGGTACGATCTACTGCTATGGAACGTAGCAACGTCTACTAGATGTGAGCTTTATCTATCGAAGGTATACTCGTTTACACTGCACTGACGAGACCCAAGATAGAAAGGTCGAAACCGGTCTGCAGTTAACGATATCCTGAGATAGGTGACACTTTGCATGTTTCTTGGTGGTTTTAGAACAATCACTGTATTTTTAGTGCTAACTCTGTTAGACAAAAATACGACAAATTTTGTCATGTAATTCAGTGCTCGACGTTTGGCATATAGCCAGGAGAATAGCTGTTTTGACCTAATTTATTTAGTCCTTATTATATAAGGCATTTGCAGATGGGTTGTAGTATAAACTCCTTATTTCTGTAGTTTGAATGTTACCCTCTGATAGTAAAACATTGCGTTATATCAATAATTTATTTTCTATACTTTTATTCAACCTCTTCAATTCAGTTTAAAACGATTTTTAACTGGACATACTATTCTCTAAATGGTAAGTGCTTTATAAAATTATAAATTAATTTTATAAAACATATACCATAGTGTTCAACAAAAAAGTTTTAAAATTCACTACACTAGATCTTATTCTAACCGTCTGTATTATAACACAAAAACTTAATTTGATACTGACATAATTTCTTCAACAAAATTTTTCATAACATTAGTACATACATATTTCATTTTAATGTATTCAAAGTATTGTACAACCAATAACAACACAATTACCGACAATGGTAATATTCTACAACTGATGTTTGTTAATGGATCGTAATATAGAGTATTTCCTTTTAGGCCTTGCTCCGGGGTGCAATAAGTCAACAGAGCGCTGTGATATTAATCTGCATGGCCATGGACAGGTACCTCTGTATGCTGCATCCTGCAAGATATCACAAGCATTCTAGTAAAAAGGTAAGGTTTCATTAAAGTATTTCTTCATTCAAGTAGTATATTACTCCACGAGTTTCAATTCCGAAAATATATCAAAATACAAGGTGAATGTATCCACACCTGTTGTACCTTTTCTACGAAGTATTTAATTAAAAATACCACGCTGAATTGTATGAAATGTCAAAGTTTCAAAATATCGTGTTACAAAAATGACAAGGTTTTCGAACGTTTCAATATTAATGAAATCTCAGTTATTGTGTGATTGACACAACAGGTAAA
The DNA here is from genome assembly GCA_037954035.1 of Rosalia funebris. Taxonomy (NCBI): domain Eukaryota; kingdom Metazoa; phylum Arthropoda; class Insecta; order Coleoptera; family Cerambycidae; genus Rosalia; species Rosalia funebris. The sequence continues at coordinate 16,082,584 of JAZFAV010000001.1, read as the reverse complement.
GGCACTTTCTCTCGTTCATATCGAACAATAAAACTCAGATTTTATGAATAAATTTTAGTTAACGTTATGTAGTTATCATATATTTAGATGTTTCAACAATCATTTTTATCATATTTTCCAGAATAATGTAAGAATAATTTAACTCGTTCTTCATCAGAATATCGTAACTTCTTTATAAATTAAGTTATACAATATATATTTAAATAAAATAATTACATAAATATATTTAATTTAGGAGGACACTGCTATTAAGCACAAAAGTACAAATCTGTAAAGAATAATCATTCTACCAGAATTTTTCGTTATAAATAATTCATGATGCATGCTTGACTCGAAATTAAAGTACTGTAATTACTAGTATCACAGTTAAATATTTTCTAAGAATTGTTAGTTAGTCTACTATACTGCGATGATTTGTTTTATACCACGTTAAAATTAATAACTGTTTCAAATAAAATTTAGGAAGGTAATATACGGACATGTTTCTGTCGAGTCTTCATGTCGCATATATAGAATTTGAGTAATAAATTAGAGCAACTACCAGTCATATAAATATGGTATATATGAGGATTTAAATACAACACTTTCTAAAGTTGAATTGAAAGAATTACGAAGTAAAAGAAATTAATTATTCCTTTATTAAAAAAAGGAATTAATTATTTCTTCATTAGAAAAGGTCTAAGAAAATTCTCGAGAAGTTCTCTAAGCGTTTTGTCATTTTCATACGGAATATTTCCCGAAATATCAATTAGTGATTAAAAACTCTCTAAGAAAACTACACGCGGTTTTATGATAGAAAGCAGCAGATGGTAAAAAATAAATAAATTAAACCTTATGACAGAAAGCAGGGGACAGTCAAAAAATAAATGAATTAAATTGCTGTTATGTTGAGTGTTACAACATAGAATAAATTGCTGTTAAATTAACTGTGTAGTAGCATCCCTTGAAGAAATTCTTTTTATATTCGCGTTAGATAAAGGTAGCTGAGCAATTCATAATAATTAACTAAAATGCGTTCAGAACTGAGACAGTTTATGTCGAGAAAACACTGAAATATGTCGCTCTTATTGGCAACCAGAAAGTAAGATCAAAGTCAAGAACAAGATCACTCACGGTTACTAATCAAGGTTCTTTTTTATTATATTAGATATCTACAGAGTGAGCAAAATATATATCCCAAAGTTTGAGAAATAAATAATGTATGGTATTTATCTACTTACGTTTTTTGTTATATGTTTTGTATTGTCATTTAGTTTTCAGATAGATAGAGGTGGAACCTGAGGTGTGGTAATAATATGAGATGACTTCTAATTACCTCCCGATAATGCCAACTTAGTTATATAAATGCACGTGGGGGGACGTATAATCTTTCGGTGGTTGTGGAAAATTGGTATTACGTTGTTGTCATTTAACGTCGGTCTGTTTTCCCTCCCAAGGCCTATCAGTGACCAGAAAACTACCGAACTAGAGTGACAGTCTTGTTTAACATTTAATAGATAAGGGACCTACATCAAGGGTTTACATTAAGTAACATTACGTATACGCTTTACATGATGTAAATATCCGAAATCTCACCCTTATTTAACATTTAACAGATAAGGGACCCACGGTGTTATATCATAATAAGAGGATGGTATGTCTTCTACAAAAACCTCGTATAAATGAAATAAATATTTCTTATATATATAAATACATATCTTTTATACATACAAGCTGCTAGATGGTATAAGAGAGCCTGCTGGTTAACCATTCACGCTTGATGTTACTTGACATTTAATATCGATGGTCTATACTAGTGATGGGAAAACTTTTTAAGGGGAGGGCCAGATCGAATAAAACAATATCTAGGCGGGCTGAAAAAAAAATTGAACGGAACAGATTTTTATAAGTGATAAACTTAATTTTTGATTTTTACACCACACACAACTTATATTATATAGATTATACTTATATTATTAGAAAAAAGAGTTACAAAAATTGATTATTCTTTAGAAGAGAATGGCTTATGTGACAGATGAAAGTGTGACTGAGCTTCTAAAAATTATTCATAATCTTGTAGAAACTGAGATGAGCTGATTCGCAGTAGTGAAGCTAAATGGTGGTCAGTCAATCGGTTTTCGAAGCTTCATAGTAAAAAATACCTGTTCATAGATGTAGGAAGATTCAAACATCGCAATTATCTTCTGAGCATAAGATTTCAGGTTTGGGAAACTTGATTTTGACAGGACCTTGTAGAACTCAATTTTAGAAACGTTGCGAAATAGTTGCTTCAATTCATTGTTACATTGCAATTCAATCAGTTCGAGCTGCAATTCTGGTTTGACTGATTCACAATCCACATTAAATGGCATGCTAAAAATATCCAGGTCCTGTCCAATAACTTTGAAGGCTTCGAATCTTCGTTCAATTTCTTCATGAAGACATTTCAGGCTTTTCTCATAGCTCCTAAGTTTGTCTTTCCTAACTGCAATAGTTTTTAGTCTTGGAAAATGAGTAAAGTCTTTCTTGACTAGTTGTTTGGAAAATAGATTCAATTGCATTTTGAAACCCCTGATATGACTCAAAATATCATGAATTCATTGATTTCTTCCCTGGAGTTTAAGGTTTAATTTATTGATGTGACTGAGAAGATCTGCAAAAAATGCAATGTCCGAAAGCCATTCAATATATTTTAAATGTTTACACTTGTTCATTCCTCTTTCTTCCATGAAATATATTATTTCGTCTTTTAGATACCAAACTCGTTCGAAAACCCGTCCTGCACTGAGCCACCTTACTTTCATGTAGTAAAGTACATCAGAATATTCAGACTGCAATGAGTCAAGAAACTCTCGAAATTGTCTATGATTGAGTGCTCTTGAACGAATGTTATTAACAACCTTAATAACAACATCAAGCACATGTTTCATGTCTAGAGCAGATTTACTGAGAACTTCTTGATGTATGACACAATAAAGAAACACAACTTCGTTCCCAGGAAATGATTCCTTAAATATGCCTACAAAACCAGATTTCGTTTCTGTCATATTCGGTGCTCCATCTGTAGTAATGTTACAAATATCGGTCAAAGGTACTTTCAAAGACGTGATAGTTTCTTGAAATTCTTGAAAAATGTCTGACTCTTTTGTCGTTCCCTTCAATGAACATATGCAAGCTAATTCTTCCGTAACACAAAAGTTGTCATCAATACCTCTTATAAATATCAGTAACTGAGCTGTCAGTTATGACCGTACTTTCATCAAACGCAAAAGAACAGAATTTAAACTCGTTTATGTTTGACTCTAGTTGTGAGACAAACTGCTTATCAATTACTTCAATACAATAAAGTAATTGTTTTTCGAAACAAACTTACTGTCTCAAAATCCTTTGTTTTGTCAGGACACAAAGTGTCACATACTTGGAGCATACAACTATTTACAAATTCACCATCAGAAAATGCTTTGTTACTTTTTGAAATATTGTATGCCACAACGTAACTGGCATGTGTAGCTAGCTTTTGAGAACAACTTTGTTTAAAAAAAATTTCTGACCTGACACGTAGAGCTCTGCTTTTTACTTCCGTTCTTCTTCGGTCATAGTTTCATAAGTGGCGTTATTATGTTTTATCATGAAGTGTCGTGAGAGGTTGAATTCCTTGAATACGGCTACAGCTTCATTGCAAATGAGGCATACAGATTTATTCGTAATAGGCGTGAAAAAGTATTTCCAAGTCCACTCATCTTTAAAAACACGACATTCTGAATCAACTTTACGTTTTTTACTTGCCATTGTAACGAAAAAAAATGTCAAAAAACACTAACAACAAAGCAAAACTATAGAAACACAAGCCAGACACACACCCGCAGAGGTGACTTGACACTGACTACGCCTACGCGATGTTGCGTGCAAACTGAGATAATACCGTACTTAAAACGCAATGAGAAGGAAACCATTATTCTATTCTAGCTACGCAGAAAATACATTTTGTCCTATCCTGGGTGTAATTGTAGGGATTATTCGATACCATGTCGTGGGCAGGATTGACCCCGAAGGGCCGCACTTGGCCCGCGGGCCGTACTTTGCTCATGACTGGTCTATACGCTAAATCAGCCCACCTAAACTAACTATTTGAATTATTGAATTGTTTCTAGATAATACTCAATAGAAAATTAATCCCCTGAGTTATCATTAGATTGCAGCTATAACTTTCTGGTAATAAAAACTCAGCCAATTCGAAATAACGAAGTGGCCATTACTTTTATAGGGTAGTTCGTGGGCTTTAACAACAAGCGCTGTACACATTTGAGATTGTCATAGCCTCGGCTAGGACGGAGAAAAATTCCATTGCGGACCGGTCACGCCTCTGGTTTAGCGTCCATTAAAATCCATTGCCCCCTTTATCTAATATTTTCCAGGACGTAATTTAAGCCACTCGTAATTAGTGCTCGCAGAGCCATCGTTCGTTCCGCTCTTCGTGAAAAGTGAGTTAGAACTGTCTTGGATCTTTGCGACTTCATTTAATTGATACGGATCTTGACGTAATAAATCACATGATTAAACATTATTCCCAATAACGCTCTATCAGCGCAGTTACGTTCGCTAGGATTTATATATAAAAAAGATTTACTGGATAAAATGCTATTATGATTTATACAGTTCATTCTTTACGGTTAAATACAGGAGACCTACTACCCTTCTTCGACCTGAATTTTATTTATTGGAATATTATTCCCTTCGTCTTAAGATTCGAGGTTCAAAGGGATGAAAAGCCGTTAATTTTCATTGAATTGTTATTCTCGTTTGGTGCGAAACTTTTTGGCTTTACTGAAAAACCAACGATCATCTCATAATTATAATTTGAAGATAATGATACTACCAAACACATCAATAAACTGACAAGATTTTATAGCTTGTAAGAGACGATTCAAAATTTTTATGAAGGGAGCAGACAATGGACAATAATTAAAAGTTAACATAAAAATACGACAATGTATGTATTTAACTTATTCATTGATCATGATCAGTGGTATTACAGCTCATTATGAGGTAAGGCCTCTTCAATACTCCCTCCTATTCTTCTAATATCTGAGCGATCTTTTTACTGTTAGACCTGTTATGTGAGTACCAAGAAGATTTTTTGTGAGTAACTACCTTTTCAGTCTATATGATAACAGAGATCTTATTAGTATTCTGTAGACATTACATTTTATTTATCTACTATGTTTCGGTGTCTCTTTATGTAAAAGGTACGCCAGCATCTATTTAATAAAAGGTTCTTATTTTTCGTGCGAAATATCGGTAGTATAAATGTTTTACTGCGCAATGGCAGATGTAGAGGCAGTGAAAACAAATTAAATGTATCTAGTAAAATTCAAGAATATTAAGAAGTTCTATCAGGCAACTAGGCTAAAATAATAATATTAATCGCTTCACAGAAGAAATGTGTTAGAAAACAAAAAATTTCCAACCCTGTGAAGTGTATTTAGTACAAAAGTTGACTGAGAATAATTATAATGTTATGTTATGACTTCATGTTATGTTATGACGAAAATTCTCTATGAAGCTTTTTGCTCTCAAAGAGACTTTTCCTCTAATGGCACAGAACATCATCGTAACTGCAGAATTTCTTCAGTACCGATAATTGGCAACAGAAGTTCAGAAAAAGAATCTATAATAAACGTATCAAATGTTTTAGACAAGTGGATATAAGTGATAATTTAGATATAGTAAATACTCATAAGATTGTAAGTAAGACAAATAGTAAATACTTCTAAGTCAATAGTCAACAAATTGACTGACCCACATTTTTATTTGTGATAAAAAACTTTGACCAAACTATTATGTTGAACAAATAACCGTTTATATACAGTGTAGTATATAGTCGATGTACATAATAGCACTTCAAATATATTAGCAAAACTAAAAATTACAACAATAAAATGAATATGTTAAATATTTTCTAGAATTCAAATAGCAGTCACAACTCTCGAATACAAATTAGAAAGCACTGTCAGGTCTCTATGTTATTTTGGGCTTCTGTGAAAGAATAAATACACAAAATTCTTTCGTCATCCAAATAATTCTGACTTTGCTGAACTAGAGTTTATTGATATGTTCATAATTTAGATTCTAAGAATGAGTGAAAGAAAAATCATTCTCACATAAATAGTTATATAGGTATGTAATGGAAACTTCTCACGCTTTTAAAAGAATGGAAAACATCATTTAGTTTATGAACAAAGACTTTAGACAGACATTACAACTATTTATTTTCATTTTACAAAAAGAAAAAAATTGTAATGTTGACAAAATGTGGACGGAATAATATTTCTACTTCGTTAATTTAAAAAAAAATCGTATACATCAGTGTATTTAACAAAAGAATACGTCCTTGAAGCATTTTAATCCAAAGAAAGAAAAATCCTTGAAAGGACTTTGTCAAGATAGACACTCGAAGTATCTAAATATTTACATAGGCGTTATTCAATACTAATACCCAGAGGATCGAAAACAAATCAGGTAATGTTTTAGTAAACAGTATATTCAACCGAAAAAACTTCTTTTGGCTCAATGCAGCGACGATTTATGGCGTAGGATATCTGGGTTATGAACTCCTTAGCTGTGATGGCGCCCCTGAGATTTTTGAAGTAAAAAATACCCACTTCTTTGTAATGGTATATCGAAGGTCCTAGAAATGTCGCATTGTATGATGGATGTTCCATTTCCTGTCGATAAGGCCGCTATGCTGGAGATGACATATAATGTGTTCTAATTTCCCGGGTGGTATCTGCTCCCATGAAATGCTGAATTAGATAAATTTAAATTTTTAATGGTGGCTCCCGTGTTGAGGAAAGTTAGGGGTACGGTAGTATGTGAGACAGATAAAAGATGCCGTAATGGAGTTTATTTTTAATGACACTTATTATATAATATTAGTTGTTATGTATAATATGACGGGCACAAAGGATTCTAATAGACTAAAACTTTTCCAAAGACAATGGATGATTGAACGAATCGCTCGATGAAGCGACTGGCGATTTTGAATATGTCTTTCATATATAGCACTTATTATATATAAGACGAGGGACAGTATTCATTTATTTATTTATTTATATATAAGGGATCCCAAGGAAGTTAAGCAATATTCCAATAACAGGGTTACACATAATTATAATAATGATAGTAACATGAAAATGACTATAGGTAAAAGTATTAAAAATAAAACAGAAATGTTTAAGAAAAAAGTAATAACCATTGACCAAACATATCTTGGAATTTCCCAAATAATAAAAGTAGCCATAATATAAAATAACCAGATATTATTACCTGCCTATATAAACGAAATTATATAGTTATTAGGTTTAGTAAAAGTTTGTTACTCTTCGAGAATGGCGTAAATGCCGAAACAATTGTTAGAAATTAAGTATACAATTTTTGTGAAACCTACCACGCGTTTCCTTTCATTTACTAGTCGAAAATGTTTAGCCAAGTGCCTGAAGACCTCTGCATTTCTACAATAAAACTTAAAAGCCATACAGTTAAAAACTGACATTAATTTAGTTAATTAAGGGTGGAACATTAACTATATAAGAAAATTAAATTGATTTCAAATAACTGTATAGATGGAGCTTTTTCCATCTATGTTAAAAACTAAATTTATTAAAAATACAAAATTAAAAAAAGAATATAGAGTGAAAAAAAATTAAGTAAGTAATTAAGTAGGAATAGTAGTAATAAATATCAAGTAGTAATAATCAAGTAGTAAATGTCAAAATAGCTTAACGGTTTACCTGGTTAAAGATCAAATTAAAAATATCAATGTGATTATAGTTATTAATTATTTAAGGGAATTAACAAGCTTTTAATCCACGAGATAAAATTGATATACGAGGCGCAGCCGAGAGCGCCCATTGTTTCGAGAGAATTAAAGGTTGTTAATTCCCGAATATAATTCAACGTTTTATCCACGACCACGGGAAAAACCGGTCAATTAGGATGTGAAAAATTTTGGTTTTGAATAACGTACGATTTAGCAGATTTATTTTGATAAAAAATATTGGTATTATCAATTTTAATCCACTAGTGTATTAGAAAGCCTCTAATCCACGGAAAACAGAGGTATTAAACCTTCCTAATATAGTGGGCACGAATAAAAATATTTATTAAAATTTTCTTGCATTAAATAAATGGGAGAGTTTCTAACATAATTAGTGTTACAGAGTCCCAAGTAAAATAAATTACTACTGTATATACCCACTGTTTTAGATTAAGAGAAAGATTTTCAATGAGAAAAATGTAAATAATTTTAATATTATGTATTTTATAGAGAAGCAGGATAGTTCAGACAAGACAGCTTCAAAGTTCTACAATGCCTTTAGGTATCCTCGTACGAAGTGTTATAGAGACTTCTATTAAATTTCTAATTACTAATCAACAAGTTCTATTTGATTTTTTCTTATATTTCTGCATATACTTACAGAAGGTTTTGAAAATTAAAATATTCTGTGACTCGTAATATAAAGTTTTTCGACAGATCGCCTCAAGATGAACTATAAAGGTAGTTTGAGATCTAATATAATACCTAGATCCTTAATTGAACATACTTTATTTAGTTGTGAGCTATATACATTATATGAAAATACAACTTTCTCATATCAACTTGAAAATGTCCATTTTAAAATAATTATAAAAGCATTATGTTAAATTGATGTATTACATCAATTTAACATAATCACATAAACTATTTACTCTTTTATAAAACTTTAAATCATCGGCGTAAGTATTAAAATTAAATTTTCAAATAGTTCACAGAATGTTTTTGTTATAAATAATTTATTCGTTTTTCTATTAATAGATCATCTCATTGAAATACAAGGGTAGAGAATGGCATACAAAAAGCGACCCCGCAACATAAATTACATAGCCTGCTGAAAAATAGCTTGCCATCTCTACCCTAATTTACACATCTTCTGTCACACTTTTTAAAGACTGAAACTAACCATAATGCGGGTAGGTAGTTATCTGGATAAAAGAATGTCGGTTCTAAGTCACAATGAGGTTTTGAATCAAATTAGGACAAAATGCATGTTTTTGGGGCCTAATATTCATGTTTATGTACATTATAAATAAATAATAATATAATAAAAATATAGTCTATTTAGATATTAGAAGTGCACAAAATTATAATTAAAAAAATAGTACACAATCAGATGTAAGCAAGACTTCACAAAAGGTTCTATGGTAATAATTAATTATCGTAACATTTATACTAATCTATTTTATTGGCAATATGCCTGCGCTAAGACTCTTTCAGGTACTTATGGTATGAATGAAAATAAATAGATACGTATAGTTCATTTCATCTATATTTGCCAAATAATAAATCCCAAACGGCTCTTATCTCATACCGTGGCTTGCTTTTACGGCTAGGCTCAGGTAGGCCGTTAAGTTTATCGGCAAGATAAGAGAGTTTTTTATTTGACAAATAGCGATGAAATGAATAGTATATCATTTAGATAAGATTTGAAAATACTTTCTATATTGGTACACACCTTTATAAATATTTCACTGGTCATCAAGAATACGAAAGAGTGTGAAATTTTTTAAGTCAAACTATATATAATATAGTTAAAATATATATAATATAGTTATATACAGGGTGTTTCCTAAGTAAGTACAAAAAATTTAATAGCATATTCTTGAGTCAATTTTGTGAAATATGTTCATATCAACATATGTCCTCAAACGATTCGTTTCCAAGATACAGGGTGGTAAAGTTTAAAAAAAATATATTTTCTTATATAATATGTATGATATCACTAACTATTTTTGTGAAATTTGGTACACACATTCTATGCATCTGGAGGCACACAGTTTTTGCTTAATTAATTAATAATGAATAGATGTTTCAAAAATGAAATCCCAATTTATTAACATTTATAATTATTATTGTTTTATTAAACACATTTCATATGAAATTATAATAATTGCTGGAAACGGGCACCTTCACCCATGATTCAATCTGCAGCCCTATTCGTCATATTTTCTCGCACATGTGCAAAAATACCTGGAGTATTTCGTATTCTGTCACATCCTTGAATTATCCGGGTTCTAAGATTGTCCACATTTTGAACAAGATTTGTATAAATGAATGTTTTCAAAAATCCAATGGATTTAAATCAGGGGACCTTGCAGGTCACGGTTGACATGGTAAGTTTGCACCTCAACCAATCCAATGGTTGGCAAATTGTTGGTTTAAAAATTCTCGCGCAGTTAAACTAAAATGTCCGGGAGCATCATCATGTATAAACCAAATTCCATTTATTAGCATAAGTGGGACGTTATCTACTAAAGTGGGTAAAAATTTTTCAAGAAATCGTATGTATGTAACACCATCAAGTTTCATTGGGAGAGGAAAAGGACCAATCAGAAAATCAGAGATTATTCCCACCAATACATTTAATGAAAATTGATTTTGAAAATGATTTTCGACTATCGCATGACTATCGCTCCAAATGTGGCTATTATGAAAATTCATAATCGCCTTTCTAGAGAAGTTAGCCTCATACTTAAATAGCACTTGGTCAAGGGATTTAGGATGTTGTACAATTTTTTGTTCAAGCCATCGGCAGAATTCTATAGGTGGGAGATAATCTCACTGAACATGAAATGGATACAACTGGCTTTCCCTAAGAATAGTTGATACTAATTTGTGACTCACATCAAGCTGGTTGGCAATTTTTCTCGTACATATTTCTGGATGACGTTCAATTTAATTCAAAATTTCTTCTTCCAAAGCATGAGTTCTTTTTATAGTAGGTCTTCCTGAAATATCTCTCTACCTTGCAAATGAACCCGTTTCTACTAAGCGTTGATGAATTCTTGCAAATGTGCGAACATTTTGGATTTGTCGGTTGGAAAATGTTTCTTGGTAAGTCCGTTGTGCTGCTAAAGAATTTCCATCAGCCAGCCCATAAACAAAGTGAATGTCTGCCATTTCGTTTGTGTATCTGTCTGTGTATTTGCCATCAGTCATGAGTTTGTGTAGTTAATGATTGTCAGGATATGTTCACTTAATACATAATGTAACAGTAATTATTAAAATAAAGAACAAGAAACTTAAACACATAAACACAACAATAGAAACTCGAAAGTGCGTTAAAAATTCGAACCCAAATCAAAATACAAACTTAATATCTATTATTTATGATGGTCAAAAATGATTTTAACAATCAGTAACCATACTAATTTATAACTAATACGTATTTTAGAAATGAAGTGTTTGAGGACATATGTCCATATGACATTTTTTTCGTATAATTGACTCAAGAATATGCTCTTAAATTTTTTGTACTTACTTACGAAACACCCTGTAAATATAGTTATATATAATATAGCTATGTATATATATATATATATATATATATATATATATATATATATATATATATATATATATAACTATTTTATGTATATAATTTTTTATGTTTTATAACTATATTATATATATATACATAATATAGTTATAAAACTATATGTATATATACTATATATAATAGGAAGTTGAAGCAACAAAGAATATTAAATCATGTTAAAACAAAGTGTTTTTTTTTTTCTAAATCTTCTATGAAATGATTTAAACAAACTTTTGTTGTCACTTTTTCAATTTTAGGTTTTCATATAATAAATATAAGATAAAAATCAGTGTCTATTTCGAAAATTCATTTAATAGGAATGGAGAAATAATTACCATTTGAAGTAAATCCTTGCAAGTATACATTATGTCATCCAAAGACTGATAGATATCAGTCTCAATTTCTTCTAAAGAACCTTATAGGGTGCTCAGTGTACCCTTCAAAACAACTTACCAAGACATAACCTGTAGGAATGAATTTCATATCCTTTATTACCATTGTAATATGAACCATTTATCCTGTGGTAAGTCAGCCATTTCTATTCTATCCATGGCTATAATTTTCAGTTAATCTATCCGCCTATACATAATGCATTTTTCTGGATACACCACAATACAGAGACATTAGAGACTTCCCGCGAAGTTTCGTATAAACGTAAAGTTAACGTATATTATCAGACTTAGTTGCGAATGTTTGCAACGCTGATCTGGCGACTTTAAAACCCCGAAACTTGTGGATCCCTAACAGTGCAACAAATGGATTTAAAAGTTTAAAGCTTACAAAAGTTCGTCGTACTTCCTACCTGGGGCAAAGTTAATATATGTTGTTAAGGTTTTAAGAACTTGATCATTTTATTATGAATAGGTTTGTACATTTCGTCGCGTCTTAGTAGGGTTACAATGTTCGTACAACAACAGATTCACGCATACGTAGAAATTATTTATATGCATTTAGATTTTGTCGTAGAAGTATTAATGTTGACGAAGGTAAAAAATTATGTCAAACAGAGACGTATGTATATTATGTAGAATTAGTATTGGTTTCATTGAATATCTCCTTAAATTTCTGCGAAATAGTGAAAATATATGTTTGTAATGTAGAAGATTAGCCGGTCTACATTTCGTGAAGTAATAGTTGTATCGGTCATTTGAGAAACCACATATATCAATGAAACCACGTTTTGAGAAACTCAATAAAGACTGTTTATTTCGTTTTGCTATATCGGAAAATCAAAGTTCTTCTCGTAGTTATTTTAAGTGATATCTAATATAAATTTTAGAACACTAAGGTAGATAATATAGATTGAGATTTATAAAAACTGTACATTAAACTGTAGAAACATTTTGTGACCTGTGGGGTTTCTTTATGAAATACTACGTCAAGAAAATACAAAATGTTTTTGTAATATATTCATTTGTTGTAGATAAGAGATATTAAAAAACAACACAGCTACCAGTTTTTTAAAGGTCTTCCTCCGCATTTGCAGTTGACCAATTCATAATAATTATGTAAAAATTCCTAATGTTTTTATCATCATCATCATATCGGTTTGTAACGTCCTTCGCCGTCTTCCGATCCCTAATCTCCATTCCTCTCTATTTCTCCACATGCCCTCGTCCAGACCTCTCTCCCGAATTTCATTATCAATGCCCTCTCTCCAGCTTTTTCGTGGTCTTCCTCGCCTTCTTCTTCCTTGTGGTTTCCAGTTTAGATTTTTTTTGGGTATTCTGTCATTTGGCATTCGCTGAACATGCCCGTACCATATGAGTTGTTTGGTTCTTATATCATCTACAATGTGATGTATTATTCCCATCATATTTCTTATTCTCTCATTTGTTACCCTTTCTCTTTTTGATTTTCCAACTGACCTCCTCCAAAAGTCCATTTCTGTGGTTCTTATAATTCTTTCTGTTCTTTCTTTTATTGGCCATACTTCACAACTATAGGTCACTATACTTTTAATTATTGAGTTATATATTCTTCTTTTATTTTCTTTTGATATTTGTTTATCCCATAGAATGCTGTTCAACATTGTAATTGCTCTCCTTCCTTGAGTGTTTCTTTCCGAAATCGCTTCATCAAGTGTCCCGTCGTTTGATATTTTCATGCCTAGATACTTATATTCATTGCAGCGTTTGATGTTTTGCCCGGTTGAGAGAAGTAGATCTTGTTGTTGTCCTCCAATACACATGTATTCCGTTTTCTTCACATTAACTTCTAAACCCCATTTTTCATACTCTTCGATAAGTTTGCGTGTCATATATTCCATATCATCGATATTTTGCGCAATAACAACTTGGTCATCCGCAAAGGATAATGTGTATAGTGTTGATGTATCATCTATTGGTATGCCCATATTGTGACATTTTATTTTCCAAGCCATCAATGCGTGTTCTAGATATATCTTACATAGTGTAGGAGATAGGCAGCATCCTTGTTTAAGTCCCTTAGTTACTATAAATCCCGTTGTTATATTGTGTCCTATTTTTATTCTAGATCTGGTATTATCATACAGAGACTTTACGGCCTTTATTAATTCTACATTTATATTAGTGTTTTGTAAAGTTTCCCATAGTTTTACCAGAGGAATTGTATCATATGCTTTTTTTAAATCCACATATAGTAGATGTACTTCTTGGTTAAATACTATCTTCTTCTCCAAGATTTGTGTGACTGTATATAAGTGATCGATTGTGAATCTTCCTGCTCTGAAACCGGCCTGTTCTTCTGCCTCCATTTCACAATATTCGTTCTCCATACGGTTTTTTAATATATTCCCATATATTCTGCTGATGGAATTTGTAACAGATATTCCTCGGTAATTGTCACACTCACTTTTATCCCCTTTCTTATCAATTGTTGATATATAAGATAACTTCCACTCTTCTGGTACTTTTGATCTACTCATACATCTTTGAAATAGGCCTCTCAGTGAATGGTATAGTTTGTCTGTTCCATATTTTATAAGTTCTCCAGGAATATTTCCTGGTCCTGGGGCTCTGCCATTCTTTAGTGATCTACATACTTCCTTAACTTCTGATATACTTATTATTATCGAAGATCCTTGAGTAACTATATTGGGATTAACGTTTTCTATGTTTTTAAATTTTTTTCTATCTTCTGATAACATTTTTTCAAAATATTGATTCCATGTTTTCATCGTCTGGTAAATAAGTTTGAAATTTTTTAAGGTGTTCCATTTTTGTTACATTAATAGGAACACTTTTTTCATATTAGTAGCAGATACATTAAATAAATGCGTTTAAATTCATGCAAATGCATCGATGAACTCCTTAGCTGTCACATAAACCTTTCTAGTACTTCCGTGAGAAAATTGCATAAACGTTGTTTATCGAAGAACTTCACATGTTTCAGACATGTGAGTTTTCTCAAGTAAACGCTATTTTGAATCGTCTATAATTTATTAGTGAATGTGGGGTCTCTTCATAGAACGATGTGAATACATTAAAAAGGGACATTTTCGTAATTAAGTCCGATTGTGTAAAATGTTAACATGTCGGGTTTCTCAAATGATCGATTCAGTTGAGAATTAAGATATTCGTTTGCGTTATGTTGTTAGTTGTTTACACGTGGTTGTTGCTTATTCATAATCGCAGTTTCTGTAGATCTGGATTTCTATTTCACTAATTTCTAATTTTTTAATTGAGAATAAAATTATTTTCATATAGTGGTGGCAGTCTTAACTCTATCTTAATTACCCACCACCCATACATTACATTTTGTGAACAATATAACTCCAGAAGTGATTAAATGTACTGTTAATTAGACATCTTACATTATTTTTCTGTTGATTTTTGGCATATTAATTTCTTGGCTGCCATTTAATTTTCTAATTTATTTCTGCAAACCTGATATTTACTTTTTCATGATTTTGACAACCTGAATACCACCCCTAATTACCAATACTACCCCTAACTCGTATATTACATTCTGGGAAATATAGCTATAAAACTAATTAATCAGACTGTCAATGAACTTATATTATTTTCCAGGCGATTTCTGTTATTTTAATTATCTGATTGATGTTTTCCCTAATCTAATTATTCTAGCCTAATTTTCCAGCTCATACATGGCATTACGAGTAATATAACTATAGAAGTTGTTAACTGGACTATCATTAAGTCATATTACGTTATTCTCCCGTTGACTTTTGCCATAATTTCTTGAATAACAACTAATTTCTTTATGTAATTGGCAATCTAAAGCCTAGTTTAACTAAATTGTTAACATGTTGTTGTTATTGTTTCTAACATATTTACCTATAATGATATATATTATATATTACCTTTAACGATATATATTAAAATTTAATGGGTTGTCCTCAATTAATGAAAACCTTGTTAAGACAGTTATATAATTAATATAAATAAAATAATATATAATTAATATAAATTAATATTAATATTAAGCTTTATAATTATATAAATACTAACAGTAAAATTACAAAACATGTATTTTCATTGTACAGATATATCTTGTATCGCATTAATATTCTACACAGGCTACTTGTAAATAAGATAAACTACAGTTCTGAGAATATCTAAAATTGGCAAGCTAATTTATAAGTATAGCTTCTAAAACCATGTCAATTATAATATTTATAGCTTTATAGTTCTGTCGCAAAAACTTAATTTTCTGGCAATCTATTTTATCTTTGCAATTCTTATTTTATCTCTATCCATCAACAATAGGTCCTCAATTATGTAATCCTGATGTTTAACAAATACCATCAAGTACAAAACATACATAGTTATTATGTTTATGTAGGTACAAATTGCCATGTGCCTAATGTATGTTTAACAATTACCATGTAACAAAAAATTGATAAGAAGAAAACGATTTCTAATTTATTATATTAACTTATGCCCTTGATACGGATCTATTTAAGGCGCTAAGAGATTGTGGTAACGACAGAGGATGAATCGAAATAGGTTTTAGTATATACTATTTAATTCTACCTCAGTAACTAAAGTCCTTATTACAAAAAAATATCCTGTCCTGTGAGATGGAACGTGATAGAAAGTGTAAAGAATTAAGGGTTCCACAGGAAATCGTTGCTAGCCTTATTTTCTTCTCAATATACGTAGAGATTACATGATACTTTAAAGCAACTAAGTACATAAAATTTTACTCTGATACGTCTAAAATTATTTACAAACTTGTGTATGTGGATATGAACCAAGTTACCTGTATTAAATTCATTGTAATAGACTCTAAGAGATACTTCAGATGAGGTGACTGTATTAAAGTAATTATAAAGAAACACTAAATACTTTGTATTTTAGAAACAGCACATCATCTTTCTCTAGAACTTTACTTTCTAATATTTTTATTAATTTTCTGTATTAAGCATAATCATATAAGCTGTATTATGCCTAAGTTTATTTAAAACCTCAATATACTTGTATTCCAGACTGTGGGGTAATATATACAAGTATTAAATAACTCAAGATAAAGTTTAATTACTCCATAACATATTGAAATTGTTTTAATTACTGTAATTCGGTAATTATTTTAATAACCTTAATTAAACATGTTTCCCTAAAATATATCTCATCTCGCTATAATTGCCGCAGTTCTTCACTTTGAATGTTCCTCTTCTCATTAAAATTTTCGTAATTTTGCGATGGTTAAAATTAATTGAAACACTATCTGTAAGCCGTTTTTGAACGGTAATATATACCTTGCTTTATTAACCACAAAGTTAGATCTCGTATTACGTTCATTTAGAAAGCTTGCTTTTATTAATTTTCTCTAAAATTCAACAGAGATTGCAGGGTATATCTATTCATAATTTTTAAATATTACTTTTTCATACATTTAGTAAAAAACTAATGATAGACCTTTTTTGATTTTTTTATTTTTTTAAGTAAATTTGGGTGAACAATTTGAGGAAATATAACTAATGTACTTATTTAATATGACATTTTATTGAATATATAATAATTCTCTTTAATCCGACGCATGGCGGCAGGAACAAAGAAGGTACTTAGGATAAGAATTATTACAAATATGTATTAAATATTGTGACAAAGTTCTACAGCACAATGTGTCGTTAGTTAACGATTTCTTGGAAGCAATTTGCTCTCACAATCAGGTAGGTTAAGTTATACTAATCATTGGGCAACATAGTACTGGTTAGATGAGAAACATCTTTGATATTTCATCTTCGATTACGTAGTACTGTTTGCTAATGCTAGTCAAGCAAAAACTAACTCTAATATTATGATTCTATAGAAATTATTAAATAGAATTAGGTACTTAAAGTTTCTGTAAAATTAAGTTTGAAGAATGCTTAGCTCTGAGAAATTATTTCAATACAAGATATCTTCTTATAATTTACGACATTGAAAAACATGGGAAGACACATTACCACATGAAACCGCTTTGTGTTATGACAATTATGAGAAATCTTAGAAGTATCAATGTGACAAATTAAAGGTAGTTTCATTTCGATTTTGCTGCTGCACTAGCCAAAAAATCTAGGGTAAAAAAACAAAAAACGCGAACAAGGTTTGAAGCACAGTTATTAAATGAAGAAGAAGCTGGCCCAAGTCATAAAGTAGGATAACATTGATTGTTGTGCATTCTTTAATTAACTTTCGTATTTATGTATTTTATTGAATAAATAAATTCTCAAAGAATTTATATCTGTATCATTGTATTATTATCTCGATAAATATGATTTAAATGCTGACAGAGAAATATGTATTTTAAATATGAAACTTATTACGGGAACTAGTATTAATTTAATTACTTGTAGCGGAAGATGACATACCCTGTTTTTCGAATAAAAATAATAAGGTAAACTATATTATAAACAAGAAAAACCTATAACATATGTATCAAATTGTTGTGACGTAGAAAAGTTTCTTTTTAAATAAAGAAAATAGAACTTTGGTCTATTTTAAGGTAAGCAATAAACCAGTTTATTGTCACCACCCATCAATGTTTTAAAGGAAAACGTAATAAGTTTCATATTTAAAATACATATTTCTTTTAGTAATATGTCATGATGTAATATCAAATAATTTTTTATACAAGAACATATTTAGAATTATATTAAATATTTGTGAAAAATCACACAATTTGAACAAATGTATGATTTTCTGTAATCTATAGCTAAGTGGTTATTACTGAAATAGAGTGAAATTGACTCCTAATATTTTATATTGTGGCCCACAGGAAAGATGAGGAGACCGTAGAAAATTACTTGAATAATTAGTAAACTTGTAACGGTTTTGTGAATCACTCTGTCGCAGGTGCGGTCCTCTCCTATTGAAGATTTCTATTTATGATATGGTGTTGGCATAGATGGATTGGCTAGCAAGTCTGTGTTCATACAAGGGCTTGTTGAAATAGGATTTTCAGTATTTGATATGCTAAGCAGCGAAGGAAACAAATATATTTTCTGACATAATATTTGTACTACTGTTCCACGAACTACGATTGCTCACAGCGTAACAACTTATATAATTTTATTACTACATTCGCTTCGAATTTGCGTACAGACACTTTGTATTTACAGTTATTATGCTCAACAACCCACCATAATTTGTCGCCATGAAATTTACTGTTCCTAAAAATGGGTTTGCAATATTTTATTGCAACCTTCGCCTCCACCATTTTCTATGTCCTGAATGTTATGCATGATTAATTTGATTTATTTTTGTGTATTTTGCAGAAACATATGAAACGGGTGGAAGGGGTAAAATTAACCGTCAAGAAAGTTGGATATATCAGAGAGATATGCTGTTTACTTTCACGAGGCTACGCTAGGCTACAATAAGACTTATCGCCTAATAATATGAATTTTTGCTATGCATTGTATGTATGTTAAGATTAGCTGAAGAAATGGTTTATATCCAGAGTAAGATCATTTACAAAAGTGGTTGCGTAAGCACTTTGTGCTTATTTCAGTACTTCGCTAATGGTAAAATTAGAAGAAACGGTTTTAAAGCAAACATGTATCTGCGAAGCGGTGTAAAAGTGGTGCATGACAACCTTGAAAAATTTATTTCCGAAAACAAAAAAAAAACGTAAACTTTGCTTTTTACTTGTCAATAAAATAGTTGTATTTTAATTTAAAGATATTAATTACTTAGTCATAGTGGCGAGAGAAGAAAGTGGAATGGCGTAGTTTACTTCCTTACAGATGATCGGTTATGAAGAAATTAAACTGCTATTTTATTTCAGCTTTTCTGAATGTTATGCCGTTCAGTTAGTTCAAATTGATTGAGTGATTCTACGTGAAACCGCCCTCCACGTGCCCAACATAAGAAGGTGGTAATTCCATCTCTTCTAATCGTTTTATATATAGTAAACAAAGAAATATGTGACTCAATTTATATTTTTTCTACGAAATATCCAAAAATTAACCAAAACGGATGAGGACACCAGAGTAACGTTTGTTGTTGGATATATTGTCGTGATAGGTTGTATTTAAGATTCTGTTTATTATTACGGTATTTTCACTATATAATTTCTAATTATACCGAGGACGTAAAAATGTACAGTAATTGTATATGATGGTGACGTGTCTAAAAGAATATATGCCGTAAAACTTAGTTAAATAAACTAGAGAAGAACAAAACATTCAATTAAATCTACATTGGCGCATTCGCCATTTCTTCAAAAAGTTTGCTGAGTTGCTCGTTATATATAAATAATGTGCTGCGAACTATTACCATATTAACAAATATCAATGCTTAATGATACTTGCAATAATAAAACATATACATATATATGAACTGAACTCCTAGAATATCCCGCTTTTCAATATTCAAGCACATATACTCGTACAGCTTTACGATTCAAATTCAAATAGAATACTGCAAATGTAACTTACAATGTGACTAGAACTAGCTGGCAAATAGTTTCCAGTAATTAATCCTCGAGTTGGTTTATTTGTGTGTTAGTTGCTGTAATTTTCTTCGTATTTGTCTGTTGATACAAATACATTGTTCGCTACCAACACGCTACCTACTCGTGAAGTCGAATTTGTCGTTTTATTATTTGTTATATTCGATTTGATGTCTTGCCCGTAACGTTTATTGAAATCAACACGCAAATAATTAATTACGATGAATTTCTTGGTAGTATAAAATTATTGGTAGTGTTATATCCAGCGTTAAAAATGAATTTCTCATTATCCTATATAAAAATTAAATAGAAATAAAAGCATAAAAGATTAAACTTATATTGAGGTCGACTTGTTGCTATCTATCTAATTTTTTCACATCTTATGAAATTAAGAAAAGGAAATATCCATTTTAATTGTAAATCTCACGACCTCTACAAAAATACCTCATAGTACGATTATAATAAATTTAGCTTTTATTTTTGGACATACATATAAGAACTACTCGCTATTTAAAAGAAGAGCTTTAACTGTTTTCCTAAATAGTGAAAGTGACAAGGATATTTAATTTTTTTTAAGAGAATTACAAACATCAGTTTATAATTGCCTTGTATGTAAATGATCTGCGAAATATAGATGTTGAAAGCTTTAGGTATATTTAAGGTATTTGTGTTCCTAATGGAAGTACAGTGTCCATCTCAGTTGCAATTTTTTTTGCCATTTAGTTAGATGTTAAAGTATTTAATAACTTGTGCACAAACACTAAATAATGTTTTACTAAATTGTCCATATTAAGCCAACCTAGGATTTTCATTTCACCAAAAATGTGGTCATACTCCTTCAAACCAAATGTAAAACGACATGTATATTAAATTTCCTGGATTCGGCTATTTGTGAGTTTGTGAGTTGAAGTAAACATCGAAAATATACTAAATCACAATATAATAATCGAAGTGGTACAATATCTGTCGTATTTGTTTTGAGAGGTAAAATATATCTACCGAATAAGCAATAAACAAAAGTGGGCCCAATATTGACTCTTGTAAAACTTCAGAAGAAATGGATTTTCTGTTAGATACGTCATGATCTATTTTAAGTTTTTGAAGCTAACTTAATAAGTAGTTTTTCTTTTTTACCTAATAAATTAATTTAGTGAACATAAGTTCTTGATCGACAGTATAAAATGGTTTCGAAAATTCTAGCGAAACTAAAATTATAGCTTTATTCTAATCACTAAATTTTATAATTGTAATAAATATATTTATAAGTGAAACATATCCGAATTAAAAAGTAATACAGTTTCCTTTTATAGGAATTCATAGATATCTAAGTTAATATCGCCTTTATGATGAAAGATATGAATCAATGAGGCATGAAAGAATTTTGCACAATGCAACAGATGTGCTTGAAAACATTTTTTGACTTTCAATTACAAAGTCTAAGAATAGTGAAAATCTACAATCTCAAATATTTAGGAGTTAGATAGTATATATCAGTGTCTGTAAGCTCGAACTACTACCAGTATCATCTCATATCTTTGTGGACATATATGATGCACCACATCAGCTTCTAGTAAAGTCTAAAGCTTTTATAAGTCTTTAAATAACTTAATTATACCTCGAATGGAACTACAAAATACCAAATATTTTAAATAACACCATTATTCAAAAAGTATATGTGGGTCAAACTAAACGCGTTGGTTTTACGAGGCTCAGAGAACATCTAGCATACGTACTGGATATAAAGTAGATATAACGTACATGATAGACATAAATCACAAAATATCTACATAATTAAGCCATAAAAGTTCCTTAACTTTCACTGTCGTAAGCCTTGCGTTTAATAACTGTATTCATCCATTTAATGGATTTATCACGACGTTTTTCCTATTATATTTTATGCGCGTCGACAACCAGAATTAAGTATGCATACTCATCGTGTAACACGTCTAAATGTATTTACAAATTATATTTGAGCTAAAGCATTTTCCACGGGTATTAACCGTAAATGCCATTTTTTTCTATAACATATCAAGCTAGAGCTCATTTACACAAACACGCGACATTTGTCTACATTCCTTTCAGCGGAATACATTAAAAGTTAAACATGCAAATAAATTTCCATACATTAGCCTGCTCCCCAAATAGCTTTTGGGCTTTTCCCCCGTTCAGACTCGTCTAAGCAACTATGTATTCAATATATGTTATTACGCAATAATACTCGTTATAAATCTGCCACGTAATAAAATACCGATCGCATCCCAGACGAGTTGTCATCTTCCGGAATCTTCGGGAAGATGTTCTTTCAACGATGACAGCAGCGATCAGTTTCGCTCACATAAAAACCGCAGAAAGTCCCATCAACAATTCGATAAAACGGTTAAAAGTGGGGTAGGGAACAGCGAGCTTCCTGGAGAAGTTGGGGAGCTGATTGATCGAGATGAATTTTAAGTCGATGTTGGATAGGATTTTCTCAATATTGCCTGTTCATATTACCACTTCATGCTTAAGTAAGCCTTTCAATATTAATATCAGAGACATGAAAAGAGTTTTTATAGAATATTGAAAATAACTAACGTGAATTAACTAATAATTATGTGCTATGCAGACTCGGGTTGTGAGGTATACAGGCTAGACCACAAAAATAGTTTTGTCTCAGTTCCATTCACGTTTCACAAAAAAATATGTTGATTTTCTTTGAAGGAAGTAACAGGGATAAATAAAATGACTTTCGCCTTTTATATAAAGGCAAGCAATATTGAAAATAACTTCAGTATTGAAAATAAGTCAAATCAAGTTGCATCAATTATTTTTATTACTGTGCATAATAGTTTTTATATTTAGTTGAATATGCTTTACGTGTACGAATATTGTTATTGAAAAGTTATAGTTCTTGTAATACACTAGTGTAGGTATGACAACAATTAAAATACAATTTAATTTGGATTTAGTAAACATATATGCTTAGTTGCAACATGACACAGGGTTTTTTAGACATCCTAATGTTTCAGAAATTCTTTCAAAACTAAATTAACAAGAAATACAATAATGTTAGTGTATTTGCTGAGCAAATCTCAGAGTTTCTTGATCGATATGCAGACGCAGAAATTCAAACAACGGTGGTAGTTACTGAGATTTGTAACTCATTGAAATCGTAAATACAAAATATTTTATTTTTAACCTTGCGTCGGGCGCAGCCGATCTGTGAGATCCAGCAGTCACTTTATTCTTTGCTCTGTCGTCTATATTATGAATATTAACTTGAATTCCCTCATAGGTTCCTAGCTCAAAACCACTCGATATGGTGTCGATTATTTTAGTGCATCCCCTAGCCTTGCTAGGGCCACCGGGATCTGTCAGATGCATTGCGCCTGATTACGTCATTATTTTCACTTATATAGTTTGTTAAATTTCTTTTATTATATAAATTAATAATATTGGGATCTCTACACTTACTTATTCTGGCATTTTATGGTATTATTATTCAAAATTAACACATTTTGGGTGTTAAATTACTGATGTATACTAAATATCGTTACCAACAATGTGATGTTTATTTTTGTTTGGAACATGCTAAAATGATGAAGATAGTTTATAATTCTTTATATATAAAATAGGCAGTTACTTATAACGTTTCTGTGTAATTCACTTCCAATATTTTTTTATATATAACTTGATGACTTTTACATGAAAACACAAGTGGTTTGTTTTCTGTATTCAAAATATTGTTCAATACTAATTTATGTCCCTCAAACAGAAAAAACTTGTCAATAGCTAATTCTCTTATAAAAATCTTCCAAATTTATTGTTTTACAACATTTAAATAATTTTATGTAAATTTAATTATTGCGATTAAAAACTAGCGTGAAATATTTTTTATTGTATTGTATTAATTAACCGATCCGATAGGACTTGAACCTTGACGAAGTTCTAGTGCAAACTGGAACGGGTGGGTCGGCTTGCGCGTTTTAATGATTTAAGGAGCCGTACCATAGGTTTAACCATAGTGGGGGGGTCCTTATTGAAAAACCAGACTAAGACAAGTCCCTGAAGGAGGGCAGCAGCTCTTTCAGTAGTCATAGTGGCAGAAACCGTGGGGGTTGGTATGGTGCTATGACACACACGACTGCGATGTGGAAGGCAAGAGGAAACCACCACATTATAATCCTCAGAACAGCTAGCAGAAAGCTTATCCTAAATTAATGATGGCGTCTCCTGGGACAAAAAACTCCGGAGGTAAAATAGTCCTCCGTTCGGATCTCCGGGTGAGGACTGTTCCGGGAGACGTGATCGAGTGCAATCATAATAAGAAGTGTAGCATTTCACGAGTCGGAGCGTGGAATGTCAGAAGCATGAGACAGGCAGGGAAGCTAGAAAATCTGAAGATAGAAATGGATAGGTTAGGATTAGATATAGTAGGTATAAGTGAGATGCGCTGGCCGGAAGTAGGAGATTTTTGGAGCGGTGACTATAGGGTAATACACACAGGATCGGTAAATGGAAACGCGGGAGTAGGGATCGTTATGCGGAAGAACGCAGGACAGTGTGTAGATAGCTACCTACAATACAGCGAGAGAGTAATGATGGTTAGGTTAGATTCGAAGCCAGTGGAAACAGTAATAGTGCAAGTATACATGCCTACTTCTAGCCATAGTGAGGAAGAGTTAGAAGCCGTTTATTCGGACATAGAGCAGGTAATAGGATTTGTGAAGGGTCATGAAAATTTAATAATAGTGGGAGATTTTAACGCAGTCGTAGGTGAGGGGAAAGAAGGAGAATTTGTAGGGCCTTATGGATTAGGAAACAGAAACGAGAGAGGTAGCAGACTGATAGAATTCTGTGAGAAGCACAAGATGGTAGTCGCGAACACATTGTTCAAGAATCACGTTAGGAGGCGGTACACATGGAAAATGCCAGGAGGGATAGACAGGTATCAGATAGACTACATTCTGGTTAGGAAGAGATTTAGAAATCAAGTAAAAGACTGTAAGAGTTATCCAGGAGCAGATGTAGACAGCGATCACAACTTGGTAGTCATGAAAGCTAGATTAAAGTTCAAAAATCTGAAAACCCGGAAGGATAAGAAACGTATAAATGTAGACATATTGAGGGATCAGAATATGAAAGATAAGTTCCAGGAGAAAACAGATCAATTAATAAATAAAACGAGTAAGGACGAAATCAAGAACGCAGAAACTGAGTGGGAGGGTATCAAGAATAGTCTAGCTTCCGCGGCTACGGACGTTTTAGGACACGATAAAAGGGAAGCTAGGAAGCCCTGGATAACGGACGAAATCTTAAACTTAATGCAAAAGAGACGAGGCTACAAAAACAGACGAGACGAAGAAGGACTGAAAACGTATAAGGCAATAAAGTGGGAAATCATTAGAAAATGTAGAAAAGCGAAAGAACAATGGATAGAGGAGAAATGCAAAGAAGTAGAAGATAAGTTCCAAGTAGGTAAGACCGATGAGGCTTACAAAATAATTAAGAGGAACTTCAGGGATGTAGGAACAATAAGTAGAAATGTTAGGAGTCAATCGGGGGACATACTGATAGGAAGAGAGGAGAAAGCGGATAGATGGAAGCAGTACTTAGGAAATTTATACGAGGGCCAGGAATTAGGAGAGATATTAGAGGAAGAATCTAGCATCGATAGGGAAGATGTAGGAAAACCTATATTGAGAGAGGAATTTGAAATAGCACTAAGGGGGCTAAAGAATAATAGAGCGCCGGGTGTAGATAAAATACAGGCGGAAATTTTGAAATATGCGGGACAGAAAGTAGTAAATAGGATGTTTGAACTGGTAAAATACATATACGAAACGGGCGAGATGCCGGAGGATTATAAGAGGAACATTATCGTTACTATACCGAAAAAGAGAGGAGCCGACAAATGCGAGAACTTTAGAACGATTAGCCTAACTTCCCATGCGTCAAAAATCTTAACTAGAATAGTGCAGAAGAGGATGGAAAATAGAGCGGAGGAAATACTAGGAGAAGACCAATTCGGGTTTAGGCGAAATAGGGGAACTCGCGAAGCTATTCTGGCGCTAAGAGTAATGTTAGAGAAAACAATAGAAAAAGGAAAGAACGCTTATATAGGATTTGTAGATTTAGAAAAAGCTTTTGATAACGTAAGATGGGAAAAAATGTTCGAGATACTAAAGAGCGCGGGAATGAAGTATAGAGATAGGAGAGTAGTACACAATCTATACATAGAGCAAACTGCTGTTATAGAAGTAGAAGGGGAAGAAAGGGAAGTAGGTATTAGGAAAGGAGTAAGACAAGGATGTACGCTATCACCACTAATTTTTAATCTGTACATCGAAGAGGCGATTAATGTGGTAAAAGATAGAGTAGATTTCGGGATTAAAGTACAGGGACAGAAACTAAAAATGCTGAGATTCGCGGATGATATAGCAGTATTAGCATCTAGTAAGGAGGAACTAGAATCAGCATTGAACGAAATGGAGGCAGTGTTGACAGAGGAATACGGAATGAGGGTGAATAAAAACAAAACTAAAGTGTTCGTGTGCAGAGGGCGCGAGAGCAGAGCAAAAACGAAAGTACAAATTAATAATGAAAGATTGGAGGAAGTTAAAGACTTCACTTATTTAGGAAGTAAAATAAATTGGGATGGAAGAAGCGATAAAGACATAAAACAAAGAATAGCGCAGGGTAGAGTAGCTTTTAACAAAAAGAAAGCACTTTTATGCTCGGGGGTAATAAACTTAGAAACAAGGAAGAGATTTTTGAAAACATATGTATGGAGCACGGCACTTTACGGCTGTGAAACCTGGACGGTAGGGGAAGCAAGTAGGAAGAAATTAGAAGCTTTTGAGATGTGGTGTTACCGAAGAATGATGAAAATACCATGGACTGATAGGGTTAGAAACGAAGAAGTATTGGAGAAAGTCGGCGAGAAAAGGAGTATGTGGAAAAACTTAAAGAAGAGAAGAGATAGAATGGTAGGCCACTTGCTGAGACATGGGGGAATAGTCCGCGATATTTTGGAGGCAGAAATAGGAGTGAAGAAAGGCAGAGGTAGGCCTAGATTAGACTACTGCTCGCAAATAGTAAGGGATGTAGGTTGTAGCACAATTAGCGAAATGCGTAGGTTAGCACAAGATAGGAGAAGCTGGAGGTTAGCGTCCAACCAGTCTTAGGACTGATGACCTAATGATGATGATGTATTAATTAAAATAAGACATTACTTGAGTCTTCATCTCATTAAAATCTAAATTGTATAAGATTGGATATGGGATGTCTCAGATGCATTGCGCTCGAATGTGTTTAGATTCAGACTGCGCCCAATGGAAGGTTAACGGCCTACTATTGTCCTAGTAATTAGATCACTTATGATATGAGGTTTGCCTTTATTTGTATGTAAATAAGTAGACATCATCTAATCTTCATTTTAAAATAAAATATTAATTTCATAATACACAAAGATATTTACATATATGGGACAAGATTGGGTATCTTTGAATTTCCCTAACTCATCTAAATACTGACTGATATAAAAAAATATACAACGAATAGTTCTAGTTAGAACTATTAGCTCTATTAGCTAGTTAGAGCTATTTATTGGAAAACAAATAACTCAGTAGAGGAAATAACTTATAATCTCTCAAAAAATGCAAAGGTTGTTGAGGTAATACTAGCAAAAAAGACCGAGACTGGGCCCAAAATAATAAGGTGGTACTTATATAGGACTAATGGATATCATGAATAAAAGAAAACTCAGCTAAGGAAGATTCATCTAAGACCTCATGTATCTTCATCGTATCCGATCATACCAACCCCAAAATGAAAATCCCCAGTCTGTTACTATAATATTTAATCCCCAAAACCCACCGAATAAATATTGTGTCACGTTATGGCGTAAGAAAAGTAAGAATAACATAAATGAAAACATAATAACAGTGTGCCATATAACTTTTGAATTTTCGGTAACAGAAATATATACGTGAAAGCAGGGGATTATCGTGACTAGAATGAAATAGGCTTACAGAACATATTCAGAGGCAATACCGGGTCTATAAATGAGTCACGAACTGAATATAGACCCAAGACCGATATTTTTGGTGGAATGGGAAATCCACAATACATTTCAATCGGAAAACATATTTCAGTTTTTCAAGTAAAGACGTATACACTATAGTTGCATAATACAAGAAAAAGTAATATGATGCTCTATTGGAATGTATGCATCAAACTATTGAAAAAAGAATATGCTAAATGTTATACAAAATATGATGCTTTTGATAATTTCAGTTATACAGAATTTATTTAAAAAAAAAATTAAATGTTCCCTGTTGATATCTAGAAGTTTCTGGATATCTAGTAATAATTTTTATAAAAATCAGATATATATTTACTGAAAATAAAAATAAAAAGCTAGTTAAAACAGTTTACTTATTAATAATTGTGTATTAACTTAACACATAATTAATTACTTAAGAATTGGGTATTACTTAAGAATTATTGATATTCTTAGTATATTATTAACAGACAGCTATTGAATGAGGAATGATAGTTACAAAATATGCATTTATTTTGATTCATTTATTCCGTGCTTGTGAAATATAGGTAGCTACATACCAATTCAATGAAATTCTTCAGTTACATTTCAGATTATTTTAATAAACTTGTCTTTTATTCGTAACTCTTCCTTGTTAGGACAAATAATAAACGTCATAAGAGCATAACATTATTAGTTAGAAATCATGAAGGTTTATATTTTCTGAAATTTATTTTCTACTGTTAATGTATATCACATGTATCCATACTGGGGAATAATTACATCGAACGGATTACATCTATACTGCGAGATGTAGACGTAGAGCTTATTACATTGTGATATAGTAAATAATATAATTATGACAACTACACAGGTGTTATGCTCTAAACCAAAAATAGTAAAACTTTGCACCATCCTCACGCTTTCAAATTGTTTTAAAAAGTTTTGTTTCAGTTAGATTTCAGTGCATAGCCACAATACACAACATGGTTCTAGTAAAACTGACCCACTTCTATTTTGTTAAATCTGAACATTTTTACGTTTCCAAAACCAAATCTATTTGAGTTTTCCTATAAATTTTGAACAAGTAATTTAAAGTCTTAAAAACATAAATACGAGTATAAAACATTTAGTATTCTCACTAACCAAAGTTTATTTATCTGTGATTATTTGAAATGCTGAAAATTCTGTGAACATATAATATATTCGAGAGAATTAATGAATATTTTAATTTTCTGATATACATAATGTGAACTGACGAATGTTTACTTTCTATAGCGGGAATTTTTAATAAAAAAAAAACGTTTGTGGTCTATGGATAACCTACATATTGTCCACGAAGTAGGAAGGCTGTCAATAAAGCGTAAATGTTTTTGTCACATATTTGAGAATACAACTATCAGGTCTATCAGTAACATATAAGTCGGAAATCGAGAAAGGAACCACCAAACCGCCAAGCGGTTATCAAAGTAGTTCCCGAATAGCAAAGCTATTACATAATCGCTCTAGGAAACAACTACTCCTCGGGCTAAAGCCCTGCCAGGATTTGAATTATACCCAGAAGCGATCGTCGACCCCTTTCTCGCGTTTCTGCACGATTAGATAAGGCTTCAAAAAATAAAACCCGCCACAGGTAGGATTCGACATTTGTCCCGGATCGAAACCGAACGACATACAGCTGTTTCAAACTTATTAGTTCTCATCAGTGCCGTACACGGTACGCCGATTCAGGACAAATGCCGAATGAACTTTATGGCGTATACATCTTTATCGATACGATCTCTGTCAGTAACGTATAACCGCTCGGCGGTTTGGTGGTTCCTTTCTCGATTTCCGACTTATATGTTACTGACAGAGATCGTATCGACAAAGATGTATACGCCATAAAGTTCATTCGGCATTTGTCCTGAATCGGCGTACCGTCTACGGCACTGATGAGAACTAATAAATTCGAAACAGCTGTATGTCGTTCGGTTCCGATCCGGGACAAATGTGGAATCCTACCTGTGGCGGGTTTTATTTTTTGAAATCAGGTCTATATCTATTGACGAATCTGTAATTGCACAAAATTATATAGATTCACTAAACAATGCTAGCGAATACTTACATATATGATAATTTATCTTTTAATTATAATCTGAATAAATGTATCTTGGTAACATGGTGGATACTCGGCACATATGTAGTTTAGCAGTCGCTTGGTTAAAATAGCGTTTTCCAGTTTGAACCGGAGTAAAGGGACATATTCCCTGGCCTCCAAGAAGCTCGAACTTTAACCCACTTGATTATTTTTTTAGGGAAAGTTAAGTCAAAAAATATATGGTATGTATATACGTACGTAGAGCATTCACCTTGTTATAGATAACATTAACGATATAAACATCAATGATATGGTTTTTATTTAAATATATAATCGTAATATTATTTAAAAGTGTAATACTTGTGTGACAAATGATGGTTGAGGTATCGCGTTTTAAACGTGAAAATACGACCCATTTTTTATCACCTTGACTTTGTTGCGCTCCTTTGAGGAAAATAAATAATTAATATAGAAAACGCATTATAACTTTGTTGGGGAAAATATTTATTAAAAAAAATAAAATTTAAATAATCAAATAAGTAATACAAGTAAATAAGAAAAGGCCTAGATGGCTGCTGTATTATTAATAGTGAAGGTATCTTACCACATACTAATATAGGTAAGAACGATGGTTCATGGACAGCAGACTTCAGACTGACCAGTATTTCATTTGAATTTGATATTTTTACTCTTTCTAAGTACCTCATCAGCATCATTTATTATACACCAATATCTGTTGACCTGGTTGCTATTGTTATTGTTATGAATATATAAACTAAATATGTTTTTCGTACTATTGCAGTTTTGGTACTTTTATTTGCCACTAAATATTTTAATTTAGTTATTTACTGTTAAATTAAACATTTTATTCCAGAGAATTATTAATTCAAGTATTTTTATTTTAGTAAATGGTAAAATGGTAAGTTCTTTTCTACGATATATTAAAAATTAACAAGATATGAGGAGGGTTAGTTTTAGATAAGCCACGCTGTACAGCACTTAGAGCCAAAAACATATCTGTTCTATTCTTCGTTTCTATATCCTGTACGACATAGAAACGAAGTTGATTAAATAAAAAAACTAAATTAAATTTGTAAAGAAGAGATACTCTTCATGACAATTTTAAATAGAATCGGGGGCATGATGTCAGGTTGCTCGAAATGTGCCATGAAATTCTTTTTACATCAAGGAGAAAATAAATGATATTATTTAAGAATATAATAAATTATGCGGATTAAATAGAAGCATAACACTAAGCTCAATTTTGTTACCTAAAAATAGTTGCAAAAAAGTTAACATAAAATGCCCTAAATTCGATGTGTCTCATTTAGATCCCATAGATTGCAGGATAAAATTGTAAGAGATGGTAATTCCTTTTGACGCTTACTACTACAGGTAACATCCAAAAGAAACTAAGGACTCACATACAAAATTCGCTACAGAACTTCGTCAAAATGCATTTCATCACTGCGGCTACCCGGAGAGTGGTTCATACGAAATAAAATTAGACCCGCAGACAAGTTGAAATTGTCAGTTTCAGGCAGGCAAGGGTAGGCGGGGTGAAATCAGCAACAGCTTTATGAGAGGCTTCGACGACGCTGCCGCAAGCTTTGAACTTGAGTTGACGTGACGGACGTCCAAATGAGTCGTAGACGTGAACTGGGCCGCGCGGCCGAAGGATAATGCGATTAGTTCGATTTTGTCGACTTTCACTTGAACGGGGCTAGGATTAATTAGGTGTGTCTGACATGACAGAATGATATAATTTTAATGATGTCGGAGTTGGGTTATTGGACAGCTATCTATGAGTTAAACTATATTTTCGGTTTTTGTTGAGGTTAAAGGTGTCCTAATATGCTGTTAGTAATTGAGTGTGGAAATAAAAATTTTGAGGAAATTGAATGGTATAATGTTTTTAAAGATATCTAACAATAAACTCAACGATTTGAAATGCAAATATTTATACAATTAAGTGCAGCAACTTGCTTTCTCTTTATCAAATATCTCTCCATGCATATGTTATAACTAAGCCCTGGCTTTGACTGCCAACATGCTGTAAATAATAGAACTTATAATGAAGAGCAGATTAGATGCAAAAATTATTCACGTATTCGTTTACCTTTCATTACGTGGTCGCTTAGGGACAAATGATGACTTGTAGTTGTATTCCTTAAAATACGTAGTCAGCTTCGGAGGCAGGGCAAGTCATCAGGTCACTGTATTGTCAAAAATATTTGGACAATCCAGTAGTTCTTCAGAGAAAACATCACCGCACATCTAACACTATTTACGCTTATGATCACACGAGTACTATTTATTTCATCGCTATTTGTCAAATAAAAAACTGTCTCATATCGCCGATAAACGAAACCGTCTACCTGAGCCTAGCCATAAAAACAAGCCACGGTATGTTTTGAGATATTTTATTTGGCAAATAGCGATGAAATAAACTATATATTATAAGGAGCTGCTCTAAATGTTCAACGGGCTCAAACGAGCAAAGTTTATCAGTAAATATCCATTTATAATGTGAAAATGAGCGTTCTGCATCAACGAAAGTTAATGAAGCATACCAGAAATATGAATAATATTGTATAGATTTTATATTGATTTTTAGATTAAAAACATGAACTTCTTTCTGCTATAAAATATCTACTATAAGCTATACTATAGAACCCTGCGTTGTTATCCAAAACTGCAATAATTTTTTTCTGTATAGTCTTCGCAGTATCCTCCTCCGGCCGAGAAATATCCCGCCGAAGATCCTAAACAACGACTATAGCATCTACTATTGAAAATTCATCTGTCTGTGTTTTTTTTCCAATTTTTCAATGGCTTTTGGTATTCGCGAAAAATTGCCAAGTGTATACGCCAAATCTTGTTGAACAGCTGGATTCGCTAAAATCTGTTGGGCATTCGCAATAGTAATAGCATTATTTGGATCCAAATTGAAATACTCTGGTGATATTCTCAAAATTGCAGTAATAATATGAAACTGTCTCGATCCACGTTCCCCACCGGATTATTATAGACGCTGGATATAACTGTGGAGAAGCATTTCCGTGAATAATGCCACTCTTTGCGGGCTTTTAAAAACACTTGTTTGATATTCGCTATCAGGCGATCGACATTCAGATAATGGCCATGGATTGCCTCTGCTACGCTATGAATACCATGCGCTAGGCGCGTTACATGTAGCATATCGCATTATACGTTCCGTTCAAAAATCGACAAACCGCTTTAATGTATGGCGCAGCATTCGTAAGAGAAAGTGGAGCCATGTTTTTGGTTTCCTCATGTTTAGCGCCCAACACTTCTTTTAACGTTCATCAACTAATTAATGTTGCAACGGTTTCAGCAGTCGACTTTGTCAATATTTGCGATGCTAGTACATGTGATTCTATTGCCAATATATCGCTCATTTCTCCTACCTATAACTACATTCTCTACCTGCAAGACGCAGGCATTTGTGGTTTCATCTACAGAAATCCATAAATATTTATTCTCAACTTGTACATGAACAGTAGATTTGATAGTGGCAGTAACTTGTGGTAGATAATTTTTTGGATTCGTTGATTCTATGGGCACGTTTACTTTTCCAAATTCCTCATTTAAACTATAAAGTAGTAAAACTAGGATTGTCTAGTTGGGTCCACGGGATATTACACCCAATCATGAATTTAATCAATTCGCTATAATACGTCGTGTGTTTCACACGCACTGCTCTGTCTAACACCAATGTCTAACAACATCAGATCTGCCGGTATATTCTATGTATGTATAATTTATTATAAGATTGTGATACTTCCTTACGGTGTTTGTATTTCTAATAGATTTTCAGAACAGCTAACTTCTATTCTGAAATGTCCGCAAGTCAAATCCGGGGTTTTAGTTATAACCATCGATAAGTTGGATAGAGAAACAAAATCCATGATTCATAAGTACAGAGATTGGCTAATGGAGACAACAGAATTCAGGAGCGATGAATCGAACAAGATACTTCATTTAATTATTTCTTTATTCGTATTTAATTATTGTTATATTTTAAATCTTCTTAGCATCCTAGGGACAACCTCAACGCTTAAATTTGGAACCATTGCTCTTTATCTTATTTATTGATATTTTTTCTCTAATACTTATGTTGCATCATCCTTTTTGACACTGACTTTGAATTAATTTTTAAGTATAACCTGCTTATATGATCACTTGAGACTGCAAAAACTCATCGACCTTGTTGTGTCGTGATGTTCGGAGAATAAGCTATCAATAAATATAGATAAATGTAAGGTTTGCTCGTATACCTTAAAGAAGCAACCACTAATATAAGATAATTCTGTTAGTAGTACCATTTTAACACGTTCATAAAATTTTAAGGATCTTAGTGTGTACTTTGATGATAAATTATCATTCTCTGGGCATATCTAGACTACCAAGTGGGTCTTAATGCATATAGAACCCCTTATTTCATAACTAGAAACATGACATTATTCAATAACACTGCTAATTTAAAATGTTTATATTTTGCGTTATTTCGTTCAATATTAGAATAATGTAACCTTGTTGTTTATGTAAGGCATAGATAATTATTACCTAGTAAGCGGATACGACCATGCCCTGCTTCTACAAATACTTAACATCCAGCCACTGAACTCTAGAAGGGCGCTTACTAGTTTCCCATTTTTATTTAAACTTTTCCATAATATTGTAGTATAGATACACCCCAATTGTTAAGTTAGATGTTTAGTATACGCAAACTTAGACTTTCGAGAGGACAGTATCTTTTATTGCCAAACTGTAAGAACTAACGTGCTGTTAAAATTTATTGTACGTGCTGAATTTAACATTAATTGGAATGACTTTCATTGGATCTTATGATACGTAAAATTGTCAAACTAAAAAAATTTTTGTTGATTGGATTAAATTGGTTTCGAAATTTCGGTTGTACTACTAAGTTTTTAATATCTAATTTAGTAGAAATTATGTATACATGATTCTCTTATATAAATTTTTAGAATAAAATATATTCACTTAACGTAGTGTAAATATGACTATAGCTTTAGCTATGAAATGAATACATTTATTAGATAAATCGATATTCACATTAAAAATACGTTCAATGAACATTTTCTTCCACATTCTACTTCCAAATAACTATTTAACGGTGAGATCAATGACATTAATATGCCTTCGTGCAACGAAAGTGAATAAAATTCAGTTAAATGCTTCGCAATAATCTAGCGCCGTGTAAATGTGTTCATTAGAATAAAAAACGACTACTTTGCGAGGTAATTTGGACGTTTAACTCTTTAAAATGGCATAACATTTGAAAAACGGGATACACTCCATTAGAAATACTCAAGGGAGAACAGCCACGCTCCCGCTGTTAACAGAATTATCTCGGTAATGTCTACAGTTCCTGACATAGTATGTGCCTCTAAACACATGGTGTATACAGTAATAGCCTTATTAAGATAACTCGAAAAAAATT
Organism: Rosalia funebris; assembly: GCA_037954035.1. NCBI lineage: Eukaryota > Metazoa > Arthropoda > Insecta > Coleoptera > Cerambycidae > Rosalia > Rosalia funebris. The sequence continues at coordinate 16,046,717 of JAZFAV010000001.1, read as the reverse complement.
AGTTCGAACTCAGCTGCAGACGACGCCACAGTCGCCGAGCCCCATTCGTAATTACGCGACGTTTATCTGGGCCATTTGTGCTCATTTGAGCCGCCCGTGGCCGTTACTACAGGCCTAAATTAGAACATTACCCGCAGATAGTGCGGAAATCGCCAAAAAAATCTGAAGAGAAAAATGACTTCGCACGGCGATTGTTAGTTCCCCGAGAGGCAGTTCGGCGTTTGGTTTTTTAGATTACGAGACAGAATGCCAGCCGGAAAGGAGGAGGATCGCAATCGATGATAGGTTTTTAAGTGGCTACGCGATAATGCCAGAGGAGATAGAGGTTTACTTTTATATTTTCACTTGCGGAACTGGGGCGAAATGTTTTCGCAGAGGGTTTTTAATAGACCACCGTAAATGCTTCAAGATCCGTTATATATGAGTAATTTTAAATAATCTAATATTATCTGCTCAGCTAGGTAACTAAAAGCTCAGCGCCCGCCGAACTAAATTAGGCGAGGTATCGTGAGATCATGAACAAATCGAACAAAGAACTCTATTGGTTAGTTTATTTGAAACTCGGTTTGAAACAACATCGCTTCTAATGCGATATTGAACGTTTAATATGATAACTCATGGAATAAATTTAATTAATTAACAACAGTAATAGTGAACAGAATTTTATTGTTTCTACATATACAGAAATATTTATGGAAAGGTCTGTTTGACGTGGGAAAATTCGACAGCACACAATTAATTTTATTTTTTTATTTGTATTAAACTTTAATTTTTCTCAAAGTACATATTGAACAAAATACTACCTGCAGCTAGTAGAGGGGTATTTAAATTTACATAAACACATGTTCAACGAGAGATCCTTGATAGTTATCCACATATCTTATGCAAATAACAAAATTGTCCGCAGATAATAATGCAATGTATTGTTGCAATTTACGAAATTTAACCATAATCTTAGATATTAGCTCACAAGTGCAGCTCGGTGAACTTTTATAGATGAAATCTTCAAGATGACCCTAAATAAAAAAGTTGACCGGGTTAAAGTCGTCAAAACAAATCTACACCTTTACGAACAAATTCGAGATAATTTAGTGCTAGAGGGTAGTACTGGAAGTAGCTAATCTAGAATAGAATAGTAGAAGACAGCATAATAAATTTGGGAAATATATTCTTATTTCTCTATATAATCTTCTACTAGCTCGATACTCTTTTATCAGAGATGTTCAATAGCTTCAATACTCTGTTTATAGCAAAAATCGTCTAGCTCCTCAAAATAGCCATCAATCGCAAACTCCATCTCTTCATCGTTGGCAAATCTTTTACCACCGAGTCATTTTTTCAAGTTAAGAAACAGAAAATTATCCGAGGTGGCTAAATCTGGTGAATAGGGTGCGGGAGAAAGCCATTCGAACTTTAATTCATTGGTTTTGGTCATCGCGATAACGGATGTGTGAACTCGTGCATTGTCTTGATGAAACATAACTTTACTTATCGCCAAATGGAGCCATTATTTCTTAATTGCATCACTCAAACTCTGCAATAAGTTCTCATAATACTCGCCGTTGATTATTTTTTCTATGTGAAGATAATCAATGAAAGTTATCAGACGCGCATCTCAAAAAACTAACGACATGACCTTGCTGCAGGTGGAACTGTTTTCGCCTTCTTCGGATCTGATTCTCCCCTTTTAGTCCATTGTTTTGACTATTTTTTCTCTCAGGTGTAAAGTAATGGACCCATGTTTGATTCTTGGTTATGAAGTGACGCAAAAACTCGGCTTTATTCCTATGAAACTTCCCCAAATATTTGAATGAAACATCCTCACAACGCTGTCTTTGTTCCATTGTGATATCGAGCAGGCTGCGACAGTATTATTCGTGCTATGATCCGGGATGGCGGACAGGTTCCAGTGTTGGGGGTGCCATCGTTTGCTGGGGTTCCAGTTCCAATTGGGAAAGTTTGGTATCGACTCATGCCCTTCCCTGGGCATGAGTCGATTGTCTGTCGATTTCTACGAGTTCAAACATTTTCGAAACAAAAAGATCGTGATTTTAACCTGAACTGAATGATTAAAACTCAATTTTAATAACACCCCCATGATACCAACTTGGTTGAAGAATCCCGCATCGAGGAACGGTAATACTTCGACGTTCGTGAAAATCTGATGTCTTGTTTTTGTTTCTGCATTGCCAGTATTATAAAAGCCCTTTCCCAGTATTATAAAAGATATGCTAGAAATTATCTGAGGAACAGTTTCCTTCTCCATTCTATATTATTATAATATATATTACTATTAACAAGGAGAAGTTCTATAGAGTGACCTTTCAGTTCATAAGAACTTAACCCTACAGAACTTCAGAGGTATCTGAAATGAGCTTATGTTAAACATATTCACGAACTGAGTTTATTTAATAAAAAACCTATAATTGGGATGATTGGAATAGTAGTAGCAAAATATTTCAAACACTTTATCTAAACATTTAACTCACTATCAGATTTCATATTTTAATGTCGCTCAAGTCTAAGGTCAACCTTCTAGTTGTTGATAATCGATAACTTCAGCATTTAAATTTTAAAATGCAGTTTAGTGCATTTTAAAAATGCATTAAAAATTAATATTCCATACAAAATATTTTAGCAGTATTATATAGGTTGTTTTTAGTGCATTATCTATAAGGATTGGGGCTACAGATATCGAGTTATTTTCCACCTAAATTCCTAATATATCATACTAAATTCGAACCAGAAATTCGAATTCGAGAAAATTCTTCATGTCATTTCGATATAAGAAGTCAGATTATTCTTTAATTTAAAAAAATGAAGCTCCTTCCAGTTATTGCTAAATGAATACACAGAAATGAAAAAATGTTCCTTGTACCACTGTGACTTAAATTATATTTTTTAATATAATTAGAATGTTTCCCCATAATAGAATCCATGATTGGTGTGTTTTTATCATAAAACTGGTTTAATTCTTCTTGCTCAAAGCGCTTTAGACAACAAGCAGGCAGACAATCGTTTCATAAGAATTTAATACTTCGATGGGTAAGGAAGTTCTCAGTCCAGAGTTTAATTAAAGAAAGGCGAGTGAACGGTAAGCATCTGGTTTTCTTAGCAATTTAGATAAAATCGTTTATCTAATATTCTTTAACTTCTGTGGTATTATAACAATACATTGTACTATAATTATAGAGAATAGCGTCACGTTATTTAACTATAAATATCCACAATATCTTATTAAATTAATAGTGCTTATGATTTATTGTTGAATATTCATTAATTTTAAATAAGTAATTCTGTATCGGGTTTAAATAATTAGAATTTTTATTTTCTATTTTTTATTAAACCAGGAAATCTTTTAATATTTGTTTATATAATCCTAGGATTTTTATTTTTTCGTATAAAAATGCATTGAAAAACGTTGCAACTATATAATGAAAATATTAGTAAGAATGTATATATAAAACAGTAACATAATAAGTAAAAGGAAAATAATAAATACGATAAAATGTATCTGGTACGTACGTATGTCTTCAACATCGTCAGAACAGATGAGTAAAGGCAATGCTTTCTAAGTTGCCTACCCAAATTGGCAACAGATGCGCTATTGGGTAGAAATCTGGACCATGTGCAGATAAGCTCAATGTCGACGTCTTGGCAATACTCTAGCACTATACAAGCGACATGAGGTCTTGCATTGACGTGCATTAACAATTCAAGGAACAAGGCAGGCTTCTGAACTCCATGATTCCAATTCATATATTCTCTAACGTACTGTAGTCTTGTTCTGTGATAGTTTAACTTGAGCCCTGTTGGAATTCTGAATATTTTCTGTTTGGATATAGCATTTGGAAACTTCTTGCTGTTACAAACCGTTTTTTCAAAACACGCAATTAAAAGAAACAATAATGAATTGCTGTTGTTCCTCGATAATTCCTTTGTCCATGGATCAGTTGTGATCATTGGTTCTTCAATCCGCGTATTTCTGTATGTGGACCACCTAGATGCCCAGATAGCACGGTAGTTTAATTTTTCCTTAGCTAATGTAATTGCTTGTACATATTCATTATACATATGTCGCTCCATTGACGCTCCATTGGAATAATTTGCTATGTAAAAATTCTTTAGAGGTAGTACTAACTTAAACGAACGTGGAGATTGTGATTTAGATCATTTGTATTGTAATTTGTATTTTTCCAAAGCCTGCCCCATTTTACAATAAAATTGCTTATGTTAATTTTAATTGTCTGCTTTTGATTTAATAATAAAAATAATCCTATGAATTAAAGCACTTAATTTTAAGAAAAGATGGGGCTATAATTGAATTTAGTAGATATTCACTGTTCTAACAACAGCATCCCACAGGGTGTTACTAATTTCTGGAAAATAAACATATCTTCATTTGTATATTTCGTATATGCTCAGAACTGGAATATAAGAATGGATAAGAATACATAACATTGTTCTTACTGAGGTAACAGGCTCTAATAAAAAAATCAAATAGGGTTAAAGGTTTACGAGGAAATTAGCTTTGAAATTATGACCACCTTTTAATGATGAGTAAAATTTTATGCGAAGTATATCTGGATAGCTTTTAGGGCTATTTTTTAAATAAGTTACGTTGTATTTTTATGATAATCTATTGAATAATATTAACAATAAATAAATAATAAATTTATATGCATTTAAAAAGTATTTAAAAAATTATTAAGGCTTTTTTTTAAATTATTGATTCTGTTTTCGTTAGCTGTAAGTAAAATAAGTAACTAGCTAAATATATACCACTAAAATGGTGTAATAAATTTACAGGTATATCAAGTTATTCTACATGCAAGAGATAAAAGTATATAAATGAATGTAAAGCTATCATTACTGCAACACTCCTCATGCAGAAATATGCGATAACCTGCGAAAACCCCAACACTGACGTTTTAGAGTTATTAGAGTCTAAAAATTATGATATGTAATTCAAAATCCGCAGACCGCAGGGGTTTCACATAACTGAAATAACCGCAGCTTGATCGTCTCAAAGAACGCGTGCGTTGCCTACCAACCGTGCAAAATAATCAGCAAAACCAACGAGGATTCCTTAGACGTATACAGAGAGAATGTTATACTGCTTACGAGTCGTTAAGCAAATGTTACATATCCCGTTTTCATTCTAGAATGGTGCCTCTAATCTAGGTACACGATAGGGATGACGGCTGGGATGTACTTATTTCTCTTACGGAACTGTAAAGCTGCAAATTTCTTCAATGCTGGAGAGTAATTTTGTTCGTCAGTGCGGATAACATGATTTTAATAATTTTTCCAATAATAACTATACAGTGCTTTAATTGCAAAATTACCTGCACAGATTATTCTATTATCAAGGAAAACAACGTCTAGACAAAACACCGAAATTTAGATACACAAAAATTCAATAAGGGGGAAACTTCCCCTATTTTGCAATACATTATTTTCAAAATATTAAAAACCCAGGTTAGAAAACTGAATTCTATTTAGGAAAAATATTAAGTGTCTTAAAAGCAAATATTAACACAGATAATGTTATTTTAAATTAAATAATAATTTAATATGGCTCATGATATTAAGTTTTTTAAACTGTTTTTTATACTGGCTGTTTTGTAAAACATTGTCGTTTATTAGATACTTCTACGCGAAGTTTTCGAATAGGAATAAAAATGCTAATCAATGTTGCAGCATTTACTGCAAATTCTAAATCAGTCTCAAAAAATATTTTATAGAATAAACTAAACCTAGAGTAAGTCTTTAATAGGTTGTACTTGAAAAATTATAAGGAATTATTTTTTGTTCAAACCAGATGATGTTGCAACCTCTTCAAACATTTGGGGCCTGCAATTTAAAAAACTATGATTGGTCAAAGCTCAAATATAAAACCAGAAAAAAAAAGACATTTTACGTCAATCTAATAATACATTATTCTTGGTCACTTAAAATTGCACTGGAAAATCGTAATAGGAAATACACTACATCGAAATAACTTCAATTCGATTAACAGAAGATTTGAAGTAAAATATTTTCTTAATTGAATTATTTATATTGTTCTTAAACGTACATTAATTTAAATTGTTCTTGTTCTATACAGTCTAAGAGACAAAAAAAGTTGCATAATACAAAGAGTTAGCTGATTTCATTAGATAATGGTTTACAATTTCGTTGACGTATTGTGTAAATATAAATAAAATCATGATATTTAGCACATATTTATTAACATGGCACTCAGATAACTATAGATTTTATGCTGCACGTGAAACAGACTACTTAAGAAATACTAAAATATAAAATACTTTCGTAACTCGACGAACAGTCTCCCCCTCAAATATCGAAACAACACAGACGCAATTTCTACAGAAGATCTACTCGTGTACTTAACGTCGCATGGTTTACCACAAATCAAGCAATTCATAGAGACAAGTACTATATGTTAAAGACGAAGCATGTAAAATAAAGAGAAACTACAGCATCACCGTCACATACTTGGGAAGAAGATTATGAAGCCGATTAAAATCAAAAGATTAAAACGCGGACTCCCGATTTTTATTATTATGTTTTGTGGGTTTGGGCCTCATCAGCCACTGATCGCATGGGTAGTCTCTTGGCGATACCCTCTTATCCGGGTCATTATTCAAAAATGCTATCCCATAAAAGGAGCAATTTAGGCACGTCCCTCGCCTTAAGCCTCGCCTCTTCTAGAATAACAGGGCTCCCTAATATAAGGCACCTCCTTTCCTTCAGTGCGGAGCAGGTGTGAACAAGATGAATCGAGGTTTCTTCGTCTTCTCTGCAGTATCTGCATGCCGGGCTGTCAGTATCATCTTATGCTTATATGCATTCAGGCTACTATGGTGGCCCGTTATGATTACTACCAGGATTCTGGCTTTTTGCCTGTTCAATTTAATGAATTCTTGGACCCATTTCTCAATCTCTGAGTATTCGATGAAGAGTTTGGTTATTCGGCAACCCGTTACTTCTCTCCATCTTCTCTATGCTGGTCTCTTGCCCAGTCATTGATGCGGTTTTTGATCAGATTCCGACTTATTCCCACTGCACATTCTGGTCCATAGAGGTTTTCCCTGGTCCCTAGTTTGGCAAGGTCATCTGCAATTAGATTTCCCTTAATGCCATTATGCCCAGGTATCCATAAGAGTTCCACAGGTCCCTTCCCTGCCAAGTGGTTCAATGTTCTATAGTAATTATAGACCAGCTTCGACTTTGTCGTTGCTGAATTCAGGGCTATCAACGCCGCCCTGCTATCCGAGCAGATACATACCCTTTCCTGGGTCCGATTTTGGTCAGCCCCCAGAACACCGTATGTAATTGCAACTAGCTCGGCGTAGTGCTCGGCTTTTGGAGTGCGGTAGTGTATTTCCAGGGGGAAGGTTTTACCTATCCCAACTTACTTATTATGCCGATTTACTTATTATGAAAGTTCTAAGCGTATAGGTAGTGCTCATTGATAAGAATAGTCATCATGATTAAATAGAAAAAGAGAATTTCTCATTGGAGGATTACACATATACAAATTGTATGTAAAGGATCTATCAATAGGGCCGTTCGAAATTTGTTAGGTTATAGCCACCATGTTGCCAAGTTTGTCAAATTTATGGTGAATTATTCAGTTCACCAACGTGTGGAAATCATAAAATTTTATTTTTAAAATCAGTGCATTCTTTCGAGAAATGTTCCGCGCATTACGTGATTTTTATCATCGCCACAACCGTCCGGCCGAGTCGACTATTCGAAGCTTGATCAAATTCAAGTCAACCGGTTTGATAAATAATCAGCCAACACGTGTACGTTAGCGAAATGCAAGGTCTGCTGAAAACATTGCTGCTGTGCGTGAGAGTGTACGAGCAAACCAGAGGTAGACAATTTCTCATCGTTCACAGGAACTTGGCTTTTCTGCCACTTAAACTTGGTCGCGACTTGGGTTTGCACTCCAAAAACAGAGTATAAAGTCCAACCAACCCAGAAACTTAAGGTAAACGACCATAGATAACGCCGTGTGTTCGCTGATTGGGCTCTGGAGTAGTTGGAATTTCGCCAAAAAAATCATCTTTAGCGACGAGGCCCATTTTTGGATGAATGGATATGTGAATAAGCAAAATTGTCAGATTTAGGACGGTACCAATCCACACGAAATACACCAGCACCAAATTTATTTCGAGAGAGTCACTGCTTGGTTCAGATTTTGGTCTGGAGGACCGGTCTTTTTCTTTCTATTTGGTCTTCGGTCCGTAATTCATCCAAAACGAAATCGGCGTTGCCATAACCGTCAACGGCGAGTGCTACAGATCGATGATAGGTAACTTCTTGTAGCCTAAATTGGTTGATATGGATACTAAAGGCATGTGGTTATAACAGGACGGCACTACGTGCCACACAGCCTATGTCACGATGGACATTCTATTTGAGGAAGACGAGCAATTTGAGGGTATGGTAGTCTCGCGTACTGGTGAACTGGCCATCGATTTAACGTCTTTAGACTTCTTCCATTGGGGCTATCTTAAATTGCAGGTCTAGGCGAATAAACCGCAAACAAGTGATGCCCTCAATGTCAACTTAATGAACGCCATCCAACAAATTCAGCCAAATTTATGCGACAAAATCATCGAAAATTGTACCTCTCGAATACGTAACACCAAGGCAAACTGCGGCAGACATTTTAACGGTGTTATATTCTATACTTAATGCCATAAAATATTATTTCAAGTAAGAAAATATTGAGTAGATATCTCATACACAACTTGTTTTATTTACGCTTAAAAATCTAGCACCCCTGTTGAAAGACCGTCTACATACTTATTAATTAATATCTTCTCTATTAGAATTGTAGATAGATTTTAGCATAATTAGGAACAAATAAAGAAAACTCAATAAACGTGAATAATAATATATTTCATAACATTTAAAAAATTTCAATCATGTGAGAACTAAATATACTACCATACTGATTTGGGAAGTAGGTTAATAAAATAAATCAAAATTTAAAATTTTTGTTCTTCCTGTTTCAAATTACAGAGTAATTTATATGCACCGTATAACCTGTCATAGCTTACTAAGTAGACTTTCAAGGGATTACAATGTATATTGACACTAATCCGTACATAAGCATCGCTGTTTCATGAGTTAAATAAAATATGGACCCACGTTACAATTCGTTAACCGATTTTAATCGTCATCGCCCGTAATATTACCACATCATTACAATGCACGCTACTTACACGTCCTCCATGTTTCCACGCGACGATAATTTAGCATTTAATTGTGTTATTCGCTCTGCTACATGTCATGTTTTGGTTACAGGGCTGCGTCGCCATAATAAGCATGACATGGATAATGTCCGTAACGCTATTCTCCATTCTCGTGTTGCCGCGAGGCGGCTACTACTTTAACCCCACCGGGATGATGGCTTGCGAGCCCTTTTATTCCCGGGCTTCCATCAGGATCCTCGCCGCATGCGGTTTCTACTTTCCAACGACCATGATCCTGATGTACTGCTACGGGTCGGCCTTTCACGTCAACAAACTCAGGCTGAGGAAGACAGGGTGTAACACGGTGGCCAGTCCCGACGACTATGGAGGCGCCAGCATGGAAAAGGTGAGTTACGTTTGTAGTTTCGATTAGTTACACTTTGAGATACTTAACTTTTACTTTGAGTTGAAGAAGACATACTAAATGTAAAACAAAATTAAATACAGACATAATGTATTTATACACTTATCCAACATACAGTTATCTAAAATAAAATAGTGTGGTGTCATATCAATAGTAAAAATATAGACTCGTTAGTGGATATATCAGATATCATGCCCACAACAATTTTAGCATCCATCTGTGTATGTATCGATATAGCACGTAGAACATCTCTATCTCGAAATTGAGTGGCAGAGAAAAAATAAACTAACACATAAATGCAAAATATATGTTTTATGCAACAGTTTAACTTTTTCCATTTTTCGCGAATAGTTCAGCATCGTGCTTTCTCATGACCCATGGACAGGGTGGGGTGTGTCCTATTCACCTTAAAATTAATAGATGTCGTGTGGTAGATCACACGATCAGAATCAGTCAAAACCCGATCGATCCGATACGATTTAGTTGAGTTATCGTGTTAACAAAAAAAATTTCTCAAACAGTCCACCATCGTGCCTTCTCATGATCCATGGACGGGGTGGGGTGTATCCTATACACCTCAAATAGGTGTCGTCTGGGAGACGTCCCCGATCAGAAGCAGCCAATACTCGATCGATCCGACATGATTTAGTTGAGTTATCGTGCTAACAAGAAAAAATTCAAATAGTCCACCACCGTGCTGTCTCGTGACCCATGGACAGGGTGGGGTGTGTCATATCCACCTCAAAATCAATAAGTGTTATCTGGGAGACGTCCCCGTTCAGAATCAGTCAAAATCCGTTCGATCCGACACGATTTAATTGAGTTATCGTGCTAACAAGAATAAATGCCGACCACAACTACACACACACACACAAAATGGTTTAAAAGCATTTTTTTTTGGGTTTTAGGTCGAAAAACGACAAATAAACCCTAGAGGAAAATTTTTTTACACGATTGTATTACTTTTCCGCGTATAGTGGAGTGCGGTCAAAGGTGGGCATGAAATGTAGAATTGTATAAATTAATATAACTGTTGGAAATGTTGCCTACTTTGTGTAACCGTTTGGCTTCAGATTATTCTAGAATTCTTCGTTTAAGTTCTTGAAAATTAGCTACAGAAATTCTGAGAATCTAAATAAGGGAACACAAAATAGTATATGATGATCAAACAAAAAGACATAAGAAGAATCTCAACTTATGTAAGCAATCTTATCAGCTGGTCATAAAAAGCTGTAGTACCCCATGTCGTGTATACTGTGTCGCACCGTTTTATGATGAATCTCCATTGCATCCTCACAAAGTGGAAAGTGTTTGGATAACAGTTTCTCGCAGAAGAATAGTTTGACTCAATTCTTTAAAAATCAATGCAAATCAGTACTGAAAACACGAAATCAGCATAAAGCCATATGAGCAAATTAAAGCACGTTTCGCCAGAAAAACATGTGACAGTTTAACAAATCACTATTGAATAAGTTATTCACAAACCATTGCCAGTCTACTTGGGGTGATTGGCCAGCAAAGTGGCTTAATATGATTATGCGGCATGTTCAATAAGAAAAATTGGCATCATATTCATCTAGTTTCTTGAGACAGTAGTTTCAAGAAACGGGGGGGTTCTTGTTTCATACGCTGATAACTTAAAGAAACATCACTAAAAAGTTTACTAGTTCAGTTATTCAATGGTAAATGAATCAAAATTTAAGAATCAATTATGATAACATTACAATTGAGGAGCACAGTTTTTTATTATAGGCATAATCACAGTAATCGTCATCGTCATCGTCATAAACACATATCACACTCATTGTATTCAGTAATAGCATGTTAGTTTTCATACTATTTTTATTATTACACAATGCAATCATATTAGCCATTTCATTGAAATATGCAAGTAGGAAAATAAATGTGTTACAAAAAGTAGCCTCGTAATAGTCAGAAACAAACAGAAACTTACCCATAACTATAAATATGCCCATGCTGCTGAGTGATGATTTTGCCACGTTTCTATAACTTATGGCTTCTCTATCCTTTATATATTGTCATCTTGAATTTGACCTGGTAATACTAGCGCTAAATTATAGTTAGTTCAAGAATTTATTGCTATTTAATAAACGTTTAAAACATGGAAATACTTTTAGTCTATGGAACTAGTATCTGCAGAATATAAGAATTGGTTTTAAATAAGAATACAATTTCGCTCTGTTCTTTGGGAATTTGCAGAACTACATGACGCTTTCTTTAACTTTTTGTAAATATCAGATGTTTGCAGTATTATATCCTTTTTTATTTAATTGCATTGATAATTGTTACTAACTAAAATTCCCAATAATTATTGTCGATTTATGTTTTACAATAGTGAAATAATACGCTGTCGAATATAATGCGGAAAGCTCGCACTATTACCCACACCAGTGACTTTACCATTAAAGATGTGAATATTTGATTAAAATAATCTAACAATAAAAATATATTGTCAAGCCTTGCTTCTTCCATTTTCTCGTATTAAGTATAGTAATTCTGAGCTACTATTTCAACTCACTGTCGGTTTCTGGAAAAAATTTTTCTCAAATTTCTTTTTGAAGTTTATATTTTAATAAGATGTGGGGATATTTTAATTAGACTTCAACCACACGAAGTATGCTTTAAGTTTCTGTAAACAATAAAAATTTATTATTCAGGGACAAATTCAAACTATAGTTCGAACGCCTTCGAATGTATTAGAAATTTTGAGGACGTATGTATCTCTCTAGACAGTTGTTGAATATTCTCGAATTGGCTGCACTAAAGCTATATATGTAGATGCAGAAACGTGAATTGATTTCAGTTAATGTTGCTTCGTACAGAGTCATTTGAATGTGGCTACTTACCAATATAATAGTCGTGCTGTTGGCATTAGTCCGTTTACACCGGAGTAAACTAAAAACGGTTCCACCATTTTGAGTTTACAGTATTTTTTTGCTTAGTAAAGATAACACTTGAAAAATATTTATTATTGAAAGCTAACTGGACTGCAAAATTTTAACACGCAAATACGTGTTCCTACTGTAATGGAAGTAATTTAATCTACATTTCTTCAATAAAAACATAAACAATATTAGTCAACGATTTCATCAAAATATATCAATCAAAACATCTGTCATGTAAATTGGCGGATAAATGGTGAATACAATTTTCAAGAAATTATTTTTTTATTACAAAAATAAAAAAAAATTAAAAGTGACTAACGTTACTCAATATTCATAACAAGAAGCTAATACTTTAGAGAATCTAGTTGTATTTCATATTAAACAATATTAAAATATACATATACATAAAAATATATTTGTAGTAATGTTATATTATTGTTTTTATTGTTCAATGGAACCATTGTTCAGTAATGTGTCCACATCATAAGTGAAATTGGTATTCTTGACAATTGTATTGCAATTATATGAGTATAAATTAATTAGTACACGTTGGTGATGGTCTAACAAAAAACATATGGTGTATCACTTGATTCGTTTAACGATTTATTATATCTTGAACTATTAAACACAGCAAATTTTATCATTTCTATATAATAATATTAATAACTTTCTTGCTTACAAAGATATACATCTTATAGCTAGGAGCTTAATACACATACGTCATCTACTATATATAACAAAAAACAAAAGAAAAAGTATAGATAAATAAAAATATACAAATATAAAATATAGAACTAACAGTAGGTAATAAAACATGCTATTAGGATATAAATATACTGGAGTAGGTTGGAACCTTTGGTGTGAAGAACACTGACTTAGACTGTCAGCTTTAATTATCTCCAGATAATGCCAACTGTGTTGGCAAAACGCGCGTCGAGTGTAGTGTATAGTATTTTGGTGTTTTGTAGAAAACTAAGTCTGTGTTAGGACATAAATATAATCATTTTTAAATACAAAATTAAGAACAATGCAAATAATAATAATAATGTATAATATACGTATGTATAATAATTATAAGAAAAAGAAATAACCTATTTTTATTTATTAGAAAAGCTCTAAGTCTAAGAATGTTTATGATAAGTTCATAGGGTGTCTCAGTTCGAACTATAGAATTTGAATTGCGCGCCATTTGTGTTCTGTGAAAAATACGGCGTAAATATTTAACGACTACCATCTACAAACCATAAGACGTCAACATGCTGCAATTAACAGTTCAACAACTAATAATTTGCGTACAATCGTCTTATGAAAGTGAGCGATCACTTAGCGTTCGGAACAATTGGCACAAAATTAGGACAAGATGAAGCGCCTACAGAGTTAACAGTTCGCAAATTAATTAAGAAATTTAAAGAGATGGGTTCAGTTACTGATAAGGCAAGACCAATACATCCTCATCGTGGTGGATCAGATGAAAGTTTTGCTGCAGTGAAAGGATATTTACCGGAGTATCCAAAAATCAGCATTACCTTCTTCCTCTTCTAGCACCCAATTAACAAATGTATGACGTTATAAATGGTCTGCAACTTTTAGTTGTTATGACAACTGCATTTTGTATGCTGACAGATGGAAATATTTCTTTAAAATCCGTGGTGGCTCTTGACAGATTGAGTTGTTATACACAACGTCAAACTGACGTGTTTGGATCGGAGACATCTTACATATGAGTTACAGGTCATTTCTAGAATTCAAAACGATTGTACTTTCAAAAATGTAGGGAGAATATATTTACGTTAACAGAAATAAATCTATGAATATATAGTTCCATTTAATACCACATTCTGTATTGTTTAACTGCTTTAAAACAGCTTTTTCAAACTCCCACGCCTCTTAATTTCTTACGGGTTTCATACCAAAACCTTAATTTGAAGGGAAACTTAAATCTCCATTAAATCAGTGGGAAACCGCAAATCTAATTATTGTGACAGGAAAGTCGGGCAAGAGGAATTTAAAAGCAACGAAAGCAATGCGGATTATTATACTTCTGGGATACATAAAAAGTGTTCCATTACGAGCTCTTTATTCGGCTGTTAAACTTAAATTTGGACGATTATTTCTCCCGAAATTGGAGTTTATTTGTTCGATTTACAAGACGCGCACCTGCGACCTCTTTGACGTATCTGCTTACAGTGTTAAGGAGATCTATTTAAATGTATATCTTTTTTTTATAGCACTCTTACTTTGGGGCTTCTTATGAAAAGATATTCACTTTAATATTCCTATTTCATGCTTATTTCTTTTTGAGTACTCTTTTGAATACGTAGATACTAGAATTCGTGGACTTACATATTTATATTTAGGAATTAACTCGTATTATTATACTTGAGTTAATATATGCAAATAGGAAATATTAAATTAAAAATAAATAAAAAAGCCGTCCATTAAATACTTTTAAATTGAAAACAGAATATTTTCTTTTCATCTGCAATTATTTTCCACTATAAAAACTGAAAACTTATTATCAATATAATGCAAAGTTTTACTATCAGAGGGTAACATTCAAACTACAGAAATAAGGAGTTTATACTCTAACCCATCTGCAAATGCCTTATATAATAAGGACTAAACAAATTAGGTCAAAACAGCTATTCTCCTGGCTATATGCCAAACGCCGAGCATTGAATTGCATGAAAAAATTTGTCGTATTTTTGTCTAACAGAGTTAGCACTAAAAATACAGTGATTGTATATTTAAGTGCAAAGATGGCGTTTGGTACGTTCTACTGTGCTGGAACGTAGCAACGTCTACTAGATGTGAGCTTTATCTGTCGAAGGTATACTCGTTTACACTGCACTGATGAGACCCAAGATAGAAGGGTCGAAACCGGTCTGCAGTTAACGATATCCTGAGATAGGTGACACTTTGCATCTTTCTTGGTGGTTTTGGAACAATCGCTGTATTTTTAATGCTAACTCTGTTAGACAAAAATACGACAAATTTTGTCATGTAATTCAGTGCTCGGTGTTTGGCATATAGCCAGGAGAATAGCTGTTTTGACCTAATTTGTTTACTCCTTATTATATAAGGCATTTGTAGATGGGTTGGAGTATAAACTCTTTATTTCTATAGTTTGAAAACTTATTAGCTCATCTAATGTTTGTATTATTTAATATAAGTTATTATTTATTAAGTTATTATTTAATAAAATTTAAAATTTTTCTTTCGTAAGAAATTATTTATTCTGACACTTCAGTGTTTATTAGAATTTTCCATGTAAACAATAAATGACAAGTTTTGGCAAGAACTTCAAATGTTATATGAAGAGTCGGACAACCCCACGATAATTATGGGAGACTTCAATGGAAGAATTGGAAATGAGATTGTAGGGAGACAAGGGGTAATGGGACGTCATGGAGAGATAACAAGTAATGCGAATGGAGAGTGTTTAATTGATTTTTGTATACAGAATGGTTTAGTGATACAAAACTCGTTGTATCAGCATAAAGAATGTCATAAATATACTAGGGAGGAATCAGGGAGAAATGAGAGATCAGTTATTGACTATATAATAACGGAAGGAATAAATAGGAAAATGATACAGGATGTGAGAGTTTACAGGGGGGCTGAATTATCGACTGACCACTACCTATTAATAGCAAAAATAAAAAATAAAAAAGAAAAGGATGAAGAGAGGATAATGAAGAAAACTGAGAAGAAGGAAATAAAGACGATCAAGATACACAGATTTCAAGACCAACAAGTAAGAGAAGAGTACATGGAACAGATCAGGAAGGGGATACAAGAAATGGAACAAGAGATAGTGGAAATGAAGATAGAAGAGATATGGGAAAAATTTAAAGAAATCATTAAAAAGTCAGGAGCCAAAGCCTGTGGGTTAACCTCAACAGGAGGAATGAAGAAGAGAACAAGTTGGTGGAGTGAAGAAATTAAAAATACCATTAAAACAAAGAAGAAAGCTTGGAAAAACTATCTACATAGAAAGAGTGATGAAGCGTATGAAAGATATAAGGCAGTGAGAAAAATAGCAAAGGATAAAGTCAAATTAGCTAAAGCCAAGGAATGGGAAGAATTTGGGACCAAGATGGAAAAGGACAAAGGGGCAAATCAAAAGCTATTCTATAGGGTAATGAAGAACATGAGAAATAAAAGAAGGAAAATCGGGACGAAACAGATCATGGACAGGGAGGGAAGAATAGTAATGGAAGATGATAAAATTATGGAAAGATGGAAGGAATATTTCCAAGAGATGTTAGAGGGGGAAGAGATAACAGTGAAGAATGCGGAAGAAAGAACACAAAAGGAAGAGGAAATTGGAAAAGAGAGAAAGAGTAGACAAGAGAATGAAATAAGTGATGGCATTAGCATAGATGAAGTTAAGAAGGCAATAGGAAAGTTGAAGAACGGGAAAGCTCCAGGAGTAGATGGAATAAAAGCAGAACTATTGAAGGGAATGGGCGAAGAAGGAATGGCGTTATTACAAAGTATATTAAATAGAGCATGGGTAACACATACAGTACCTAAGGAATGGAGAATTGCAATAATAGTACCTATTTTCAAAAAAGGGAACCAGAAAGACTGTGCAAATTATCGTGGGGTATCGCTACTCTGCACAACATGCAAGGTATATGAGATGATATTGGAAGAAAGATTAAGGAGGGAAGTAGATGGACAGTTGCATGGAGCACAAAGTGGTTTCAGGTCCGGTTACTGCACACAAGATCATATATTTACATTAAGAAATATAATAGAGAAAATGCTTCCTTATAACAAAGAAATATATATATGTTGTGTGGACCTGGAAAAAGCATTCGATAAGGTGGTGAGAGAGAAAATATGGGACATATTAGAGAAAAATGGTACAGGAAAAGAATTTATAGAAGCTGTAAAATCATTATACAGTAAAACGGAAAATATAGTAAGGAAGGACAATATGGAAACCAAAACATTCAGAACCACACAAGGAGTGAGACAGGGGGGAAATCTTAGCAAACTGCTCTTTATCATTTTCATGAATGAAATAATAACAAAAGTAAGCAGAGAAAGTAAGAAGGTGACGGTAGGATACTATAAAATGAAGTCAGTAGAAGTGAGCGAATGTGTGTTTGCAGACGATATTGCAATAGTGGCAGACACGGAAACAAAGTTACAATTTAATGTGGATCTATGGATGAAAGAGTTGGACAAACAGGGAATGAAAGTAAATGTAAGCAAGACAAAGGTAGTAGTTATAAGCAATAATAATGAGCGAGAAATGAACATAAAAATAAATAATCAGATAGTGGAACAAGTAAAAAGCCTAAAGTACTTAGGAGTAACCATAGAGGAAGGAGGAAAGCAAGATGAAGAAATAAATAATAGAATAACAACAGCGACAAAAATTTTTCATAGTATGAAAAGGGGGTTCATTAGTAAAGCAGAAATTAGCAATAAAACAAAAATGTCAGTTTATAAAACTGTATATTAGCCGACGCTACTCTACGGATGCGAAACATGGGTGTTGACAGAGAGGCAACTTAAAAAGATACAGGTATTAGAAATGAAGTATCTCAGAAAAGTAGCAAATGTTACGATAATGGATAAAATAAGAAATGAAGAAATAAGGAAAAGATTGGATAGCGAAAGTATCGAGAAGGTCATAGAGAGGGCTCAGCTGAGGTGGTGGGGGCACATGAAAAGATTGAGCGAAGAAAGACAGGTAAGGAAAATATGGGAAGCAAAAGCCATTGGAAATAGAAAGAAAGGCAGACCAAGGTTGACGTGGGACGGAGAAGTGGCGAAGATAATGAAGACAAGAGGAATCACATGGAAGCAGGCTGAAATTACAGCAAGGGACAGGGTTAGATGGAGATTAACGATAAAACAGTGAAGAAAACCGTAAAAGTGTGTAAGCAAATGTGAGTGAAGGGAAGTCAGGTGTTCATAATACTTGATAGGTTTGGGATGAGAAAGAGGAGAAAAGAGGAGCGCATAAGGGAAGTGGTAGTGAAGTGACAAATGATACCACAAACGGAGTGGAGTTTAGATATAGGGATAGAGCAAGATAGGGTGGAATGAAATTGTTAGAAGTTCTTTTAAGTTGTTTAACACGAAATGGGATATTTAGTTAAGTAACTGTGATTGTAGTATTTAGATTATTTGTTTTAAGAAATGTATATTTAGCCTCTACACCTAACGGTAGGAGAGGTATAGATTATATTATTATATATTATATAGAATTTTCCATGTAAACAATAAATGACAAGTTTATACTTTACAATAAATATTCTTGTGAAAATATGTGAATCTAAATAAACTATCTACTATAGACTCTTCAACGTAAGTCCTATATTAACCTACATAGCGCTATATCGGCGAAACCTTTCTAAACGACATCATATTCCATGATGTAAATTTATAATTACATATATTAATCGCTTCCTATAAATTCTATTGAAGCGTGCGATGTTGACAAACCGTGGAATGTTTTAATTAGATTTTGAGCATCCATTTACATTTTGAGCATCCAGTTCTATATACATGAATGGATATTTAGTATAACTCAAAATATTTATATATAACATGTGATGTTTAGTTACTAATATACGATTTGTCTCACCCCATTGAATACCTTATCAGCTGGTAATATATGTACTTATTTTATGGTATACAGCGCACAACCCTCGGCTTTGGAACAAGATTACTAACTTTACGATTACAGTTGGAATGAGACTTAGTCTTCGCTGTACCATGTGTTGGAAACACCTACGCGACTTATTTATGTAACACAGCTAATACATATAATATAATTTTAACTGGGGATTAACAGTTTCTCTGCAGATCGTTATCAACAGAATAGGCTCTCATGTTAATCTGCATTAAATCTTAACTATATCTGACTTTATATATAGTCCCATTGAATACGATTATATAAATGAGTTCTGAATACATATAACAGATCATGCATTCATAAACGATGCAAGTAAACCGAAACTTAAAAAATGAACTCTTACAGAGAGATAATGCCCAATGAATTTAATTCAACGAATTATAGTATTTATAGTATTCGTATTATCAGGCGGTTTTTAAGGGACTTCCATGTTAATTTTTTTTTTGTATTTTCTAATTTTTTTTGTATTTCTGATATTTTGGCAATAGTATCGATTTTTAAATAAATGTTTTAATAAAAGTTAAAATGCTTAAAGGATTCTATCCGATGACAGCAAAACTGTCCAATATATACAGGGTGATTCAGAAGTAAATTAATAAAATGGAAAACTATGGTATCGAATAAAAAAGACCTCGATAGCAAGAAGACGGTAGCAGATAGGTATAGAAAATCCTAGTACAGATTGAAATATAACTTAATTCTCCATCACAGAAAGCAATAAAATACAGGGTGTTTCATTTAAGAAAATTGACTTTTGAGCAGTTGAAGTTTGTCAGAATGAACTAAATTTTTTGGACACCGTGTAAATAATAAAATATTAGACTACATATCACCTGAAAGCTTAATAGTTCGCCTAATTACAGCCCAAAATTTGCTACTATAGCTTTTGTTTTGAATAAGTGACGAGCATTCCAATGGGATACTACAAAACCTAATTTTTTCAAAAAAATTAAAATATCTCAAAAACTGCTGAAGATAGGTATAGGGAATTGTTAAGGAAGTTCACTTAAAATCAGCAGGGAAATTCAAAAATGTAATAATATACTGGGTATTCTATTTAAATTAAGGAAGTTGATAGCTACTTCCGGTATAATCGGAAGTGTCAGAAAAGCAAAAATACTTTAGTTGAATAGATCGTCCTGGCTAATCCCTGATTCCAAATTTTAAGAAATGAATTCAAATGTGAAGTTCATAAACTTTTAATGAACGGGTTAGCTGAATCACCCTGTATATTGGTGTATCAAGAAAAACGCCCCAGCCTATAACTTTTTAATTATCGACGCTAGAAATGCCATTTTTTGGACTTCGGTGTTAATGTTTGTACTTACTGTCAACGGTTACCAAAAACAGACCTTTATACATTGCATTACATTGTAGCACTAGGGAGCTGTGAGGCACATCTTGAATAATGAATAGCATTATATCACATCTTTTTTTTTTAAGAATGTGTGTTGATAGTTTGAGAATGACGGTAAATAAAATAAGAATATCTAGGTATAAACAAAACTGTTGAATGAAAAACAGCAGCATGACCGACCAATCAATAACAAAAAAAAAATCTAAGGAATCTAGAAAGTTTCATTAAGAAAACCAACGAATAATAATGTACCTGGTAGTTCAAAATCTGTTAGTATTTATTAATTTATCAATTTAAATATTGTTCAAATTGCCAACCTTCATTTTCAATGCATAACTGACACCTTTATACTTACCCCATTTACGGTGTTTTGAACAAATTGAGGTGATATGTTGTCAACAGCCACTCTAATCCTTTGCTTTAGATCTTCAAGGTTTTACGGAATTGTTAGGTACACCTGATTCTTTAAATGGTCCCATGAGAAAAGATCTAATGGGTTGAGATTAGGTGACCTAGCTGGCCGTCTTGTTGGGCCATTCGTTCCGATCCAGTTTTCCCCAAATCGCAAATTTAAATAGTTTACATTTATACAGAAATTATGGCTAGAGGCCCTGTTTGATGAAAAATCACATTAGCGTATTCATTGACAGGTAATTGTTCTAAATAATTCTCCAAATCGTTTCTAAAAAATCATTATAAATAATAGCATTTAAATTTTCATTAAAAATAAAAACGTGTGTGCCACGGGACGCCCGACAGAAGTGATAACTTAAACTAATCTAAGTTGAACTATTTGATATTGAAATTGTTTAACTTGAGAAAAACTTAGGTTATTACTTAAATTTTATGTATATTAATATGATAATGTAAGGAAAGGTTATTTATTAATTAAATCTTTTATTGATTATAAAATATATTTTATTCTTAGTTACAATTCTTGAATATGTACATTAGAATTTTGTGTATGTACATTATTAGTATCATTATTTAATCCTATAAAAGTAACAATTGGCTTATGGTAGCTATAATAAGCAACGAAATTTTTACATTGTATGTCATCTAAAAATCTTGCAAAGACTGCATCAAGTACAGTTCCATGACATGTTGTAGCTTCTTCTGGCATATTAATCACTTTTAATTGTAATTTTGATTGTAGGAACGATACTAAATTTTTAGCTCGATCAGCAGCAAAATTGACATTAAAATCTCCGGTTAAAATTAACGGAATTTCATAATAACTTTTTTTTAATTATGTTTATCAGAACGTGTATAATTATTTTTTTACTATGTTATGCTGTAAAATTATTAAATTTACTAATTACTAAATCATAGAGGCGGCCCCGCAGCAGCAGCGACGCACACATGCACATGCACGTAGATGTAGACAGCGAAAGCACGCAGAGAGGAGGAGATAGAGCTCGAGATCGTGCGAGAGAGGGGGAAGCGTCTGTCCGAAATACGGCTAGCGCTGTGGGTTAGAGTGAGAGAGGAGGAGCCTGCCTACCGCTGCCGTATGCGTGAGAGAAAGGGAAGCAAGACAGACTGGCGCTGTAACACGTTACGTAACGAAGCGGTTTACCCTCCCATAAGAAGTTATCACTTCAAAAATGAGACCCTATTATTTTATTGCCTTTCATCCCGCACCAAACATTTACACTGAAACGCTGCTGAAAACTTGTAGTTCTAGTGTGTCTGGGATTCTCATCACTCCAGTAGTAATGAACATTCCCATTAAAAATACCACTCTTAATATTCTGTGCACCATTGAATGCGACATATTTAAATTATTTACAATTTGCCGAGTTAAAGTTTGAGTATTTTCCCCAATTGCCAGTAAAACGTCCAACTGTTTCTTTCCAATTGTTATTGTTGGATTTTCTTTTTTAATTTTCTTCAGTGGTCCAGTTTTTCTGAATTTCTCATGTAAATGACAAAATTTTCTTCTAGATGGGACTTGTCTGTCAGGAAATTTTTCAACGTACCTTCTTAAGGACTTACCAATATTTTTATTTGAAGCATAGTACACTTCCAACATATCTGATAGAACTATAATTTCATCATCTATTATTCCGAAAGATTTTGAAATTAATTATATTCGTTTACTTTGTGACAATAAACAGATAGGTCAGTTTACACAGAATTGTCAAACTGGCATCACTTGTAACTATTGTTTTAAAATTGAAGTGATAGGCTCGCTTAGATTATAGTGTATTTATTATATTTATTCGTTATTACCGCAGTATAGTACATAAAGCTATGTATTTTGCTAACCGTTCATAGTAAGCACAAAAAATATCAGTGGATTCAGAATAAGGTATGCCATCTATTACCGTAAAAATATACAGGGTGTTTACGGTTAAGACAATAAAATTGCAAATTTCAATACAAATTTGTTTCAAATACAAATTCAATGCTTGTCTCGCCAGTAATGCATTTTATATTCCAATTATGGCGTAATTTGCATATTTTTTATCTATATATAATCCCATTAATTTTCACCAGTCATCACTGTATTTTTTAAGTTTAAATACATAGAAGTCGACTTCATTCCCTTAAAGCTTCAAGCTACATTTACAAACAATAACATTCCTAGTAATGGACCCAAGCTGCCATCTCGAACAACAGTACATATTGTATTATTGCAAACACCTGTATAGGAGAACATCGCTGTAATTCATCCATGTTGTCGACACGAAACAAAGACATTAGCTCGGGTAACTGCCTTTCTTCGAAGCCCATTGTAATCTGACTCTACTCGGTCTACTCAGAAACAATTTTTATTTTTTTGCTCCAAGGCAAAATTAATAGAAAATATTTGAGATGTTGTAATTCCTATAGGATGTCGAATAATATTATGTCGAATAACTATTCTGAGCTTGTTAAATTGCTCGACGAACAACGTTTACATTCATCGAGAGAACCGTTGCAAATACGCATGAATGCATTTTTCAGTATAATCTCTTCAAAGTGTATGCGGGCAGATATCGGCAAGAATAAAGTTACGGCTAATTTAAACTCGGACTGTAATAAGCTCTTATAAATATAAATAGATTTGGAACTGATTTCAATGGGAAATTGTTATGACAGAAACTTGGATATTTATAAAATACTGAAACTAATATTTATGTGACATCTGACACATTTCACTCTAAAAAGTTTTAAATTACATTCGGAAAATTGCATTATATTCACAGCCAAGTTTTAAGTAAAGCAAATAGTGATTGAGGATAGGGGAGTAAACATTTTCCGTTCAGAAAATGTTATAGAGTCATATTTAGTTAGCTAGTAAAGTAGCTAGTTCCCGTTGAAACTTTTAGATTCTATATTGCTTACTCAAATAATCTATATATTGACTTTTTTTTTAATAAAGTTCCTAGATTTTTAATTTAATAAAAAATAAAATGTATTAATTTTTGAAATCTAACTACACTAATATTATTATTGGCCGGCACCACTTTTAGATTTTATTTGAATCAATAATGCCACTACATTTTCGTGTGTTCATCACAAAACAAGTGAAATAATTCTGAAATTTATAATAAAAAATATTTTCTTGAAGATAAATCTCGCTAGATAGCATAGCATAGGTTTCTACAATATATGTTACATTTAAGAATCAGTGGCAAAAATACACTTACATATTGTTACTCTAGTTAATACTATACTACGTAGACCACTTTTTCCTAATCCTCATTTTCTCTTTTTAAATATATTGTTCTCATTTCGCGTATTTATAGTAATGAAGAGAAATCGTTCTGAAATATTGATATCTGTATATTATTTTATCCCTGATCGTTGTAATCGTATTCTAGTTACTATAATCCAATCTCCTCAAAATATAATCTGTATGTTATAAAAGAAATCTACAATATTGGCAACAAAAAGACTAAATACTCCTAATTCAATGTAGGTATCCCTCTAATTATATTTTGGTTCCAATTTACCCTCATCCCTATTAATTTAAAACTGTTCTAAGTTGATGGTCTTATTGTTTATATAAAAATCAAGGTATTGTTGCAATTCGCAAGGATTTAAATATGATTTATTTGAATATGTTTAGCTTAGTTATTAGAAAATTGTTTGCTTTGTAGTATGAATTCCTCTGTAATTTTGAAATTTGTATTTGTTTCTGATACTGTTTTTGTAAAAGAAAATTATAAATCTTTGAATTTAAATCTGGTAGTAGTCCAATGCTGTGAAATTTATAAGATAATTACACGCAATGTTCATTTCAGCATGAAATAATTACATTCTTTTGCAAGCAGATGTATATTTTGTATCTGCATTTGGGTTTTGCAAGCATGCGTTTGTCTGTTATGTTCTTGCTTGCATGTGTTCCTAGTTTAACGTTTACATGCATTTGGCTTTGATTATGATTGTTACTAATCATTGAACATCTTTCTTATAATACCTAATAAATTATTATTTTGTATTTTTTATATACAGCAGTTTATCCACTACTTACTGTATTTTTTTATACCAATTTGTGTCCAGTGGTTTTTCAAAGAACTATCCTGAGGAAATCAAATGCAATTGATGGCAAAACGTTGGCATAAAGTTTCATTACCATCAAGAGGAATCAAGAAATTTCATTTAATCAATCCGTGAAACCATCTGTAAAAGAACTGATTGTTTGGTTTGGTTTTATGTCTGACTATTTCTTTCGTTAAACTATTCAAATAGACTGTGTGAAAGGATGCAAGATATACATTGTTGTCTCAAATATATAGAATCGTCTTTAACGAATGAAACTTCGTATTTGACGTCTGAATAATAAAGAAAAATTGCATGCAATTCTTCATTACTGAAAAACTTAAAAAGTATTTCGAGTAAATGTCTTCTAGTAGGATAATGAAGTGATGGAAACATAGTGTTTCATTATGATTAGTTTCATTTACATTCTTATTTTTAAGTTTCTCTTGATATATCTCTTACCTTTTATTATAAACTGGCTAGCATATTTGTTTATTTTAGTGTTGGTAACGTTAGATTCATGTCATCACATACTTAAAATAAAACAAATTCGATTCACTATTGCTATTATTATGTATCAGCATTTGTATTATAAGTATGATTATATTACCATTAAAGTAATTAATACGAACAAATGGAATTCCTTACGGATATTTAACAAGAATAAGTATTGTATGTAGTTTTTTAAACTTTATTTTAAGACTTCCAATAATCCATGATGGATTATGGGAAGTACAGTCTTACTTTACTTTATTACCTTTTTATCATTATTACTAATACTGTAGGTATTATAAACATTCACATAGCTTTTTAAAAAGGCATTAAATATTCAAAATTAATCAAATATTTCACGATGTAGAACTCCTTTTTCATCCCAAGTAATAAAATCATAAAAATAGTCTCTATCGATTGTTGTCAAACCTTGTCAAGCTTTACTGACTGACAATCGAGTTCTCTATAATTCGGATTGTAATTTCATTACCCCATATCTACGCAACTTCGTCCTCGTTAATGGAACTTCAGAACTGGACCCAGCTCCAAGAATTTGACCCATGCGAAATGGATGTGTGCTGTGGCTCCGCAGGCACATGTGGTAGGCATGTTACTCATGACTTATTTACAAGGACTTTATTATACTCTACACTCGTATTTTAACGGCCCTAGAATGATTAATCAGTTCTTTAGCATCCTCTTGGATACGATAGCTTCTAAATTTATTTGTGCATTACCCGACATTCGGTATTGATGTTTGTTAAATTTTTACATGTTTATACTTTTCTCCAGATATAATAAGTTTATACAGTAGAATAGGTACCCTTTGAAAATTCATTTTGGGGAAAAAGTCAGGTACAATAGCGAAGCATTGAGCATGAATTGAAGCATTGATTACAATAATTTATATAATAGATAATTCTTATAATGAATAACACTATAGATGCTTAGACCTGACAGCAACGCTAATTGATTCTGCCTTCATTGATTCAAATATCTCAATATCTTAAGGCAACGGCATCTCAGCTGCCGTGGAGTTATCTCAGTATTGATATACATAATATATGTTGTGTTGCAATATAAATAATCAGTTTTATAACCTTAAAATGGACATTTCCTCACGTAGAACATCTCTATTTGGAAACTGAGTAGCCGCGAAAAAACAAATCAACACATAAATGCAGAATATCTGTTTTATGTGACAGTTTTACTTTTTTTAAATAGTCCACCCTCGTACTTTCTCATGATCCGTGAACAGGGTGGGGTGTGTCTTATCAACCTCAAAATCAACAGATATCGTCTGGTAGATGTCCCTAATTAGAATCAGTCGAAACCCGATCGATCTGACACGATTTAATTAAGTGATCGTGCTAATAAGAAAATCTCAAATAGTCCACCATTGTGCTTTCTCATGAACATGGTAGAGTGTGTTCTGTCCACCTCAAAATTAATAGGTGTCATCTGGGAGACGTCCCTGAATAGAATCAGTCAAAACCCGATCGATCCGACATGATTTAATTGAGTTATCGTGTTAACAAAAAAATTTCTCAAATAGTCCACCATCGTGCTTTCTCATGATCCACGGACAGGGTGAGGTGTGTCCTATCCATTTCAAAATCAATAGGTGTTGTCTGGGAGATGCCCCCGATCAGAATTAGTCAAAACCCGATCGATCCGACACGATTTAGTTGAGTTATCGTGCTAACAAAAAATTTTAATGCCGACGACAACGACAACGACGACACACACACAGACAGAATTTTCTAAAAACAATTTCTTTTTGTTTTTAGGTCGAAAAACGAAAAAAAACGAGAAAAATTATTTTTTTTTTATTTTTCTTTACACGATTACATTACTTCTCCGTTAGTATAGTTGAGTGCGGAAAAGTAAAAATTATCAATGAGTTATCACAACCGGCAAAAACTAAGAATCTGTAATATGGTGCGAAATATGTTCTTTTTATTATAAAAAAGGCATAGCAGTAGTTTTGTGATTCAGTAAAAATAAAAAATAAATCGTTTTTGATATTTTAACTTGTGTTGATGCTTGAAAATATTCAAAGGATGGATTAACCTAAAGTAAACTACTGTGAATAACATTTTTTAGGGTGTCTATGCATATACTATTGGAAATTAAATATTGGAAATAAAATATTAAGACTTATCTCAATGATTTATTTAACTCTTAATAGTTTAGAAAAAAGATTGTGGTCACATTCTAAATTGCTAATTGCTAATGTTATTTCTCTACATCTTTTACTTTTGTTTGTAAAGATAATCGAATTAGAAAAAACACTAACGGGAAATTAAATATGAACTACTTAAAAGGTAGTTTCTCCGGACACCCACTTTATTATAGAATTTCATCAAATTTCAGGTACACATAAAGAATAAACTTCTCGAAGGAAACTGCTTTACTGAAAAATTTTGCCCGTACAATTAAAGTTGGAACCGTTTGTATGGTTTGAATGTACCAGTTGATTAAAAGTTGCAAATTTTACATCATAAGTTGATAACTCTTCTACACACTTTTTCCAAAAACAACTCATCTATGCATTTGTTTATTACGAATATTTTGAATTAAAAAAATTCAAAATTTATTTCAAAAACTCGGTTGTTGCCCGATTTGTTGCAAAGATAAACATTTTTAAAATATGCTAGTTTAAGCTTTGCTCGGTAAGTCGAGAACTTGTCATTTAGCGTCTGGCAATGCAGGGACATGCATTTTATCAGTCACCATTTATGTTATTACTGCACATTCGTCACAGACAATATCTAAAATTGAATTTAGTCCTAAGTGACTCTCCTTTCTTTAATTTTTGAAGTGAAAGAACGTTTCTACAGTCAGAGCATCTTAAATTTTTGCCAGGCTCGCTCAATGCAGTAATACGCCGTCCAGTGCTTGGGATTGTTACTCAGTTTTACTTTTCACAAGATTAACTTTTACAATACAACTTGAACGTTTCTTTATTACTTTCCTCTTTGCAAATTTTCTTTTATTGTCCCGCAACCGATCACGATAAAAATTAATTTTAAATTTTTCTATACATTTTCTTTCACGGTCCGAAAGAGTTTGCCTTGTTAGGTTAAGTATAAGACAAAACCGATTAAAACACGGCACAACGCAACGTTGCCATGTCTTTAGTTTCAACTAAGAAACATTGTGTATATACGTATACATACAGTGTCTGGCATATGTCTGACAGTATATGACAATAAAATACTCCTCTAGCTAATAAAACACAATAAATCTACATCAGAGTGGAGCTCAACTTTCGATTTGATGCTTTCAGCTATAAAATTATAGCCCTGTGACAACGTCAAGTTTCCAGCGACTATTTCACCACAGCTGAGTAAAATCAGCGAGGTTTATGAACTTTAAACAAAACAGGATGATTTCACATAAACGTGATATATGATGAGAATATCTGCGACATGTATGTTCGTAAATCTTTTGCTATGCCAATTTTTATGTCGTCTCATCATAGTTTCGTTTTTGTGGAACTACTTTATAAATAGGGTCTGGAAAGAGCAGACATCTTTCTTGTATATAGGAATGGTTTTTATAAATTGGTATCATCAGGAGCATGCTCGTATCGCGTTTATTTTTTGCTCGGAAAGGGCACGACTCATATTTTCAGCGTTTGATGAAACTCTTGAATTACTATCTGTTATTTATTTAACATCGGAATTCCTCTTGTTCAAAACACTTTATTTATAAGAAACTTTTCGCAATGCTGAAACGAAATATTGATTTAAAATTGTTCATAAATAATGTATTAACGTTCAACAAAATGTGCGTATAAGAATTTAAAAAGTTGGCGTGGATTGGAGTTTCTCATTAATAACTGATGAGTATTGCGACGGACAAATAACTTACACAAAATATACAAGGTGTCCAATTTAAAACGAAACACCTGGATTAACTATTGAAATTAATTCTAATTTATAGGTGGCCCGTTTTTATAATCTGATCAAATCGGTGTACTTGGACTTCTGCCATTTCTCTAAGAGATTGAATCACAATTCACAAGAGATCACAATTATTTGATCATTATATCTAGGTAGTTACACAACTAGATTGACATACATGCGTACATAACATAATCTCATAATAAGAGCATATGAAGGGTACAAGTCCATAAAGAGCTAAGTCGCCAAATGTTTATTTCGTACAAAACAGAGTTTAAATTTTAAAACTAGTTATTGATAAATTGTTGATGGTTATTATGAACTCTGTTGATTAGATTAGTTACTTGGATAATTAATGAGACACACACACACACAAGAAATTAAACTTATATTGTCATATACAAAATAGAACATAAGCATTAATTGGTCAAACCACCAAACATTATTGGCCTAAAGGGGCCAAGTCCAAAAAAAAAACAAGTTAAAATGAAAAGTAGACAAAAGTTATTAATATAAAATACTTCTAATTCTTCGGCAGGTTATCAAAAAATTGTTTTGCTTCGTCACCACAGAATCGTTTTAAATCTTGTAGGCATTTAAATTTTTTAGCCGGGATAATAATAGTATTTCAAGACATTAGTATTTTTTATACTTGAATAAGAATACGGAGGAAGTACAAATTCATTTTGTAATAGCACAGGTCCCTTTCGCTTGCTTTCTTTTCCCTTCACTATTACTGACTCCCATGCTCCATTATGGGATTCTCGGTAATATATTAGTCTACGATGTTCTTGATGTATTTCTAATTCTCGAATTAGATTAGAACTGAAAGGACATTGATCTATTTCCACAACGTCAAATGGCGATGATTTTGCACGAGCACTTCTAAAAATTTCAACCCAATCTGAAGGAATCTCGGCTCTTTGTTTGGAGTTTATTAAGCCCATATTTTTATCCGGTTCCATGTAGGAATGCCCACGAATAGGGAAAGTAACTTTAACATAATCAAGTCTACGTGTATTGTAGACAATATAATGCAAAAAACGAAACATGGTGTAGTTTTTATTTTGCCCCCCACACGACTCGCAGAATATTTCAAGCGATCTTACTTGTAAATCGAGAAGATTCAATAAAAAGTCAATCAGCATTGAGCATACATCGTCGCTTCCCTTTTTGCCAAGTGTTTCCAGGTAAATGTAAAACACACTTTTTGCTGTAGATAGAATGTGGATATTAAAGGCATAAACGTTCAGCTGGCTCTTATAGTAAACATCGTTTGTTGTTATGTTTGGGACACTGAGATTTTTTCCAAAATCGAGACAAATAGCTTCGTAAGTCACAGAGGTTCGACTTTTTTTCTTCGCAGCCCCTTTTCTACTGTAAAATACCTCAGCCTTTCTTTTGTGTACATCATTTTGTATTGTAAGCTGGAGTATTTTCTTTTGAAAGCGTTCTTTTTGAGCAAGATCGATACTCTTTAAAACATCAGACTGAAGAGATTTTATTTTTATAAGAAATTCATCGCAGGAACTACATGTATCGGTCCTGGGATATCCAAAGGGTATGTTAAATTTTGTATTAAAGACTGTTCTGTACGACTCGTAAGATACTTTCATAGAAGGGTTCAACTCGCAAAACATTTTGAACATCTTTTTTATGTTTAAGTCTTCAGGTAAGTATAATTCTTTACTATCATTCACACTGTAGTGGCTTTTCCTGCCTTCAAATGACTTTATATGTTCGTATATTGCTGCAAGAACGTGGGATTCAAATTTTCTAGGATGGTTTTTATTTTCTCCCTTTTTATCTTTAGGAGTGACTCCAGTCATTTTTAGTGAATTTTGTAGTATCTCTAATTTTTTTTCTTTATTCCATGAATATACATAAAAGCTTGTCTACAAATATTTATTTCTTTAAAGCTATTATCAGTTCTAAAACGTACCCTGTAAGCATATGCACTTCTCAAATTTGCTTCGT
Organism: Rosalia funebris; assembly: GCA_037954035.1. Classification (NCBI taxonomy): domain Eukaryota; kingdom Metazoa; phylum Arthropoda; class Insecta; order Coleoptera; family Cerambycidae; genus Rosalia; species Rosalia funebris. The sequence continues at coordinate 16,015,295 of JAZFAV010000001.1, read as the reverse complement.
ATTCATCTTTCCTAGTCCTTCTTCGGCGAATAGGAAGTACCGTAATCAATCCACATAAGTATAAGTTCTGCTCATTAATATAAGTCATTGTGTTAAAATTCTTGAGTATGGTTTTTCTTGCTTCTTCAGGCACATTTTGAAAACATTATTTACGACAATTACAGGTTGCACCTACCTCGTGGCTCTGCAGTCTAATTTTTTTCATGATATCTCTCATTCTGCCGTACTTTTTCCTCTTTTTTGATTCATTCTGTCCAGGTACTACTTCAGTTTCATTTCCGCTACTATTGTTTTCTGTATTCATTGTTATTTACTTTTAAGTCACTTGAAAAACAATGAAAACACTAGCTACACCGACTAACCTAACTCTAAACTGCACGTATTAGATCAACGTCTATCAGCTGTTTATATGGACTTTACCCTTTTAGGATCTGACTGATGCGGACTTGTCCCCTATTGGCGGTATATGCGTAAGTCAGAATTAGAATTTCACAGGCACTAAGCGCTATTAGGACGTGTCCAAGCCTCTGGCCACTTCTACATTAAAATTGCTATAAGATGGCACCAGTAGATCTATTTGTGTAAAATTACGACTTGTCCCCTTTTGGATCTGTACCCTTCATATAGTATAAGAGATGGAGTTAAATGAAAACTTTAAAAATACTGTTACACATAAATATAAACACACATTTCTTGCCGTACTCTCCATTACATTATACACAAGTCCTCCATCATTTTGAAAGTGTTTGAATATCCGAAGAAAAGGAAATTATTTGGTTCAACTCACTCTTGCCTGAATCATTATCGCCCTGAAATTTCTCTATGTAATTACTTTTAAGTGAACCAAATGTTATAGTTTGGTATAATGTTAATGAACTAAAGACGATATGGTAGACACTCAAATTGCACGTTTTAGATGGTTGCCACCATTAAGCATGCAGTACCGTGGTCGCGAGTTATCGTATTTTGGGTTCTGATGGTACATGGTAGCAGTGCTGAGTGTGTGATACCAGCAGAAATAATCTTATTAGGGATGTGGTCTTCCAAAAGTACTCTTATAGAATCTCAAGAAAGGGTTAACATAAGGGTTTTCAAGTTCTGGTGAAGAGATATGATGACATTCTTGGTTCCCTTTATTTGTTTTGGGATGATGTTCCTCTATTTCATAATATCAACAAACTTCTTGAAAAACAAGAAGACGTCGCTATTTTAACTCTGTAATTAGTTACTTTGACATTCACCTCTCTTACACTTTATAGAACTCGAGATCACTATTTAATGTACAATGTGATGTACAGAATGACTTCAGCTTGACTATTATCTTCTATGGTCAACTGATGTCTAAGGTCATCGAGACTTTAGCTCTGTTACAATCTAGATCACATTCATACATTTAATAAAACAGTAAAATTAAACTTCCACTTTGTCACTTCATTCTACGATAAATTCGAGCTCGTATCAATGGGCTTCACCTCCTCACTGTATAAATAAACAGTTTTAAAACCTTAAAACAGACTTTTCCAGACGTAGAATATTTCTAAATTGAGTGGCAAAAAAAATAAACTAACGCATAAATGCAGAATATGTGTTTAATGCGACAGTTTTACTTTTTTCAAATAGTCCAGCATCATGCTTTCTCATGACACATGGACAGGGTGGAGTGTGTCCTATACACCTCAATATCAATAGATATCGTCTGGTAGACTTCTCCAATCAAAAGCAGTCGAAACCCGATCGATCCGACACGATTTAATTAAGTGATCGTGCTAAAAAAGAATTCTCAAATAGTCCACCATTGTCCTTTCTCGTGACCCATGAACATGGTAGAGTGTGTTATATCCACCTCAAAATCAATAGGTGTCGTCTGGGAGACGTCCCTGATCAGAGTCAGTCAAAACCCGATCGATTCGACACGATTTACTTGAGTTATGCTAACAAGAATAAATGCCAATGACAGCGACGACAATCATGAGAACGACACACACATAGACAAAAATTTTTTAAAAACCATTTTTATTTTGGTTTTTAGGCCGGAATACGGAAAATAAGCGCTAGAAAAAATATTTTTTTCCACTTTTCTTTACACGATTACATTACTATTCCGCTATGGTATAGTTGAGTGCGGAAAAGTAAAACAAATAACATAACAATGTGACTAGTTGATGTAGAAGGGTTGTTAATGATATAGGTGTACTCAGGTGTGTACAGAGATGCCCAGTCTTACAGATTCATCATGAGGCAATGAGAGGCATAAGTGAATCACTGAAATGGTGGAAATATTTACACATTACACATTATAAAATCAAGATAATTGATATCGTAAATGTTATTAAATTTATTTTTAAAGAGTCTTATCAAATTCTTAATATTTGTGGTTTCGCAGGATTTTATAAAATACTGGAATAATATACATGGAAATATATTATGAATGTCGAATTACGAGTATATGAAAAACTAAATTACATATTAGATTTATAAATTCACTTTTGTATTATAAATAAAAATATATATTAATATCAAGGAGGTTTCCATATGTATGTATGTATGGAATTTCAGTGGAATATGCGATATGTAGATTCTTAAAGCTCACTAAAGTATTAATTCTATCTACATTACGGCACAGGATGTCGCAGGATATAAAAGGGTAGTTTATTTTATACGAAGCCAAGCTCATGAACTTCCCCGTATTTGTGGACGATTAAATAAATGCTTTTTATAGGGTGTGCATGTTATGGAAACCAAGTAAATTCTACATGCGATGAGTAGCTTTTTCAAACCATCAACAAACTCTTTATTGTGATTAGGGAAATATTATTTCTCCATGGCACGTAATATCCATGGCAGGGAAATATGAGGCAGTAAAAGTCTTTTAGTATCTAGACGTGAAGTAAATATTTATTGTACAACACATCCAAACAATATTGATGTTATAAATCCTTTAATGTTAATGTTCTAATTAGAGAAACTAAATAAACCTATAAAATTGAGTAACATTATGGTTCTATTTTAATGTTGTTTAGTAATATATTACTTATAAAAATATAATTAGTCCTTGTTTGTATTTGTGGAAGCTAATAATTATTAACATGCACAAAGCTTTTGTATATATTGATGTATACCTTTCACCCACATATAAAGTCAAGCAACAGGCATTGCGGCAATCCTTTTGATGTTTATGACATCCAAGGGAGGATCGAATTTGCAATATGTATGTTTGTAAGGATGGCTTACATGTAATGGTTTATAAAGCGATTTAGAACAAACCATTTTCTAGAGATGAGCATCAAACATAAATTCAAGAGTATAACCAGACATTCTTAATATATCTATATATCTATCATTTTATATTACATACTTAGTGGAAGTAATCAGTTCTAGAAACTACAAAAAGATAGTCGGTAAGAATTCATAGGCTTCTGGTTAAGACGATTAACACAGATCAATTACAACAACATATCTTTTCGTTATTATTGTTTTAGTTCATATGTACAGGGTTTTCCACATAACATTCTACCCTCCTTTAACTGTTTTATTTTTTGAAATAGAAAAAAAATGGTAAATACGAAAGTTATAGGAAATTTTACTGCGATCTCAGACATGTATTTAGAAAAACAATCGAATCTCGTGTTTCGAAGGTTTAGACCAAACTAATGTTTTTTTAAATGGAATATCCTGTTTACTTTTCGATTTTTGAAATCTACTTGCTTTTCTGATTACAATAATATATACATGTTATATCTTTGTTCTGCTAGTTTGAACAGTATCGCTTTTCGAAATATCGAATGTCAAACAAAATCAAGATAGTCATGGAAAATTTGAAACAATAATTACGAGAATTTCTATAAACAGAGTTTGACTGACAGTTTATATGAGGTGTTAGTTATGGTATTCCCTCGTTATTTTTTAAAAATGGTATATTATTATTATGCTATTCGTGAAAAAAATTACATTGTTGAATGTTACGTTTTGTGTGAAATGAATGCGATGCGTGCTAGACGTGAATACAACGAAGGTACCCTGGAAGAATTATACCACATAAAACATGCTTCAAATATATTTATAATATTGCCGTTTGATGTTGGAAAGACAAGCGGAAAATGAACTATTTGTAGTTGCTTATTACTCGTATTTTAGAAAGTATTACAATTAATGCTACTACTACTACTACTACTATGCTGCTTCTACTACTACCGCTGAGCTTCTATTACTATGTTACTATGTAGGTACTTAAAATAATTACAGATTCTATAATGGCCAATTTTTCAATACGTGGTATTTTTAATAGAAGAAATACTCCACCACTGGTCATCAGAAAATCCACACCCGTTTATCGACAAGGTCGTACTTCAATCAATGTTTGGTCTGGTATTTTTCGAAATTCAATTATTGGACCAGTATTTTTTTAAGGCGGTTTAAGTGGACAAAAATACTTAGATCTTTTAAGAGGAGAGATTTCTGATTTAATAATCCAATTAAATGAGCCCAATATATTGTTTGGCAATAAGACGGTGCTCCAGCACATAAATCAAATGTTGTCAAGCAACATTTAGATCTAACACTTCTATAGAGTGGATAGGTTCAAATGGAACTATTTTCTGATCGACCAGAAGTCCTGACTTGACCCCACTGGATTTCATTCTGTGGGGCACTTTGAATGATGGGGTATATGAGGAAAGGTCAAATAATGTCGAAGAACTTATAAGAGAAAAAATATGTCGGGAGATCAGAGACATGAACGAGACTGGTATCTTGGCTTACAAATGAAATTTGTAGGAGATTTCTAGAAGGAGGTATGTATTGCACAAAATGGAGGTATTATAGAACGCCTTCTATAATTTATAATTATAGTTTTTAATAAACTGTTACGTTTCATTCAGAAATATGTTTTTTTAATATAACTATGATAACATTAAAAATAAAATCTAATTTAAACTTTCAAACTCTGTTTATAACAATTCTCGTAATTATTGTTTCAAATTTTCCATGGCGATCTTGATTTTGTTTGATATCCGATATTTCAAGGGGCGATATTGTACAAACTACTAAAGCAAAGATATAAAGATATAAGATGTATATATTGTTGTAATCGGAAAAGCACCCAAATTTCAAAAATCGAAAAATAAATAGGGTGTTCCATTTAAAAAAGATAAGTTTGGTCTAGATCCCCGAAACGCGAGATTCGATTGATTTTCTGAGTGCATGTCTGAGATCACAATGAAATTTCGTATAACTTTCGTGTTTACCATTTTTTTCCATTTCAAAAAATAAGACAGTTAAGAGGGGTAGAATGTTACGTGGGTAACCCTGTACACTGATTTTTTCAAGGAAAACGCTTCTCTATCTGTATTTACAATTTTAATGTTATTTTTATCCTAAATAATTTTTCCGAGCATAAATCTATAGGCATCAATAACCCTTTTCCAATTTAATATAGTTTAAATTCTATTCCCCCATTAGATAGTGTTTATTACATAAAGCGACATTCAGTAAGGACGCTCGATGTTTAGACATAAATAAAGCAAGTTTTGTCTGAGATATCTACTCAGTTTTTCTTTTATTTGAAATAATGCTTTATGGCATTAAGTACAGAATATAATGTTGTTCAAGTTTCCGCCGTGGCTTTGCTTGGGGGCACGTATTCAGGAGGTTTTTGATGACTTTGATGCATAAATCTGGCGCAATTTCCTGGATGGCATTCGTTATGTTAACCTTGAGGGCATCAATTGTTTGCGGTTTATTCGCATAGACCTGTAATTTAAGATAACCTCAAAGGAAGAAGTTTAAAGGCGTTAAATCGCACGATATCTGTCGCCAGTTCTCGTAGCCGCTGCGCGAGTTAATCATGCCCTCAAATCGCTCGTGAAGAATATCCATTTTGGCTGACGCTGTGGGGCACATAGCATCGTACAGTGTTTCCAAATCCCGATTTTGTAGCCAAGAGTACTTTTGATTGAAACTCTAAACGAAAATTGCCAAGACTCGAAAAAAACTCGAACTGTATACTGAAATACACACTTAACAATATTGATCTGTAGACGGGGTAATGAGTGCGCTAAACGTGAAGCTTCTACGACCTCAGTTATCTAACTGTTCCCCTGCGTCAGAAAATATACCTGGAAGCTTATCCTTCGGAATTATAATGTTCCAATGTCCCCTCTACAACATGCTATGAAAAAAACTGGAATGATGACCTTGGATTTTGTGACTTTTAGCCGCAAAATTGGGATTTGGAAGCACTGTTCGCCGTCCTGTATGTCGTCGGTATCCATATCATCTAGTTTAAGCCACAAGAAGTTGCTTATCGTCGATCTGTAGCTATGTATCTCGTCATTGACGGTTATGGCAATGCCAGTTTTGTTTTGGACAGAATACGGACCGATGTTTGCGTCAGACCAAAATCCGCACCAAATAGTGACTTTCTTGGGATACATTTGGTGCTAGTGTATCTCCTGTGGATTAGTATCGTCCCAAATCCGACAACTTTGCTTGTTCACATATGCACTCATTCAGAAATGGGCCTCGTCGCTAAAGATGATTTTCTTGGCGAAATTCTCAACTGCTCCAGAGCCTAGTCAGCGAACATGATCATTTACCTTAAATTTCTGGGTCAATTGGATTTTATATGGGTGCACACCCAAGTTCTTGTGAACGACGAGAAATTGACTGCCTGGGGTTTTACCGTACACTCTCACGCATAGCAGCGACGTTTTCAGAACATTTTGCGTTTTGGTGACGTACGGGTATTGGTTGATTGTTTATCAAACGGGTTGACTCGAATTTGGTCACCAAACGTCGAATAGCCGACTCGGCGAGACGGTTGTGGCTAGGATAAAAATCACATTATGAGCGGAAAGTTTCTCGAATGGAGCACTGACTTTAAAAATCAGATTGGGTGAATTTTGCACGTTTTTGAATATTCCGTGGTGATTTTCCATATACTACTGAACAATTTACAATAATATTGACAGACATTGCTTTAACAATATGGCCGCCATAACCTAACAAATATCAGGCGTCCCTATTGAAAGACCCTGTACAAATTTTAATACGTTCTCTAGCCAGAATCATTTTCGTACAAAACCAACCATTAATGCACAATAAAGTTCCCATTAATCATAGTTATATTTCATAAAACTACCATATCACGAATTCCCTTTAATCGACTTGGATAATTAGCTTTCCACAAAACATATTTATTAAATCGAAATAATTAGGGGCACATTTGTGAATAAAATAGTTGTCCATTACCCCAAATATGTTCGGCTTTGTAATTTACAACTCCCGATTAACTGAAATGAACATTTTCCATGTTATCGCTCAAAATCTGGATTAAATTATAAACACGTTTGCTATGGCCGCATTAAATCTATGGTAATCGTGTAATTCAGTGAACGGACGTTGGATATAAATAGATATTGTATGTTCACATTTAAGATTCCACAATTTTATTAATTTCAGTAATAGCCTTATTTTTATCAACAATGTCACATAAGCACTTACAAAGGGATTATTTGACCATTTATTTGATCATTCATATTATATATTCAGGAAACAAACCATAATTTTCCACGTATTGTGTTCGTTGCTGTGGTATTGACACTCCCATTGCTTTTCTGTTCATGTCATTCTGAGTTACTAATATGAAATAACAAGTGATAAGTATATCACTATAATATACTCCTAATATCTATCCGATATATGTCTCTTCAAATTTAGCACACATTTCACTGTGTTAATTAATTTGCAGTATTCAATCTTTCACATTCTCTTTCACTAGAAAAGTGTACCTAAGTAAAAGGTAGAAACTTTAAGAATATTGAAAAATCCCATCAATCATTATCAACAAAAACCTTTTAAGAACCCTTGACAGTCCGAAATGAAATGAGAAACATGCAATTTCCGTTAAATAACTGATCTAGGTGAAGACGGGTGTTGATGAATTAATAATTTGATTAATTAAAATGAACGGTATAGATTTAGGCGAACGATCGACAAACACAAGTTCCAACGCAAAGTAAGTGGGTCTTTTAAAATACCAAATGAAGTCTTAGAACGTAATTTAAACCATGAATTGCTAATGCAATTTGAAAAGAGTTTTTCTTAGTACAGTACTAATTGTTTCTTTATTCATTATTTTATTATTTTGTTTCTCTGTACGGAATTATAAAATCTCTATGAAATTATTTTAGAATCTGTCAAGCAACAACTTCAAGATATTTTTCTTGAACATACTGACTTATTTTTTTGTAATTAGTTGCTATTTCAGTACGTTTACTGAGGTAACTCTTCAATTATATATTTTGTCCCTGTCTCAATATTGTTATATTAACAACACAGGTCAGAATTTGGATTTGATCATATATTTTACTTTCTAGTAAATAAAATGATTATGTCACTGTAACTGAAATAATTTCGTATCTAAATATATAATAAACATTGTTACTAATGCTGTTATTTTTTTTTATCTGCACTGGAAGAATACTATTGAAAATCCAGAAAAATTCCTTTGAGTCTATAAAATGTCTTTTATGGGTGAATGTGGAATTTTCAAAATGTGATTTTTAGAATCATAATGACTAGTATCGTTAAATATACCTACTTCTTGATGGTTACATCTTGATGTTAATTGATAATATTTCTATCAGCCATCTAGTAGTTAAGTTAGAATAAAGTTATTGCAAGTCCTACAATAGCAGTACTTCAAATATTTTTTGCTTAAATAAAACAGTTTGTAGGTAATAATCTTTAGTTACAGATTCTGTGACTGAAAATTGAACGGTAATTTTTCTTCAACTAATACAATATTTCTTCAGTAACTCATACATTTTTCATTAGGTTTCTAACTATATACTATACACTCTATTTTGATTTATTCTTTGAGTTGTGCATTTGAAATTATTTGATTGAATTATTGTTCTTATTTGTGCTCCATTGGACACATTATTTCTACGACTACTTCTATAATTATTCTATTCTATTGCTTTTATAACATATTAATAACAATTGTATTGTGAATTTGGTACTCTAATCTTAAAATTATATCTTCTTAACTCTTTGACAGTTCAGTTTTTTAGTATTAACTCCTCTTGGCATTGATTCCACTAAACTATTAAAAAACCAGGAGAACAGTTTTCCATTAACACCGAAAGAGTGCACGCTTCTCGACACGTTATCGTGAGATGATTTGAAACCTCAGTTTTAATCATCTCCCGATTACACCAACTTGATTAGCGAAACACGAGCGGAGAACCGTGTGATCTTTCAGTATTTGGGGAAAACTAGTTTCCTACTTTTGCTGCTGCATCGAAGGTTCTGACCCATTTCCACAACTAAACTACTGTTAGACAGTTAAACCCATTATCTTCGACTAAAGTTTCGCAAATGTTTAGAAATGATCTGGGGAAAAATACAACAGATATGCTTGTCTAAATGTTTAAGAATCTATATTAGTTTGATATAATACATCTAATTATTTATATGGTGCGGTTTACGATTTTATTAAGTTAGCGGAGTAACGTTTCTTCTGGCCATGTGCTTTGTAATTCAAGACTAGTGGGGCAACGATTTATTTCTACGGATTTATCAATAAGGACGAATAAAATAGGAAGTGCTTACGCAATACTTTGCTGACAAAGATATCCACGGCTGGTTGACCCACGAGACTAACCCTATAAGTTAGCAAGGTCAGGAGACCGAAGAAACTGTGAAGGAGTAAATCCAATTATTGCTTTTTGGACCCTTAGCAGTAAGGAAAATTAAAACTGGGCCCTTTGCAACTGTACATAAAATACGCATCAAATGACCCAAGTCGACCTGTAGATACGACTGTTCTTGTAGTACCTTTTTTATTATTATTCGCATCTATCCTTTCCACCTTTTCTTCTAAATAACGTTTATGTTTAATATAAGTTTAGAGATCAAAAATTGTCGAAAAGAAATATATTATATATTTACACTAAAGTGAAGCATTAATTAACTTATCTGTATATATTGAACACATATTTATTTACATTCTACAAGGGTAGATCAAATATTAACCGGATTTTTTTTAAGTTATTGTCTAGTAAAAAAATTGATTACATTTAATTTTTCTACATAATATTCACTTCTATTTACACATTGCTTTCATGGAATTGGAAGTTATGCAACCCCGTTGTCAAAAAATGAAGTTGACAGTATCTCTAACCAGTTGTACATTAACGATTGTGCATCTTGATCGTCGTCAAAACAGTGGCCTGCTAATGTATTCTTGAGGTATCTAAACATATGGTAGTCATGCGCTAACAAATATGGGTTATAGGATGGGCATGCGAGAGTTTCCCAATTAATTGTTTTCAATTTATTTTGGATCAAAGCAGCTGTGTCTGACATAGTTACACTTCTAATAGGCATGTCCCGTGCTTTTTCACTGAAAGGTCAGTTTCACTTCATCAGGAAGTTTTACTTTAGTCAGTTAATAGCCACTTTACTCCATCATTTCACTCCATTACTTCCTCTATCACTTAATTTCACCACGTCACTTCATCACTTCATTAAGTAGTACGCAGTATTGATTGTATAAGGATGAACAGTATTTAGATTCGATCCCAAAAGGCAATTGCAATAACTTTTTCTGCCCCATCAGGTTGTCACCAATCGATACCTACTTTGATTCCAGTGTATAGCAGCACATCCATATTTCCACCACAGTTGACAATATTTCGCAAAAAATCTCCCCCTTTGCTCGATATCGTGTCAAAAGATTTTCACTTTGAGTCTGAATCAGTTGAAAATAGAAAACTCTAACTAATAAAGTTGGTCAACTTAGGATATTTGGACTTGTAGAAGTTGATCCAACACAATATAAAAGTATTGGACAGCTGTTTTACCAGATTCCATTGCTATACATCCCTTTACATGAGTTAAACGACTTGCATCATCGCTTACAGATTTGTAAGTTGACATGTCCGAGTAATTTAAATTTGATTTAGAAAATGTGTATTTCAGGTGAGGATACGTTTTATTGACTGGGACCTATCAACAGATACAACTAGAGGTATTGATCTGATGAATACCCTTATCTCTACGGGGAACTTCATATGCAGAGAAAGCAAGAACTTAATACCTGGGCAGGCATTCTGGGAGGCTGTATTATTGGCCCTCTTTTCAGTTCCGGAAATTTAAATGAAAAAAATCACTTTGATTTATTAGGGAATATCCCATAATCATCCAAATATTAGACGATGAGAATCTGCCTCAAGATTTTGCTATTTTTCAATAGGGTACGGCTTCTCTATATTAAGATGTGCAAGTAATTTATTTATGGACGATATTTTCTAAAAGGTGGATCGAATGAACAGGTTTAATGGAGTAACCGGCCAGATCGCCAAATCTGACACCACTAGATATTTTTCTATGATATCTAAATCGATACCCTGATCGGCCGAAATACCTAAAATAAAAGGGTTATACCACTATACGTCGTGATCTAGATGGTATGAGGATACAAATTGTGCAGGAGTTTCAACGAATAATACTAAAGATATCACAAGAAGTTTTTGGACAGTCCGAACAACGATTTTATGGCTACATGAAAGTAATAATATAACTGGAAATAATGCAACTTGAATATTTTAAGGGGGTCGTTGCTTGGGGGAACAGCAGTCAGTGGCAGTAACGGCTTCAAAACAAAGATAAAATTAGTCCCCTTGAAAACTAAAATAGACGTATCACGGAATTTTCCTAAAAAAATATTCCAACAGTTATTTCGGGAGTTTGAATTCCGGGTATTTGAATGAGATCCTCCGCATTAAACAAAAATAAAGAAAGTTGATCGCTACTGTAACATTCTAGGACACGTACACTTAAAGATCAAAGCTCTGTTGCGGTAACCGTAAACAAACCCTTTAGAACCAACGACTCCAGACTGCTCAAGGGTGACCCAAAAGCGGATAGGAGAAAACACTACAACTGGAAGTGATTGACACTTGAATCACGTACCGAGCTTATAGCATTGAACTCTGACGATCCTCGAGGCCGTTATAGATTAAGAGAAAACTATCGCTTAATCCCAACTGAGTCACTGAGGGATACAAACACCGCCGGGGACTGCATCTTCACCGTTATCCAATGTCATAAAAACGTCGTGGAATAGCAGATAAGGGGAAGAAAACATTGGCGTCCTACGCGGAGGGACGCTCCAACTTTACCCTCTTTGAATAAAAATATGGTATGTGCCCTCGGGGAGGCGTCATTTAATGATTGTTCGAAGGGTTGAGCCCTTATATGTCTTAAATGAAACTTTATATAGTCGTTGTCTTGCTGGGGTTACCCCAAAATGCACTATATATTTTTTTACCAGAGTTGAAACTTTTTTATTATATGGAATATTTTTTCCTTAGATAACTAATTTTCTAACATAAATGGCTCTTTTATATAAATACAATATTTGATATGAATAAATAGAGTATTATACAATAAAGACAGAGTTATTAAGTTAAATTAGCCAGACTTCGTTTTAAGTTTTTAGAATTAGATAAATTAAGGATGTATGACTTATTACTAACAAATAATTATTGTATTGTTTCTAGTTTCAATACGTTTTCACTTCTTCGTTTATAATTTTTGAAAATCAAAATGAGTTATGTAATGAGTTCATTACATAACAGTGATGTAATGAGTTAATTGCATAACGGTTATGTAATAGAGCGCATTACATAACTCAAAATAGTTCAATGAACCCAATATTACAGCACGGTCGCAGATAAAATAATGAACGTCATCCTTTTGCAAGCAAGTGATAATATTTCGTTAAGATATGTAAATTATTGGAAAATATCTCATACACTGGGATAACAGTTTATTTCTGATAATCGAACTGGTTTGTTTGATTTTAAATTGTTCAACGTGAATGTCTAGTACATTTATAGATTTCTGTTGCGAACTCAAAGGTTCCAGTTACTTCCTAGGAGGAAAGAACTAGAAGCTTTGAGTCAACAACAAAAACGAGAGACCAGTTTTGCATAAATACCGAAATAGACAGGATACTGGACGCAGGTTACGTGGCGTATTCTGATATTATATATGGAAAATAAATTAGAACTTGATGTATAGTTTATTTCATCTCTATTTGCCAAATAAAAAATCCCAAACGCTTTTATCTCATACCTTGGCTTCTTTCTATGGCTAGTCTCAGGTAACTATTCCATTCATCGGCAGCATAAGAGAGTTTTTTATTTGGCAAATAGCGATGAAATGAATAGTACATATATAGGAAAGTTCTATACAAGTACATATATAGGAAGCTTTTTATTTGGAATAGGATGTCATTAAGTATGTAGCTAGGTGTCGTATTCACATGGCAAATAAATAATTGGATTATGGAATTGGATTAAATAATTAGCACAAGTAGTTAATTTCTCGGCCTTTATAAATCACTATAAATATTGCAAAATTGTGTCAATTTCATACAAACCATAATTTATTAGAGGAGTCAGAAAGAGTTTTCAAAGATTTTAGAATGACATTAGTGCACCCTTTTGGAAAGAAGTTCCCACAACTTCTAGTAAATCACAAAGATAAAACTAAGAACAATGTATGGTCCAGAATTTATGGTACAGTTCCGGGACAACCTGGTGTAACTGTGGATAATTAATTAGATGGGATTTATGTAATCAGTATTAATCTAGTTTGGTTTACTTAACATCAACTTATATATTTCATATGAAAGACATTTGTTTCATATAGACACATTTATTTAGATATTCCTAGTTGCTATGTTAAATATTAATGAACATCAGTATTTAAAATGTAATATTTATATTAAATATACAGACAATATTGTCATATTTATTAGGTTTGCATAGATCAAAGTTGTTTAAATATATTCGATGGTTTCTTATTGATTCAAAAGAAATTGTGAATATATTTCTTCATATTCAAAGTCACAATGAATGCACTGTTTTTCCGTTGTAATTGTATTATAACCCATTTACCATTACATAATATCATCATTTGCCCTAATTCTGAGTATATAATGTTTTATTTCTTAAAATTAATCTACTGAATTGAATACTTTGTAATCTTTATTTTGAATGAAGGTAGCTTTACTGTCTTTGATGTACACTAGGCATAAAAATTAAGGGATGTAAGAAAATCCTAAATATTTAGATGATTCTCAAAGGGCTGTAACTTGGAGAAAAGTAGTCGCAGAGTAATTTTAAAGAGAGCAAGCTGAAGTTCCTAGTTTCTCGTTGAGTTCAAAATGTTTTTCTATCGGTAGTTTTTGAGTAATTATAAGAAAACCATCGGAAAAAAAAATTCCAAATATAGGCTTGCCTTTCAAAAATTCCACGAACTTCAATAATTTTTTTCAGTGATGTCATTGTAAAGCTCTTTTAAGTAATTTTATTCTCTTTAGTTTTAGTGGTCTAAATGTGTACGATCATTTTTTGTTGAGTTATCTTCGTTAAAAGTAAAAAAGTTAGTTTTGGCTTTAGTAATTAATTACTCGGGAAATAATGATCGCACAGAAAGTTGAAGTTTTAAAAACTGCAAAGTATTCTTCACAAGTTCTAGTTATTGGTTTTTAATAAAAGACATTTTTCGGTGCGAGAATGTTGATTGAAAAAGAGGTAAATCAATGTGACTTTGCTGAAATTTATAGCTTTGTTGTACAATATGCTGCACAATATTGTATGCTGCATACAAGTGCCTTTGTACATTAAGTGCTCTATCACTTAGACGAATGCAGATCCCATTTTAAAACTTCTAGTGTAATATGTATTTACTTCAAGCTATATTTTGGATTATAAGTAATTAAAAAAAAAATGGTCGAAGTTAAAATTCGAATTTTAAATGTTCACTTTCGGTTTTCTACACGAAGAAAAATTCAAATTTCGAATCTGATTCCATAATTAAAAAGAAAAGTCAATTTTCTATATCACACACCATTTTAAATATTTTGTTATACATTGGTTAATTTGAACAACAGCTTCCAAAAAATCTGTATCTCATATTTGGTTAATTTTTATAAGTCAATAACTTGATAAATAAGGCTCATACAAACAAAAGATTATGGATTCACATTCATGCCTTCTAGAAGTACAATTATCCCGAATACGAACGAATTTCAGGTGGTCACATTTTTTTCGTTGTCCGCTTCACGTGAAATATAAGTTCTGTGTTTTTGTAGTGAGTTTGGAATAAGATGATTTAATTGTTTAATTCAATTAAAACGCCCTGACCTAGCTCTTAAATCAATTGACCTAAATAGGAAACAGGCGATACGGTTCTCTTAACGCTTTTGTCAACTAGAAGAAAAAATTTGTTGCAGGGAAATATTTTAACTGCAACGTCATTTTCTTTTTACAGATTCACATTTTGCAGTGAATGATGACTTGTGTACTTAATTTAATATTAAGATATACATATACTGCACGAATGAATCTCATAAGATTTCCACCATCCCGGGAAGTATGTCACACTCGATGCATAAAACTCTCAACTTCGCGACGCGCAACGGTTTTTATTCGCACGAGGAACTTTAATGATGGACTAATGAAGCTCAACGGCGTCGCAACGAGACGCGTTGAATCATTTAGGCGTTAAGATTTCATATCACTTCAGAATATAAAGTAATGAATAGGTACTTGAGAGACAAGGTAATCCTTGACTTAAAGTAATTATAACTTAAAATGTACGAGTACACTATTTATGTCCGTGAATATCTTTTTACCGCGCATTGCTAAAAATAATATCCGCATGAAAATAAATGCGTTCACTGGTTTTGACACAGCAGATAATATCGAGGGAGAATTCGTTTTTACGTTCTATTTCGTTTATTACGGTCCCTTGCCGTCTTTTCGTAAACTAATCAAGGAGTGATTTTATCAAATAGGCTTTTGAGTATTTCTTAAATCTCATAAACCTGCACCTCGTTTGTTGTTTATTATTTGGAATATGTCTCAAAGTATTAGTATCTCTTCCGAGACCACTCAAAGTGTATAGAATCCTGAGGGAATTGTATTAAAAACCAAAAAATTAGTGTACTGTAAAAATAATGTTTTGTGAAAAAACTGGTATCATATTCTAGTATCGTAGTATCATGCTGCTGTATCAATAATTACCACGAATACTTAGAATGAGGTATTTTATACTATGTCTACTTTGTTCAAGATAAACATATTTTTGGGTTTATTTTTCACCTAATATAATTGTTCTAGAACAGAGGTCCCCAATCATTTTTATCCCGTAGATCACATGGCGACTTATTCTGTTTTTGGTAGACCCCCTATTTTATTAATATTGATTTTTTAGAAATGCATCAACTTAAATGTGTTTTTAAAGCTGACACAAAGCTGACACCTCGATAAGGTTTCACTGTGTAAAACCCTATTTTAATCTTCATAGATCTTTTATATATATATATATATATGTGACAGAGAGGAATCATATACATATGTACCATAAAACCTTGTCTCTAAAGATATAAAGAAAACTATTAATGAATAGGTACGCGTGTATATTAGGTGTAAAATTTTTGGTTTATACTAAATTTCATTACCAACAATGTTACACTTAATATAGGCAGTTATTTTTCTTTGTAATTCACGTACATATTTTTTTACATATAACTTTATGACTTTTACATGAAAATATAGGTGGTTTGTTTTTGTATTCAAAATATTATTCAATACTAATTTATGTTTGTGTTTTGTTCTTAAAACAGAAAAAAACTTGTCAATAGATAGTTCTCCTATAAAGATTTTCCAAATTTATTATTTTACAACATTAAATGAGTTCCTTTATGTAAATTTAATTAATTATTGTGATTAAAAACTATTGTAAAATATTTATTATTATACTGTATTAGCTCCAAGTAGGTAAGACCGGTGAGGCTTACAAAATAATTAAGAGATACTTCAGGGATATAGGACCAATAAGTAGAAACGTTAGGAGTCATTCGGGGGACTTACTGATCGAAAGAGAGGAGGAAGCGGATAGATGGAAGCAGTACTTAGGAAATTTATACGAGGGTCAAGAATTATGAGAGATATTAGAGGAAGAATCTAGCATGGATAGGGAAGATGTAGGAAAACCTATATTGAGAGAGGAATTTGAAACAGCACTAAGGGGGCTAAAGAGCAATAAAGCGCCGGGTGTAGATAAAATACAGGCGGAAATTTTGAAATGTGCGGGACAAAAGTAGTAAATAGGATGTCTGAACTGGTAAAATACATATACGAAACGGGTGAGATGCCGGAGGATTATAAGAGGAACATTATCGTCACTATACCGAAAAAGAGAGGAGCCGACAAATGCGAGAACTTTAGAACGATTAGCCTAACTTCCCATGCGTCAAAAATCTTAACCAGAATAGTGCAGAAGAGGATGGAAAATAGAGCGGAGGAAATACTAGGAGAAGACCAATTCGGGTTTAGGCGAAATAGGGGAACTCGCGAAGCTATTCTGGCACTAAGAGTAATGTTAGAGAAAACAGTAAAAAAAGGAAAAAACGCTTATATAGGATTTGTAGATTTATAAAAAGCTTTTGATAACGTAAGATGGGAAAAAATGTTCGAGATACTAAAGAGCGCGGGAATAAAGTATCGAGATAGGAGAGTAGTACACAATCTATTCAAAGAGCAAACTGCTGTTATAGAAGTAGAAGAGGAAAGAAGGGAAGTAGGTATTAGGAAAGGAGTAAGACAAGGATGTACTATCACCACTAATTTTTAATCTGTACATCAAAGAGGTGATTAATGTGGTAAAAGATAGAGTGGATTTCGGGATTAAAGTACAGGGACAGAAACTAAAAAAGCTGAGATTCGCGGATGATATAGCAGTATTAGAATCTAGTAAGGAGGAATTAGAATCGACGTTGAACGAAATAGAGGCAATGTTGACAGAGAAATACAGAGTGAGGGTGAATAAAATCAAAACTAAAGTGTTAGTGTGTAGAGGGCGCGAGAGCAGAGCAAAAACGAAAGTACAAATTAATAATGAAAGATTGGAGGAAGTTAAAGACTTCACTTATTTATGATGTAAAATACATTGGAATGGAAGAAGCGATAAAGATATAAAACAAAGAATAGCGCAGGGTCGAGTAGCTTTTAACAAAAAGAAGGCACTTTTATGCTTGGGGGTAATAAACTTAGAAACAAGGAAAAGATTTTTGAAAACGTATGTATGGAGCACGGCACTATACGGTTGCGAAACCTGGACGGTAGGGGAAGCTAGTAGGAAGAAATTAGAAGGTTTTGAGATGTGGTGCTACCGAAGAATGAGGAAAATACCGTGGACTGATAGGGTTAGAAACGAAGAAGTATTAGAGAAAGTCGGCGAGAAAATAACTATGTGGAAAAACATAAAGAAGAGAAGAGATAGAATGGTAGGCCACTTGCTGAGACATGGGGAAATAGTCCGCGATATTTTGAAGGCAGAAATAGGGGTGAAAAAAGGCAGAGGTAGGCCTAGATTAGACTACTGCTCACAAATAGTAAGGGATGTAGGTTGTAGCACAATTAGCGAAATGCGTAGGTTAGCACAAGATAGGAGAAGCTGGAGGCTAGCGTCCAACCAATCTTAGGACTGATTACCTCATGATGATGATGATATTGTATTAATTAAAATAAGCGTTCAACTAAGTCTGCGCCTCATTAACATCTAAATTGTGTAATATTTGAGTATGGGATCTCTCAGATGCATTGCGTCCGAATGTGTTTGGATTCATACTGCGCCCGACACCGCGGCGGAGGGATAAAACTAAAGATATATTATTTGGATAATAAATATGAATATTATATAAATAATAATGCTCTAAAGGATAACCCGAATAAAAAAAGAAGGATGACGATAAACTTCTTGGCGTAGAGGTGACTAACAAACCTTTTGTCATTTCAGCTTGAATCATCATGCGATTATAATGTAGAGCGTTACCTGTTCTTAATAATTTTTAAAGTATTTAATAGAATCATAACAAGACCTTGACTTAAAGGCATTTCTTTATGTGGTATGTGAACAGAAAATATATTTGTGTCACGCTACACTTCACAAATCCCTTGCGGTGTATCTCCTGAAAAAAATGCCTTATAAAAAGCAGGATTATATGATCCGCGTTATACGAATCGCGCATTTATTTGTTGACTCTGAATCTGCGTTGGGAGTACTTGCCTCCCTTGCTTGTAAATTAAAAATTACCATTTTACGCTGCAACAAAGGCAAGGTCATTTCATTCCGTTTTTACCTCTAATTACTTTATAAATTCACGAGCGCTTAGAGCGTAAATTGAATGCCCGCCGTGGTTGCGAAAGAAAAAATAAACAAAAATACGTTTCCACAGCTTGGCCGTCGGCCAATAATTATCCTCGCCAATATGCTGAAGAACATTTGGCGCCGTTTATTGAAAAACGATTCCTTGCCGAGAATTACATTATCTTTGGATTAGTTAACATTTTCATTTACAATTGCGATGCCTTAATTGAAAGTTTGTGTACATTTCTCAAAGTAAACTTTAATTGTCCATTTTATAAGTTGTAACTAATTTGTGGCCCCATTAACGTAAGCATTATCTCTATGTTTAAAGCTGAAATATCACGTACATTTTTATAACGAAAGACACTGTCCATATTTATCAAATATTTATTTTAAGGCTAATTTTGGAAATTTATTATTTTCTAACTATAACTATCTCCCTATTTATACCTTATGTCATCTTAGAGGTGTCATTGTATGCTTGAGTTCGAGTTCCAGTAATACGACCTTAGCATTTTTACCTGGTATAAGTATATCTGTCATTCAGTGGTATGAGTATATCAATCCAGCAGTCGATTTCTGTGTGGCCAAATTTTTGCTTTTTACTTGTTGGACAACTAGATTATATAAGAATACTGAAAGGAAGAAAGAGAGTGTGGAGTAGGAAGTGAATGCGAACTCCCCGACTTATTTACTTTTCCGCACTCCACTATAAGCGGAAAAGTAATGTAATCGTGTAAAGAAAAAGTGAAAGAACAAAATTTTTTGTTTGGGTTTATTTTTCGTTTTTCGGTCTAAAAACAAAAAAAAATGGTTTTTAAATTTTTTTTGCTCTGTGTGTGTCATCGTTGTCGTCGGCATTTATTGTTGTTAGCACGATAACTCAACTAAATTGTGTCGGATGGATCGGGTTTTGACTGACTCTGATCGGAGACGTCTTTCAGACGACACCTATTGATTTTGAGGTGGATAGCACACACCACCCTTGGGTCTATTCGAGACACTTTTTCATTAGCACGATAACTCAACTAATTGTGTCGGATGGATCGGGTTTTGACTGATTCTGATCGAGAACGTCTTCCAGACGACTTGATTTTCAGGTGGATAAAACACACCCCACCCTGTCCATGGGCCATGAAAAAGCACGATGGTGGACTATTTGAGAAATTTGTTTTGTTAATACGATAACTAAATTAAATCGTGTCGGATCGATCGGGTTTTGACTGATTCTGATCGGGAACGTCTCCCAGACGACATCCATTGATTTCAAGATGGGTAGGATATACCCCACCCTGTCCATGGGTGATGAGAAAACACGGCGGTGGACTATTTGAGAATTTTTTTTTGTTAACACGATAACTTAACTAAGTCATGTTGGATCGATCGGGTCTTGACTGATTCGAATCGAGGACGTCTCCCAGACCACACTGTTGACTTTGAGGTGGATGGAATACACTCTACAATGTTCATGGGTCATGAGAAAGCACAATGGTGGACTATATGAGAAATTTGTTTATTAGCACGATCAGTCAATTAAATCGTGTCGGATCGATCAGGTTTCGACTGATTCTGATTAGAGACGTCTACCAGACGACATTTATTGATTTTGAGGTGGATAGGATACACCCCACCCTGTTCATGGGTCATGAGAAAACAGGAGGGTGAACTATTTGAAAAAAGTAACACTGTCGCATAAAACACATATTCTGCATTTATGTGTTGGTTTATTTTTTCTCGGCCACTCAATTTCGAGACAGAGATGTTCTACGTGCGGAAAAGTCTGTTCTAAGGTTTTAAAACTGTTTATTAGTTACGAGAATTAGCGCTTAAACCATTTGATTATTATTGGAGAAAGTTAATTAACTATTGGCATATCGGCTCTTGTGAAATATTTATAACATTTTTGAAGTGAAAACTTCTTTAGGCGCGCTTGGCAATGGGCAGTGAATAAGACTGAACCGTCACGGCTCGGCTGTAACGCTCAATCGGGTGAACTCGGCCAACGCTCGGAATATAACGCTCCATCGGGTGAACTCGGCCAACGCTCAATCGGGTGAACTCTTAACAGTAAAATTGAAATGAATCGCGAATCGAGATTTATAGTTATTAGGATATATTTAAAAAAAAAATAGCGGATGCGGTCTTTTTGATTGTAATTCATCGTAATAATTCATCATATTTGTGCTCAGGTATGTTACATTTCTTAAATGATATATTTCTATATTGGATTTTTTTTTAAAACAAAATTAGATTTTAATATGTCCAATGATCCAAATAAAAGTACAACGAAATATGGAACAACGATTGACGGAGTTTTTGTGAGATATTTAGGAAATTCATTTCAATCAAAAGTATTTGTCTCATATTTCAGTTACCATAAACCAATAGTTTCGTTTCTAGAGTCTGATACCAACGACAATCAGTCGGAGCACAATCAAATTCCTACACAATCATAATTGTATACATTTTCAACTTAATTACATTGTGATTATACAAAATAAAGAACAAAATTGTATTTCGTATTGTTAATTTAACCTAATTTAAGTTTTCACTTCCACAGTGTGGTCCAGAGCACACACCTTTTTTTTTTCTTTGTGATGATCAGGTGGTGTAATTTCAAACCGTATTGCTTCATTGCAACTTGTATTTTCTTATTTAATTTTATATTATAAAATATTTGGTTTTCCTATGAAATATAATTCTCTATTTTATGAAGAGCTTCTTACCTGTAGCGAATAAAACACGCTCATAAATGAATTTTACAGTTCTAGACCAAAGTGAAAAGTTAATTTTACTGCCGAGTTTCCAAATACATCGGAATAACTGAAAAATTAATGAGTGTACACCAATCGTATTGGGAAATGGAGCGATAAACAAATATTTGTATAGGACCAGGAATGTTTTCATTATAGCGCGTGATACAGTAACGATACGTGTAATGATTAATTCATAGAATATATTATTTCATTTCAGCGAAACTTTCAGGTGATCTTTTCCGGCTCGCGCCGCTACTCGATTCCCGCGAAGCTTACAAATTGACCCAATTTACGCAATAATGAACAAACTAACACTCCCCCGGGTCTGGATAATTATATACGTATAACTAGGTGAAGGGGTGCGCCACATCTAAGATTGGAAAATTTGTTTAGAGGGCAGAAAGCATCTCCCCTGATACGCTCGCACCGAACTTTTCGGAAACGTCGGTATCGTGGCTCGAATTACCAACTATAAGCAATTATAAACAAGATCGAGTAAGGTGAGTGCTTCCCGGTAATGGATGAATTGGTGTTGGTGGAAAATATATGGTAATATTGGAGAGTTGGGAGTCCATATTGTTGATGGATTTTGATAATAATCAGAATGAATTAAAAATTGAAGGAAACATTACATTTTAATAAACATTATATTTAATAAGTATTAAAAATCATAGTAAAAAGCAACAACTCAAATAGTATTGAGTTTTTAATGTCTTTTTTTATTTGAAAATCTGTCCCTTCTTAACAAAAAACTTCGTTTTGTAGTTTCTCTTGTGTAATCATAAACAATAATCTGCCATCATTGCCACATCAAATCGACCCTGGTACCTCCTTTCCATCTCCTTTATGTCTTGCTGAAACCTTTCGCCTTGCTCCTCACTAACAGCACCAAGATTTTCTGGAAAATAGTCCAGATGAGCACGCAGAAAATCAATTATTATGCTCATATTACAACCAAGCTGCTTAAACTTATCCAGCATTTTTTTGGCAATTTCCTGACACTGCGGATGTTTATAATTTCCTAAAAAAAAATCATGTTACATTTTTAAAGCATATTCAAAATTCGTTTTCAATTTCTGTTATTGTTTCTTCAAACTGTTGGTCCTGAATTTATTCTCTTATTTGTAGTCTTACGAAAATGCCTTCGTTTAATTTATCTCCAGAAAAGCTGTATATTTGCCACATAAGTACTTCAAACAACTCCCATTTTTATCTAGAGCTTTTACATATTGCTTCATTAATCCTAGTTTAATATGAAGTGGCGGCAAAAGAATTTTTGAGGATCAACCAAATTTGCATAAATAACGTTTTTTGTACCAGGTATTAAGTTTATAAAATTTGGTGTGTTTTTACAATTTTTATGCATTTTTAAAACAAAATAAAGACACACAGATATCAATTTTACAAAAGGAACCTTTTATTATATGTTGTACCAGGTGCATAAATTTTAATATTGCTATAGATAATTTGGGTCACTATAGGTATATAAGTATAAAAATATGAGCCCCATATCTCATCGTATCCTATTAATTTATTCTTTAGTTTTATTTAAATTATATTATTTTTGCTGATATTACAAGAGCCCATCAACCGATTTCAGTTTTCTAAACAGAGTTAGATCAAAACCTTTAACACCTCTCAAAGGATATATTTCAAGATAAGGAGTGCTATTTAAAATTTTTGCTAGCTAGGTAAGTAAGAATATGAAAATGCAAGAGACGCTTACTAAATGAAATAAATGCGGGTGGCAGATTTGAAATTAAAGCACTGTATATATAACGGGAAGCATTTCAGGAATGCTTCAATGTGGTGTAATATATGTATTGCATGTAGCAGACGCCAATTTGAAAATTTGATGTAAATACTTGATAAATATTTGATATCAAACGCGAAAATAGTGAAAATATCTTGTCTTAAACTATTAATTTTTATTAGAACTGAGACAAAGCTTCAGGTTTAATTCCACATGTCATACCTACATGTTTGAAACATGATTACAACATGGTTGAAAAGAGAACCGCTTTACCTCTTTATGTCAATTACACTCAACTATGACTTATATTTAAGTTTAACTTATAACTTAGGACATTAAAGACCTTTTTAGGGCCCCTTATTCTACCCAAAATAAGTACCTTAAGGATGTGCAAATAACTTTTCTCTAAATCCATAAACAACTAATTTATCAACATATATAGAAAACACAAAAGAAATTGTAGTTTTTAGCAACAAGCTCATAATTTTCATCATTGAGTTCCTCTCGAAAAAGGAGATCGAGAATAGCAGCTCCATTTTCCATATCTCCATAAAAACATCGACTCTCGATTTCGAAAATATTTACACTCGATTTATACAATAATATTCATCTAGAAACTTCAGATATTATGTGTAACAATATGTTATTTATAACAAAAATAGTTAGTAACTATTACGGCTTGGGAAATAAATATGGATATAAGGGATTTACCTAATTACGGTACGAGATTATAGTAACTATAGGATTAAGCCCTAAATTCATATAATAGAAATTGGTAGTTAACAATTTACAGTAAATTAAACAGTGAACATGGACATAATATAAATTGTTACATGTACCACTCTTTAAATTTACGTTAGAAGAGAAACAATCTTGTCAAAACAAAGTTACAATTAATAAAAAGTTATACTTAAACATTTTTCCTCTTATTATCATAGCTCTTGATGTAATTTAGAATTAATTGAAATCGTGAATATCGCCTCGGCGTCACAACAAATATTTAATTATACGTCAAATCGTTAAACGCGTTAAACGCGTCTACAAAACGTTATTAGAAAGATTAATTATATAAATTTATTCACTTTTAAACTGATTTTCTGAAGATAACGGTATTGACAAGATTCGGAAGTAGAAGAGAGAGGGAAAGTTACAAATTATTAAATTCATAATACACAATTGAAGCATAAAACGAAGAAATTAATTAATGGAGTATCCAGTATAGATCAATAATGATTATATTGAATATAGATTTTTATCCTTTACAGTTAAAAAATGCAATATAACTTTATACGGGACTTTTTGATAACTAAATTTATTAAATCGGTTTAAATCAAAATGTTTAAAAATCTGAAATAGATAAGATGCGCATAATTATATCCAAAAATTACCAGCAGTAGTTACATTTTGATCATCATGGTTACGAATTTTCATATTAACTTATTACATCGGGGATTTTTTATCATGTCTTGTTGCAAAAGCTTTTTTAAACGATTTTAGTAATATTTTCATCGTTGATTTAAAATAAGGTTTTCCCTACAGGCTCTGGTTTCCATGCAATTTGATATTGAATATAGAACAAATCATATTAAATTAATATATTTACCCTATAATACACCACCTGTGCTATAAATTCTAACATCTTTCTTTTACTATTGTGCCCTTAGGAATGATTCATTTATTTATTATATAGTTTTTGTACTAACAGCCTTAAATGTGGAATAGTTTCAGTTAAAAAAACCCTATTGGTACCCCACTTTTACTCAACACAGGCATCTGAGTGGTGGTCTTGCTTTAGGCACATCTTTGCTCGTTTGTGGACAAGTAATTTGTATTTATATGTTTGCAAATTTGAACTTAATGAATTCAAATTAGCTTCAGAATACTTTTGTCGCAAAAGTTTTATCTTGAAAAATATTATTATTTTTAATGAATTAAAAGAAACCCCATTGATTTTCCTCAAAAGTAAACGTAAACTGCTTAGTACTACAAGTGAACAAAAATTTAAAAAAATTATAATTTTTGAGGAAGCATCAGAAAAATTAAAACCACAAGAGTCTTACTCTCAGTAAGACATCCAAATTTTTCAATTTAATAAATTATACTATGAAGTGAATACTAAAGAAGTGATATTTATGGAAGATGAACCTAGTTCCCAGGAGATTCATTTAGCTTTATTAGTATACTACAAATTTTGGGATGAAAGTGTATATGGGCTTAAGCACGGATCGATTTATATCGGTGGGAAAAACTGCACCAATCTCGTTACATCTAATTCATCTTGTACTGAAAATTCTTAATTTATTTAATTACTCTTAGATAGTATTTTCACAAACATTAGATGAAATATTGGCAGGAATTCTTAATACAATGTATCACAAAAATATTTACAGAAAATCATTACAAGGTATTACAAAGCTGCATTACAAGGTTTTTTTACAATTTAAGTGGCAGTTTTTAAATAAATTAAATAAATGGCCAGACGTACTATAAAGGTTAAGTTTAATAAAGGGTCTCTCAACAAGGATACTCGATTTTTAAATGTAAATAAAATAAGTTGTGTGTAAGACATCCACTTAACATTTTCTTTCAAAGCATATTTAATGGCATTGAGTATAGAATATAACATCGTTTAAATGTTCGCAGCGACTTTGCCTAGTCGCACGTCTTCGGGAGGTCCAATTTTCGATGACTTTGTCGCAAAAATCTGGCTGAAATGCTGGATGGCGTTCATTATGTTGACTTTAAGGGCATAATTTGTTTGCGGTTGATTCGCATAGACCTGCGATTTAAGATAGCCATAAAGAAAGAAGTTTAAAGGCGTTAAATCGTACGATCTCGGTGGCCAGCTTACGTAGCCGCTGCGTGAGATAATCACGCCCTCAAATCGCTCTTGGAAAATGTCCATCATGACATGCGCTGTGTTGCACGTAGCGCCGGCGCCGTCCTGCTGAAACTATATGTCGTTGGTATCCCTATCATCCAGTTTAGGCCACAAGAAGTTGCTTATCATCGATCTATAGTGCTTGCTGTTGATGGTTATGGCAATTCAAGTTTCGTTTTGGAAGAAGTACGGATCGATGACTCCACCAGACCAAAATCCGTACCAAATAGTGACTTTCTCGGGATGTATTTGGTGCTGGTGTATCTTGTCTGCATTGGTATCATTCCAAATCTGACAAGTTTGCTTGTCCACATATCTATGCGCATAACGTTTCTGGAACGGAGCACTGATTTTGAAAATTAACTTTGATGATTTTGCACACGCTGTTGGACGCTATAGCCTTTCATGGTGGTTTGCCATACACTACTAAACAATTCACAGTAAATTTGATGGATATTGGTTTAACATCATGACTGCTATAGCCTAATAAATTTCAAGCATCCCTATTGAAAGAGCTCGTAATAATAATTGGTAATCTACGCTGTCGAAACCTTTTTGAAAATCGCTATAAACAATCTACTTTAGTGTCACTCCTCAAAGCATTTATAATGAAATCGGAATAACAAAATAAATTTGTGATTAGTTATTGATTTGCTGATAACAAAATGATGCTGTTCAGATATTATTATTTGTCGTATTGATAATATAATATGATCACATAGTAATGTTTCAAATAAATATTATATATTATAAAACCAACAATTTGCTTACAAATTTCTAAATTTCTTTCTCTGCACACAATTCCTATTATGTAATGCACTGCGGCTATTTAGACGGAGAAACAATGATAATACGAAACCACTTGATTCCTAAATAGTTGGCGCTTTACATTCCCCGTATCGCTTTCCCCATCGCCGTCTTGATCCGATCGAGTTGTATTACTGCTTACCGCGATAAAACGGTTTTACTGAATAAAGCCCAACGGAAAACATCTCGACGAGAAGCACCCCACAGTCGGTCTGGGATTTGCATTTTGTTGTATCAGCGCCCACGAACGAGGACAGACCGCTTCTAAGTAATGGGTCGGTTAAGATTTTATTTATTTTTTTCGCCTTGGCCTGTCGGATGTTCTACAAATTCGGGGAGTCACATAGATTTTTCCGCAACGGTAGCAATCGGTGGTAAACGTCGGAGAAAATGGAGCGTGAAATCTAACGCGAACATACACGGGAAGACTGTAGAATTTGAGAAATGATATTGCAATTGATGGTGGGACACGCTCGAGGTGGAAATGTAAATTCATCATTGTAAATGGCGGTGTAGAGCCTTGCCAAGTTTAGGCTTTTTTTGTCAAGTCCTAAATGAATTTGCGCTATTTTTATGCTCTCAATATTCAGTGGCGGGGCTAGGATTATTTTGCGGTTGGGCCAAGACAGGCAGGAAATATCTAGGGTGGGTGAGGGCGTCAAATATATTATTTTATGTGAGATTGTGATATAGTGGTGTTATAAGGGGTTGGGCGACTGGTTGGGTGAAAAGAATTTTGCCTGGGGGTTCGCCCACCCGTGCCTACCTCTGTTGTCGCCATTGTCAATATTCTTTTTGTCTGTAATATATTGCCACTGCAAAAAGGTAGATGAATGTCAGAAAATCGTTATAAAAGACAGCAAACTTTAGAAAAGTTGCGATTGTCGTCACAAGGTAACACCTCTTCACAAAATTGTATACGATAATCTGTATGATCGATCTCTTGTACTGAATGCAATTTATGAAAGTGGAACTGTTTTTTTACAATTTTGAAACTGTGTAATGATCGATGTGATTGTTTAAACATAGTTACCTAGTGGAAGTGTGAGAATATTACCCTATCCAATTTCCCTAATAACCAATCTAAACGGCTATTAGGGAAAAATGTCTATTTATACATGAGAATTGCAATAAAATTGTCAAATATATTTCAAACTACAGAAATAAGGAGTTTATACTCCAACCCATCTGCAAATGCCTTATATAATAAGGACTAAACAAATTAGGTAAAAACAGCTATTCTCCTGGCTGTGCCAAACGCCGAGCACTGAATTACATGACAAAATTTGTCGTATTTTTGTCTAACAGAGTTAGCACTAAAAATACAGTGATTGTTCTAAACCACCAAGAAAGATGCAAAGTGTCACCTATCTCAGGATATCGTTAACTGCAGACCGGTTTTGACCTTTCTATTTTGGGTCTCATCAGTGCAGTGTAAACGAGTATACCTTCGACAGATAAAGCTCACATCTAGTAGACGTTGCTGCGTTCCACCGCAATAGAACGTACCAAACGCCATCTCTTGGTAGTTTCTAACAATCTAAATCGAAGTAAAAACTCGAGATCATCAATATAACATCAATGTAGTTTGAATGTTACCCTCTGATAGTAAAACTTTGCATTACATTAAGTATATTTCACTTAATTTATATCTTCTGAATATTACTCTTCAACAAATCTGCTTATAACTGTTAATTAAAAATTTGCTCCTGAAAGTAATCATTCAAATATGATTTCGGCACCAATTTATAATTAATTATGCATCTTATACCTAATAACGAGCAAATTTGCCTTTCTGGTATGATACAGTTTCTATGATCTGGATAATAAACAGACAGCTTTAAATTATTTAGAAGTATTTTATAATAAATATTGAAATGTGTACAACCTCAGTATCCAGAACGTTAAACTGGTTGTATATATCACGTCCGTATAGAATTTGTGGAATACAATTACATGGTCCGTCGAGATTGCCTGTTACATATATTCGTATGATTCGTATATTTTAGGATGTGAATTATTTTGTTTATTTATATGAATTATCGTTCTGTTATTACTTTTCCTATTTGTTAAAACAATAAATGATGTCTGACATGCAACAAAAATACCTATGGTTTCAAATGAGACACCCAGTATATATACATGAACATGTGTTATCCTAAATATGTATTTTCCTTTCATTAGCATTTTCATGTACTATTTCCATTAGTAATTAATTTTCTACGTCTTATATTCGTTTTTACTTTGTATTGTTTTTATTATTACATGTACCTATTATTTCGTTATTTTTATTTTATTTATATAATTTAATCCTGCTATTTTTGTTCTTTATTCTATAATTTAATGTTAGGGAGATGGTTTAGTGTATAGATATTATAGTTAATGGTTTCCTTTATCTTTTCTGCAAATTTTATATCATAAATTATATCTAATAACTTGTGATTTTACGTAGAACTATATGGAATGTATATACGGATCATTTAACATAGCAAGAAATATTAACTAAAGGAAAATAATAATTCCTGATGAGGTAAGGATAGAATGCCTGTCTCAGCTCAACTCCCATGTTCGTTATTAGTATAAACCAAGTTAATATAAACCAAGTTAATGATCTTTATCCTTCTGGGCCGCTAAGAGTTATTTTCTTGAATAATGCAAGGAAGTTTTCTCTGCTTCAGACGACAAAAGCTTATTTTTAGACTGCTAATATATTATTCACCTCTGTTATTTTATTTTTCTCTGTTTCAGGATAATAAAAAACGAATGATCCTAGGTATCTTTAATTCAAAACTTGTAACAACAATCAGTGTATTGAGAAACAATGTTAAGAATTACTGTTTAAACTTGTCGGAAAATATTTTAATAGGTTCGAATTTATTTTAGTAAATTACCCGTTTACATTTCAGTAATTATATTAGTGATATTTTTTTAGTGGCAGCCACATTTTAATTTTTAATTTTGGAAAACCGTTTAAGTGGAAATGAGCGCATAAGATTTTAATATACAACAAATAGAATGATACGTTTAATCATACAATTAAGTAAATTTATTCGTAAATAAATGTTAAAAAACAAAGTATTTCACTTACTTACCCCAAATACCCTTATAATATGAATATATGGTTATATGAATCTCCAAAAAATAATTAATTAAGTCTTTTCTTTTTAATATAGAAATATTAATTATTAAAAGCAAATTCACTATCTAATGACATAAAACATAGTTTTTCAACATATGTGTCAAATATATTGAATGTTAATGTAAGTAATTTTTCCTTTAATTTAAATTTACTCTAAAGTCATGATAATAATATATACCCAAAAATTCTTTTACATTTTTTGTATTCTTTTTATATACTTCACTTGACTGCTAAACAAAGTGTTATCTATTAGCAGCCTGACTGATGCATGCTGTTGAACCATCACACTCAAAATACAGACCAAACAATTAAAAAAAATATAATATAACAGTTCTTAAAGCAAACCCATACCACAAGCAATATTGTGAGCCTGTAATAATGAAAACAATGTATACCACATACAACAAATAAAAAAAAATGAACTAAACGTAAACAATAATAAATAAGTATCAGTACAAAAATATATGTTCACATCGATACTACAACACTACAATAAAATTATTTACAAAACTTATATTTGAATCGTAAAAACACTGTATGCAAAATAGACACATAAGTTACCATTATCGATAATAACATAAACAACCTTATACCAAACCGCATAGCATATCATTTTTACGTCAAAGCCATCACACAAAGCAACTAAAAATGTACATACTTAAAGATATATGTATGTAACTAACAGACGAATATGCGCAACTATAAAAATAATTCATAAGTTAGTTTACATTTAGTTAATTAATGTAATTCTCTGAAGATGGATTAAAATCGAAACATAAGATCTAAAGCTTTTTCGTTAATTTTAATTGATGTACGTTTCAAGGAGCAAGAGATGAAGTGAAATAGTACTTCATATCTACAGTCAATAAAACAAAAAGGCTCTATTCTATTTAAAATTAAAATAAAATGAGACCGCAGTATTTGAAAGAACCGTGAAAAGTCTAAAATGGAAAAATATTCGCAACGTCACAGTTATGTCCTAAATTACAGTAAGAAGATGATAACTTTAAAATACCAAATTGAAACGTTTTTGAGAAATTATATTGACTAACACATAATTTTTATTTGTACCTTTGGATCAACACATTCACTTTGGAAT
Organism: Rosalia funebris; assembly: GCA_037954035.1. Classification (NCBI taxonomy): domain Eukaryota; kingdom Metazoa; phylum Arthropoda; class Insecta; order Coleoptera; family Cerambycidae; genus Rosalia; species Rosalia funebris. The sequence goes on along the minus strand of JAZFAV010000001.1, from coordinate 15,983,627 downwards.
TTCAAATGCTTAAATTTCATAAAGCTACTCATGATCGTTGCGGTTGTATATATTAAAAAAGTGTATAGTTAATGTTAATATATTATAATGTGAAGCGCAACACAATTGATTAACTATTTTTGGTTCGTGGATTAATTTATTTCATATTTACTTGGAACGGTTCATTGCTGATTATGTTTACCTCATATACTTAAGGTTCAGTAATAGAAAATACACCACGAAGTTACTCTTCTACGTCTTGCATGTAATATTTAGTAACCAGGTCAGGAGAGAATTTGTAAGGCTATACAAGCTTCGCTATCAATACTCTTCTAGAAACTTCCCTTCTTTCAGAACTTTTCGTTACTTCGAGGAGATTTAATTCGATGGAAGGCAAACAATTGTTATTTTTAGTAAAATATGTTTGGTGAAAGAGTTGTACGTAAGTCGTGGAGATTATCCTGGAATGCTGTTCCGAAGTTAGAAGGAAGTAATAGATTAAAATAAAGTCACTGCGTTAAGGATTAACGTGCTGAAATATATTTCTTTATTTACAAACTTTCGATTCAGTAAAAATCTATTTTGTGGTAAAACTAAAAGTGTTTCTAGAAATGTTCGCATGCCGTAATTTTATTTGTATTTTTTAATACATTTAGCTTGAAACTGTTAACAATGTATTACAATGAAAATAAAAGATGGATTAATGGATGAGTCCATTGACTGAGCTCATTGGTTGCTCTAACAGACATATGTATATAATTATGTATTGTAGTAAGGATATATTCATGATAATACAGTCGGACTGTTTGTAAAGATTTCGTAGACTGATTAATTAAGAAATAATTATTAAAACACCAGAACGAATAACGTACACAGTCGTCTTTTCAATTCGTTATATAACCAGTGTAGAATCTTACCTTGCACATATATCCACCATATTCTCCTACATTGGGCCTCCTATTGAGCACAACTGTATTTGTCCTCGTCTATATGTGTAATATTTCCCTCTATAGTCTGACGCTGTATGGAAAGAAGCTCGATTTCTGCGAGCACAGGCTGTCTTAAATAACACGTACAAATATGTACGTATACGAGTGTGCCAGAAACTTTTAAACAGTTGGCATGAAGTACATTTCTAAATCATCTTAACAGTACGGCTCATGCAATTAATAATGTGGTAATTCTATATTCTTATTTTGCTGTGATTTGTGTATTTAGTCATACTTCTATGCTGTGTTTAGAAGTAAATAATTCTCCATATCTAATATGTAATTTTAGATATGGATACTAAATACTATAGCTAAAACAATAGTTCATGAAATGAAAGGTGTTCTCTTAAGTGTAGGCTAACGTATAAGTAACACCAGTAACGTACAAGTGACAAGTGCGTTTGTTTGTGACGTATGAAAAATGTCACAGCAGAATTGAAAAGTATTCTAATATAATTTACATAACCTGCTTCACTTGTGATTTTCAATTACTGGGTATCAGAAAAAATTCAAAAATGATTCAGTGACGTAAACGACTTCTTGTTAGGCCACTTCATAGTTTCGTTGCACAAACTTACCGTGAGCTAAGTACGGTCCTGATATGCACAAATAATTCCGCACTCTAATGTGTATAGTATGTATGATTTTTGAAAATTGACGGTAAACATACAGTTTATTTTAAAATACACGTCCTCTAATATGATAATTAAATAGAGCATCTGTTCAATATACATGCAAAATAATGTCCAATAATTCGATGGAAATACGACACGTATAAGTATAAGCAAACGACCTGTAAATTTTGTCATTACGTTGACAGAGTTTTATGACATGGCTTCCATTTTCCTGTTTTTTCTTTTCATGACGAGGGTTGTTGTTTACTAAGTTGTTTACACTTCTCTGTAAAATTCCATATATAGCATGCAGGAAATTATTTGAGCGTATGAGCATAACATTTTAAATGGGCACTTTGTATTCCATAGATCAAGAGCAAATGTAGGTCATCTCTCTTTATCCCTGAGAGATATATGTAGCTGCCTTCTAAAACACGGATTTTCAATTTGTATCGAGGACCATTGAAATTTACATTTATTGGCCGACACAAAAGGTGCAAACTTGAAGAAGTCAGGAAACGTTATTGTTCGTGTATTGGTTGTAATACAATAACCCAATAACCATACTGAAATAGAAGGAAAGCAAAACGTGTTTCTACGTCTTGCAATTTGCTGTTCGTTGTCTATGTATATACAAAATGGTAAGTCTTTCGATGTGTAAACTGATAAGACATATTGTCTTCGGAGTGGATTTATTTGTTGCTAGTTGTGACAGTCGACTCGATATGTGGTTTCCCCACAAAATGATAGTAATATACAATAGGCGAAGTAATGTGTTGATTCGGTGAACGTATCGTCGAGTCGACGCATTACTTCGCCTACTGTAATATATCAATTCAGACGCAAGGAAGTTGTTAGTCAAGTCGTATTGAATGCCAATATATCTATATTATACAGCAATGGCTAAGACAGATTGGAGCATAAGAACCTGACGTCTTTTGATTGGTTTATAATAATGACTAGTTTAGCTGACGCAGTGGAGGTTGAGGAAGGTGTATAGCGTATCTGACTCCATTTTAGTAGCCATGGACGAGTAGTCCTACGTTCATAATTAAAGCAGCCCAGTAATGCGGACTTGATTCACCATGTGAATTTTGCTCAAAAAATATTTTGAATGAAGGAAAGGCCCTGGATTTTCTGATTGTGCCAGATGAGGCTCATTTTGAGTTATCTGATTGTGCAAATAAACAGAATTTTCGATATTGGGCATTTGCTAATCTGAACGAACTACACCAGTGTCTTCTTCACAGTCAGAGTGTAGCTGTATGATGTACAGTAGCAACATTCGACATTATTGGTTCCTGCTTCATTGAAAATGATCCAGGAAATGCTGTTACAATAACATGAGATTGTTATGTTTAAACGCTTCGTAACTTCTTCCACCTCAACGTGGAATTGATCGCAATGCCGTATGATTCCAACAAGATGGTGCAATTTCACATATGGTAAGGATAACAATGCGATAGTCATAATACCGGCCGTTTCCCGATTTAATATTTTCCGACTGCTAATAATGAGAGTACCTTAAAAACAAAGTGTATACCTACTCCGCAATAATCGTGCAAGCCGTCTAGAACGATGTTTGCGGAATGGTGAAACACATACTGATTTCCTTATATGGAATGCATACTAATGGACTTAAAAAATAACATCATGTCTGTCAATAAAAACATGAAAAGGGAAAGCTCCATTTCGTTTCAAAAACCGTCAGACTCTTATGCCCCACCCTATAGAAAACAGGCATCTTGAAATATTAAGTGTTTGTTAATTGACATTGTCAAATGTTTATAATATTCGGTAAGAATTAAATTAGAACTTAGAGAATAATTAGATTTAATTATATTATAATTAATTGGAGTACGTATTTCGAGAAAACTGTAATTGTCTTTTCGTTTTTGAAAATAAGTATGTTAATAATTAGTATTTGTTTGTTGGAAATGTACATTGAACTGACAACAGTGCATTTATGTAATAATGGCAGTTGACCTGCTTTTTTTTTATTTTTTAAGAAAGAGTTATAACATCACGTTCTAAAAATATAAAAAGTAGGTGGACGGCCATTATCACATAAATGTACTGTTGTCAGTTCAATATGCATTTCCAACAACTAAATACAAATAAACAGTTTTAAAACCTTAAAACGGCCTTTTTCGCACGTAAAACATCTCTATCTCACTCTAAATTGAGTGGCCGAGAAAAAATAAACGAACTCATAAATGCAGAATATGTGTTTTACTTTTTTCAAATAGTCGACCATCGTGCTTTCTCTCCACCCATGGACAGGGTGGGGTGTGTCCTATCCACCTCAAAATCAATAGATGTCGTCTGGTAGAAGTACCTAATCAGAATCAGTCGAAACCCGATCGATCCGACACGATTTAATTGAGTGATCGTGATAACAATCTTCTCAAATAGAAAAATTTCTCAAATAGTTCACCATTGTGCTTTTTCATGACCCATGAATGTGGTAGAGTGTATTCTATCCACCTCAAAATAATAGGTGTCGTCTGGGAGACATCGCCCATGAGAGTCAGTCAAAACCCGATCGATCCGACAGGATTTAGTTGAATTATCGTGCTAACAAGAAATTTTAATGCCGACGACAACGAAAACGACAACGACACACACACAGACAAACATTTTTTAAAACCATTTTTGCTGCTTTTAGATCGAAAAAAGAAACATAAACGCTAGAAATTTTGTTTCTATTTTTCATTACACGATTACACTACTATTTCGCTCTGGTATAGTTGAGTTCGGAAAGGTAATAATAGTAGTCTGTGGAATAAAATACACCACCTATAAAGTTATATGTGCAACTCAAAGATTCATCTTGTATATCTTAATAGAAAGAGAACTTATTTATTGAGAATCATATTCGTTTGAATGCGGAAATTAAAAAAGAAAAGACGCTCCAAGGAAAAATCCATTTCAAAAGAAATCCTGGAATTAAATTAGTTTTTCTGCGGAAATTAAAAAATAAAAGTTGCAAAACAAATTATTAGCGATCGTGAACATTCAAAACGTAATAAATCATGAATAATATAAAAGAACAAGTTCAATATTGTTCTTCACAGCACACCTTCCACTTTATAGGCGCGAAATATACTGTGTGCGAACACAATTCATCAAGAAGAAAACATAATTTAATTTAGTTTTTCAGGCACATATATAAAAGGAAAAGTATTAATTATATGTAATATAGAAGCAGTAAGCGAGCTTTTTAATTAATTTTCGGAAGTTTTAAAAAGTTTATAATAAAGGCGAGAAACAAACACAAATACGATTAATATTCATTAAAACGCAATCTCCGTTTCAATTATGTTAAAAGACCGAGACTTGTTATTGTAAAAGTATTTGATTTACTTAAACTTTTCTTATTTACGTTCTACCAGACGCCTCAAGCGATTTTTTTCCGTCACTTTACATTTTCTTACTGAATTAATTTGAGAGCAAAAGTTGTTTTAGGATTTTATGGATGACGTAAGTCGTTTCATTTTTTGTGAAACTCTCATATAACTCATGAGAAAATGAAGTAATTTATGTTTCTGGTATAATATAATGATATAATGATATAATGATATAATGATATAATGATATAATGATATAATGATATAAGGATATAATGATATAAAGATATAACGATATAAAGATATAACGATATAACGATGTAATGATATAATGATATAACGGTATAATGATATAATAACATAATGATATAGTAATATAATAAAATGATAATATAATAAAGTACATATAATAATACTATAGAAAAATATTTTTTGCGATGCATTCTGTGGATTGCCCCTAATTCGGTCTACGTAGCTCTGGAGGAAGGCGACGACCCTATAACATAGCCATAAAAGCTATACAAAATCGGCCCAGTATTTGTATAACCCAAATAAAACTTTTCAGGGAGTTTCTGCTGTCTGCTTTCGAATTTCACAAGCTCTATTTGTTTTATACTTTGTGACAAAGTGCTATTCGAATAATATTATTGTTCCACAAAAAGTTTTTATTATCATTTACATCATGAAGTTTTATTTAACGAAGGCATTTTCTTACTGTTGGACTCTTTTTATGAAAGCTGACTTTCATCACCAAGTTCTGAGCAGACCCTATGGATATTTGTCACTAATTTTAATCTTTGATCGTCCAGGATAACCTAGATAAAACATATAGCACCTGTTTTTCAATTTCTTGAGATGAGATGAAATAATTTTACTTTTATGTTTGATCTGAAACTACTATCGCAATTAACGGTTACCTTAAACATATTCATCTATGTTCTTTCTTATATAACAATGCTTGTATTATATTTGTTAACATAAAACATAACATGGTACTGAATTAATATATATCCAGTATGAAGTTGGAAACTTTATTATAAGATAATGACCAAAATAAACCTTTTAATAATAATAGGATGTATTAATAGGTAATGTTAGATAGGATACAGGGAGACTAATGGAAGACTTAAATATTTTGAAAATAATTTATTTTGGAAAAGTGATCGATAGTAGAAATTGTAAGGCTCATAAAAGCATAGTCTTTTGACGGTATCAACTGGCCTTTTTTTGGCATTAAACATAAACAGTAATAAAAATGTTTTCCTGATATTGGAATAAGCTATACAGTATTTAACCTATGACGTTTATTTACAGGCATTGCACTGTATTTCGTAGTATATTCATTTGAATTGTAATAAGATTACGGCTTACACAATTTCAAAAAGGTAAAGATTTCTTGGTCAACATAAAGTGTGTTTCAGTTAGTGACAAGAGTGGTCTATACTTTTTTATGTATATACACGTAAATACAGTATGTTCAGTGAGAGTTTGTAAATGTTTATTTATAAAAGAAAAGAAAGATGCATGATGGGGCTATAAGTGACAATTCTTTGGATAACATGCAATATAAACAGAATTGGGTCAGTATTTTCGAGACCATGCAAGAAAATTTTAACTTGTCACAAGCACTGTTTGAGCAACTTGGTTGTAGGCAGTGTTTTTATGTACACATCCCTGTGGCTTTAATTATCGTATGTAGCGACCGCTTTTTATTTCACACGCTACTTCGGGGAATAAAAGCTCATTACTTCAAAAGCATTCAAACATTTTAACAATTTTTTTTTGTGAGGGAGGAGAGGAAGCAAAAAATTGGAACAGTATGATTTTTAGTGACAAGTTCACTATCCTCGCACAGTATAAATACGATGATGATTCTGATCGGACCTTTATCGTATCTACTGTAAACCATTTTTTAAAAGTACATAGCGGATGCTGGTGAATATCTGTTGTTTGTGTCTACTACCCTTTACAGAATGAAGGGTGGCAAACGCGATATATATTTTTAAAGAAGACATGGGTATATATTTCCACTTTGCTCTGTTTGTGAAGCCAAGAATCGCCATAGAGAATTTTATTAGGCGAAATTCACGGTAACTTAATATCTACAGTTGTACGTACCCTCACATTTAGTTTTAAGATATTTTTAATTTAGGGTTATGGTGTACAACATAACTAAACACACGGTAATTGCATATATAGAAAATTATTACCATTATTAACCTTATAAAATTTATACATTGCCACTGTCCATTTCTCTAGTTTTCGTATTAGTCTTCCCTATTACTGAAAACAAGATATTATAAAGACATTATAAACAAAAATTAAATCTAAAGTTCAGAACCGAGGTTCATCACATATGTACTACGTGCATGATCAAAAAACCATTCTATAGTGTAAATATATAGATTTTCTCATTTATAGTAAATAATAAAACTTTGGTTTACAACTAATACATGCGTCACAAGATAAAATGAATTTTGTATTTTATATGTAAAGAGATATTGAGTTGCTGAACATTTTGGGACATAGTAAGGTACCATTGCTTTAAATCTACCCTGACATTAAACATATTATGAGTACAAATATACCTTTATACACTAATGATTATCCCGAGTAACTAGTGAAGAAAAATTGGATACATCTCATTGTGTTACTGCTTCTTAACTTTTTAAAGAATTAGGTAAGTCATGCGTCGATTTATATCAATATAAGCACTCACGATAATAAAATATTAAAGTATATACACGAATTCGAGATTAATAATATTAAAATTCGTGAACAGCGGCGCACTATTTAACAACAATTTTTTAAATAGTGTGTCCAACTGGTTTTATAATTAACTCCATATAGCAGAACATGAGACTAAAGAATATTTGAATAATCGTTATCATTTGTTTGAAGACATATTTCATGATACAGCTTTAGTTTTGGCAAATCAAGAATTCCTACAGGTTTTAAAAATATTCTATTCACGTTCTCGTAATGTTGATAATCAAGTATGTTGTTTATAAATGTGAGAGTTTTCCTGGATATTTGGCCTTTAAAATAACATATGATTTTTAATCTCGCGATAGGAACCGAAATCCTATTCTTTTTTCCTGTTTATTTTTAAATATATCAGGTAACCCCTGAATTATTCGTGGAAAAATAACGTAGTGAATAATTTCCTTATACAACGGTATTCCCTTTGATATTTGGATTACAGTCACTTATACAAAAAAGGAATTTGCATGATATCGGCTTATGTTCATTATTATTCCAAATTTTATGAAAGCCCCAGGGCGATTTTAAAAATCAAACTGTTAACTTCAGTGTAAAGGTAACGCATGGCTTAGCAGACATTGTTATCTTGTTATACAGTGTGTCTATATGATATAAACTGTATCATTATTAGATAAAATGGAAAACAGTTGGAATACTTTTGAACACGCTTTTCAACAGAGTGATTTGCACCGCATTAGTGGTTAGAAATCCTAATAAACAATTTCCAAGTTTTGACATTTGTACATTTATTACGATTACTGTTAGAATTTTTGGTGATTATTTGCTTTAGAATAAAGTTCTCAAATCTGTTCTAATATAGTTTGGAGTCACTGAATAGGAATCTGGTTTTAGTTTTTGGAAATTGGATATAGTATTGGAGAAAATGAATTCTCAACGTTTCCAAGTAAGCACGTCACATTTTTTTTTTTTAAAACTTTTACTTTACACCATGTATGTACCCAATGTTAATGTAATAGGTGCTGAATTGTTTCCATTCTACATACTTTATATGAGAATTACTATAAATTTACGATGTTCTTTATTATTATAAGCTTCAGTTATTAAAAGATGATTTGGTTTAGTTACTGAGCGTGTATACATTTTTTATTTTGTCGATAAGTAGACTATGGCTTCAGACGTTAATTATCAATCACTTGTATGTAATACCTACATCTAGAAAATAAATTATGGATATTAACGTATGCATAAAATATAATTAAAATCCTTAAACCTCCTGAAATGTTTTAGATAAAATAGATTAGAGATAAACTCAGATTTTACAAAAAAGTATACGACACCGTACTGTATTACTAATCAGATTAATATTATCAGGAGACAACTAGAGGTAAATAATATTAATTACTGGTAGCTGAACAGGCACCAACGAGAGATAAGAGAAACGTGGTTTTTGGAAAACTATATCTTTATGTGCCTTCTCTCTTTATAGCCCTATAGTTTTAAATAATAAAGAGGGTCAAACAATAACAATCAATAGTTGGGCAAAGTCTCAGAACGAAATTCACAAGCTTTAAAGCCACGTGTTGCTTTAAAATCTGTGAATATTTCAATTTCACTTATTCAAAATAAATTATTTAATGAATTATTATATAGGTTAATTCATAATTATCAGGCGTTTTATACAATATTTATTATGAAGAAAGAAACATACAAATACAACAGAAACATGTTTAAATGTTTCTCAACTTCATTAACTACGTCCCATTTGCTTGGCAGACGTAAACGCAGACGGTCCATTCTACGGACAAAGGAGTCGCGGTTCTTAGAGCCAATCCACGCATTGACGTCTACCATCAACTGATCCAAATCATTGTAAACTTTGTTTGCCTGCCAATTTTTCAACGAGCGATTGACGTGGTGGTCTGTGGGAACTTTGTTCGGTGACTACCCAACGACACGACGCTCAACATGAGGACGTGCATTATCATGGTAGAAGACAATTTTGCTCTTTTTGCGCAGTATTTTCGTCTCGACTGCGGAGAGTCCGTGAGGGATCTATCCAGCCAATTTCCATACCTTTCCAAACTTTTTGAGACGGCGGGCGATGGTGGATTGGACGACATTGGAGACTTCGGCCGGCATTCGAGTTGTCATGCTTTAGTTCTCTTCCACGGCTGCCAGAAGTGCCTGACTGTCGAAATCCGATGGTCGACCTCTTCCTGGCTTGTTCTCCGAGCTGGTATCACCTGGTTTGAAGCGGGCAAATCATTCCTAACATCGACTTTCGCTGATTGTTTGTCAAAAAGGTTGTTGTGATCGCGAAATTACTGTGATGCCTTCCATCCTTTTTTGAAGTGTTAAAGCATAATATGATGAATATGAGTATAGCTTTCGACACGCATTTTTATTAGCTGTACGGAGAAGAATATTTTTATGAAAGAAAAAAACGAAGTGCCAATTTTCACAAAAAAAAAAATGCACCAATATAAACGCCTAATAATTATGAATCAACCCATTACTTACTAATTAACAGGTATTCGGATTTCTATATCATACTATTTATATAGAATATTTTCAGTAAAAAAGAAGATGAAGTCAATAATATCATGACATGGTATGATGAATTTAAACGTTTCTAAGGTGACCTTTTCTATTTTGAATACATTATAACTTCACTTTGATGGTATAAACTTCAATTAAACCGTCTTGCAGTCTCTAATATCGGCGTGTGTTATCTCAACTACGTGGAGGTATTAATGTTGTAGATAATGTATGCTCAATACAGATACTGATAAAATTTGATGTGTAGCTAAATGCTAGGATTACTGCGGATGACATCGATATAATTGCCTCTGACTATATTAGTTAGTATTAACACGTAGACTACATCTCTTAGTGTTGTACAATACACACGTAACGTGCAGGGGGAAGCGAGCAACTATAAAATTTATAGGTATATAATCAATAGAGCTATCTGAAATTCAAGGAGTAACTGAATTACTTATTGCGGCTGATTTCTCACTTGCGTTCGATTTACTCCGTCACGCACAATTTATGATGCTTTTGATGTTTGTTTTAACTAGAGACTGCTGAATTTAAGTATGAAAAGGGTAATTAATATCTTTAGGTAAAACTTGAAATAATTAATTTCAGGAGATAGCCAGGAAGGTAATGTTGAACGAATTTATGAACCCTAATTTTGATGGAATTATTGTATTTCCTTGAGATTTATATTCCAGATACATAATAAAATATCCCTAACTGAAATATATTTTTGCTGTAGCTTTACATGAGCTGTCGATGTTGCCATATTACAATTTACATTTACAATTTATCTTGACATATTTCGAACGATCCTATATGACCGAATTCCTTAAGGTTTTTCTTAATTGTACATAGCTTCAGTTCAAACTTAATTATATGAAACTTCTCAATCAAAGTTACTGAATTCAATAACAAGGAATAAAATGATAATAGCCAACTTAGAGTACTTTGTATAACTTGAAATTTTCTATGGCAATCAGAATTAATACGCCCGTCATCCTAGATTATACATGTTGGATAGAGTACTCAGTTTATATTGCAGTTGAATGATAATTAGGGCTGTCCACGTCGTTGACCCGTCAGTGGCGGTGCAATATTTAATTAATGTTGCAAATGACCAAAAAGTCGCATAGAGTTCTCATTAACTTACAGTTTAATACAACGAATTGAAATACTTAATTTAATTAAGTATTAATTTTTGTAACGTTACATTTGAATCAGAATAAATAATTAAACTACCAAAAAAATTGACGAAGGATAATTTAATACTATCGATGAAATTTTTTAATTTTGTTCCCAAATATGTGAAAATTTGAAACATACTGAAATTGAGGCTTTCAATTTCACGACATATGATACGAACAAAGCATAAAAATTAAATTGAAGATAAACTCGGTATAAGACTTTTGGTTACTTTTTTTATTTATGTATTGCACTATGCCCTTTATAAGTTTCTTAAATGCCAGCAAGCTCCAATGACAAATCAACCATATTATTTATAATAGGTCTGAGCCTTCTTACATTATATCAAAACAATCACATGCTACTGGAAACTATCGGTTTCTAACTTTTCGGAAAATGCATATTTGAAATATACGAAAGTCAAGGAAGCAATTTACATTGGCATAACGAACAAGACAACAGCTTGTCAAATACGACGGTCAATCTAAACAGAATTGCTTATACTTACATCGATTAAAATATCTCTACAGGATGGTATCTCGGCTGCCGCTGAGTTACTCGAGTGTATCACTAGTCATGCAGCACTCACGGCGGGCAGACTTGTGGATGAAAAAAAGTAACGAAATAGTACTCTTTGGTGCAGACACGTTGGAGAATAGGTTATCTGCGGTATTTAGAGGTTATATCATAGATGGTTTCTCATTAAAAAACATGATTGTTACATTAGAGATCTAACGTAATCATCTACTATGATCTCTTTATATTTCTTCATTAAAAGCAGAAAATGCATTAATATAATGATATATGATGACATCAATAGTAAATAGAACATGATATATCTGTGAGTTGAATATATAATTTGTAGAATTTCGAAGTACTGATAACTGCGTACTTGGTATGAAGCTGCGTACTAGCATACAATCAAGTAGAATAGTGTATCTTTTATCCCACATCCAATTATGATATAAGCTCATGTTTCGTATTATACATAATTTAAACATAAATTAGTTCCTTTATGCAACAAATTTTTACTAGCAAAGTTTACTGAAGTCGCTGTTGCGTCGGTATAAAGACATACAATTACCGAACTAAATTTATGGCTCAAAGATTATCAATTCGGTCGCTTCCATGAGCATATCTGGATTCTTGTCTATAAAAACCCGATTAATGAGACACGCGATACAGAATCCGATTTCTGGAGTTGGCCAGATAATCCAAGTAGGTTCGATATTGCTCCAAATAAGGCGTTCTTATCTTGTGTGCTCGAATGTACTCGTATATCAAAATAGAGCCCAGGCAAAGTGGAGAATGTCGCGAAATAAACTACATTTCTGTTACATTTTACCGGTATAATTCTGCAAGCATACTCAAACTTATAGATCTTCAAAAATAATTTGTCTATTAAAACGAATTTAGCTATATGTTGAAATTGTGATATCAAGTTTTAAAATGTTTTTATTGACTTTCTATTTCTGAAAAAAAAATTAAGTTGCCAATCTAGAATGTTTGCCGAATTTTCACTTCTGTGTTTGGGTAGGGCTTCTTTACTCTCCAAAATGTAGTAAATAGGGAACTGGATTTAAATATTACCTCAAAGATAGTGTGTTTGCTATTTTTATACTAATATCAAGCATGGCATGCACGTACCATATACATGTACAGTCATCACAATAGGTTAGTATATGGAATGTTATCATATATATTATTCAATCGATTTCTGTATAAGAGTTATTGTTTATTAACTTAAATATTGCTGCTATCTTCTACTGATAATGTGTATTTTATTATTAGAAAATGTCGATATTTTTGCCATACATTTTACAAATGAGAATAAGGTGAGAGTTTAAGTCGCTAATCATGCGAGAAGCTTATAAAAGCCCAGCACTTTGCTATATGGCCACAACGTGGACGAGTGTAGGCATCCACCTATCACATTTTCCTATAGAGGTGTTTACTATTTTGTCATTATATGTTTAGCTTCGAGTCCAAATGGGAGTTTGAGGTGTCCCTGAGCATGCAAGATGTCCTCAAGGCCCCTCTCAATGTTCTTCCTCTAAATCTCCAGGTAAAACTTAGGGTTTTAGAGGAAGGATGTAGTGATAAATAAGTGACCTTTTCTTTATATTTTAGCTTTCTTTCGTTCTTCCCGTAACATACCATGATCTTGTATTAAATCAATAACTTCCTTTGCTTTATGCCTAATATTAACTCTTTGATAATATCGTCAATAAGTATATAATTTTCTAATGACCTTACAGCCAGAAAATGATTTATCAATGGATAGATAATCCACACAAATCCATAAAAGTTGATACAAATTTTCATAAATTACATAAGACATGCTGTGGGATATTTCTTTCAACGCTATGTTTATACCATTCAGAAGAATTTCAAAAATCTTTGATGTGACCATACTTAAGTAGGTGACTAAATTTCCATACAACGTCATTCAAGGTTTTCTAAAAAGTTTCCCAAATAAAATTAGCTTATGTGGTATGCGTGCTTCAAAATGAGCTTTATTGTTGAATCTGAAGGTTAGAACTAATCTTTGCTGCGTGTTCTACGTATGGAGTATTTCATTATAACCTACTATTCGTTGATGCTCAGTAAGTCAGATAATAATCGAGTATATAGGAATTTAGATTTAATTTATATCATAGACGTATTTAGATCAAAATTTTTTAAAATATCCAAGTAACTAAAGCTGATTTGACACATTTATTATATAGTTTTATAGCTAGTGAAGTTGACGTAGCCAATACGATACTTAATTTAACATTAATAACATCAGGTAATTAGCTCCTGAATATGACCTTTAATTGAATTCGTACAAATTTTGGCTTACGAAATTAGAGACAAAACTAAAGTAGAAAAATTATAAACTAAATTAAAACTTTACATTAATAGTGTTATATTACCTTTTTTGATTTCCGCCAAGAATTCAGACTTAATTATTGTTCTGATATAAGATTGTAAATTGTATTAAAAATTAATGCATACAAGTTTCTGTTCTTTTAAAATCCTGTATATGAATGGTCATATATTAAATTTTAAACTACAGAAAACTAGATGACATTTTTGCCCTTTCTTCCATTTATTAATACGATTCTAGCTATAGTTCATGCTTGTTAGATGTTTACGAAAACGTATACAAAAAGCTTAGAACTGTTTTTGCCGCTTAATTTATGGGTTAAGAAAATACGATCATGTAATTCATAAATTTAACGAATTGGTTGAATATAGATAACCGTAGAATGTACCACCTAGCTACATTCATATATTCACTCTTGCATTCTACATATTCACCTTCTAAGCTATGATATAAATTTTATATCCCATTTATCTATTTTAGGAAGAGTATGAGATTGCATTTGTGCATCATCACAAATATACGTCCATGTTTCGAAGGTGTAAAATATACTATAGTTTCAAAATATTTAAAAGCAAGTAATTACATTACTCTAAAAAAAATACGACTATTTTATGTTACATTAATGATCAATATCCTGAATCTCCCACATATTTAAAATTCTCTTTATATACTTTTAGTTTCTTTAATTTTTATTTAACTACATGCTGTAATTATATTAATTTCTGTTAACCCAGCTATCATTAAGTATCAGTAACAGTTGTAATAGACTTCATCTCTAGGGTTCTTTATGTTATTTTCTGCATTTTTGTGCAAGGCGTACAATAAATCCGATCTATTATTATTATTATCATTTGCCGAAGTATGAAATACATGATCCGTATCAGTTATTCATTATTGTCTGTCTTTCTACAAAAGTATTATCATCGGAAACATGATTTGTTCAATTATGTGTACATGAGCATAATTTGAAAATATGGGTGTAAGTTTTTGATCAATACATTTTTATTATAATGAATTTTGTGTATCATTGTGCCTTACATAAATCTCGAATTGTAGTGGATATTTCTGCTCATTTCAGGAAGTAGTATCCTAAGATATAACTCTGAATAGTGCAGGAGATTCCTTTGCTAAATAACAATATTGCAATTTTCTCTATAATTTTGCAGTCTCTCAGTTTTGGTAGCTGGAAAATGTCGGTCTTAAACGGTTTTAAATTTGCGGTCTACTAAGTTGCCGACCTTACCGCTTTTCAAACTTCCAGTGTAATTATAATCGCTAAACGTTAGGAAACACGATTTACCCCGGACTGCTACCCCTATTTCTGTTAAGCTTATGTTTTAGCTTTGTTAAGGATTAATTAGACAAAGTGGGTAATGCATCCAAGGCATACCGATCCTAGATAAATATTTGGGAAGTATTGGGTTTAACTAAGGTTAACATTGAATTCATGCAATTATTGTTGTGTTTATAGTAAACCTAGTATTAAGTAAACTGGAAATGATATTGTATATTCAGTATACAATTAGTAATATTTAGGTACACATAGTATACAAATAAACAGTTTTAAAACATTAAAACGGACTTTTTCGCACGTAGAACATTTATATCTCGAAATTGAGTGGCCAAGAAAAAATAACGCATAAATGCACAATATGTGTTTTATGCGACAGTTTAACTTTTTTCAAATAGTTCACCCTCGTGCATTCTCGTGACCCATGAACAGGGTGGGGTGTATCCTATCCACCTCAAAATCAATAGATGTCGTCTGGTAGACGTCCCTAATCAGAATCAGTCGGAACCCGATCGATCCGACACGATTTAATTGAGTGAACGTGCTAACAAACAAATTACTCAAATAATCCACCATTGTGCTTTCTCATGGCCCATGAACATGGTAGAGTGTGTTCCATCCACCTCAAAATTAATATAGGTGTCGTCTGGGAGACGTCCCCGACCCGAATCAGTCAAAACCCGATCGATACAACATGACGTAGGTGAGTTATCGTGTTAACAAAAAAAAATTATCAAATAGTCCACCGTCGTGCTTTCTCATGACCCATGGGCAGCGTGGGGTGTGTCCTATCCACCTCAAAATCAATAGGTGTCGTCTAGGAGATATTTTCCATCAGAATCAGTCAAAACCCGATCGATCCGACACGATTTAGTTGAGTTATCGTATTAACAAAATAAATTTCTCAAATAGTCCACCATCGTGCTTTCTCATGATCCATGGACAGGGTGGAGTGTGTCCCATCCACCTCAAAGTCAATAGGTGTCGTTTGAGAGACGTCCCTGAGTAGAATTAGTCAAAACACGATCGATCCAACACGATTTAGGTGAGTTATAGTGCTAATCTTAAATAGACCCAAGGGAGAGGGTGGTGTGTGATATCCACCTCAAAATCAGTAGGTGTCGTCTGGGGGACGTCCCCGATCAGAATCAGTCAAAACCCATCAATCCGACACGATTTAGTTGAGTTATCGTGCTAACAAGAAATTCCGACGGCAACGACGACACACACAGCAATACATTTTTAAAAACCATTTCTTTTTTTGGTATTTAGGCCGAAAAACGAAAAATAAGCCCAAAAAAAATTTATTTTCTCACTTTTTTTTTACACGATTACATTACTTTTCCGCTGATAGTGAAGCGCGGAAAAATAAAATTTTAATTAACATCCTGTGACATATCTACACTACCTCAAAACCTCTATTTTAAAATCTTTTTTGTACCTTTTGTATTTTTTTAACGATTGTTAATCTTAATCTAAGTGCTTATATTATACTGATATAAATATAGAAATATTTAATCTAAATATTTAACAAAACTCGGGTTCTTGTCAGGCGTCTTTTAGACATACCCGGTATGCTTTGAGGTATCCGATCGATGGAATGACCTCTTACAGCTTTTGATTTTATAAATTTACGGTTATTACGCAGCTCGCTCTCATCTGCAATTATTTTTCTAGCAATGCATTCGCTCTTGTCAGTTGGTGTTGCTTTTATGTTTTGTTAATCTTCTATGTTTAGTATTGTAGGAAAACTTTATAAAGAACCTACTTTAAATAATTTGGTTTGTGAGACTATGTTTCTTTTTTATTTATCTGTGTTGTTTTCTTTTGTCAATCAGCTATATGATATTCGCGCTTGACTTCGCTCGCAAAATGACATATGGTTGTTCTCTTTAATGCTTTCCTCTGTTTAAGTATGGAGGCGATCTTATCTGTGTTATTCTAAGTTATTATTGTTAAGTTTTCATGGAGATACTTATGTGTATATTGTTCATTATATTTATATGTTTTTCTAATGTTTTGTGTTTTTGGTGCATTATTTATTTGCGTATTATAGTATAACTTTGTCGTTATTTATTTGATATATTGTTTTATATATGTTATACCCGTCATATCATGTAGGTACTATTTGTATGTTTCTGTATCTGTCTGAGTTTGTTCATAGTTTTAGTATCTTTCTTTGCGTTGCCTGCAGCCCGTGTATTGTGTTCTTGAGATTACGTGCAATGCGGGGCATGCATACGTTAATATGGCTCTAAATGCCGTTTTGTATAGTAATAAATTATTTTCAACTGCTATTTTACTACGGCTGTTTAATAACGGGTATAATTTACTGATCGCCGTATATGTTTTTTGTATGCAGTTAGTTATGTGTGCCTTAAATCTCAGTTGTCTATCTAGTGTTACCCATAAGTAATTAACTTGTCTTACCTCTTTCAAAAAATAAAACCCGCCACAGGTAGGATTCGACATTTGTCCCGGATCGGAACCGAACGACATACAGCTGTTTCGAACTTATTAGTTCTCATCAGTGCCGTACACGGTACGCCAATTCAGGACAAATGCCGAATGAACTTTATGGCGTATACATCTTTATCGATACGATCTCTATCAGTAACATATAAGTCGGAAATCGAGAAAGGAACATTTTTTATTTTTTGAAACCTTATCTGATCGTGTAGAAATACGAGAAAGGGGTCAAGGATCGCTTCTGGGTATAATTCAATGCCTGGCGGGGCTTTAGTCCGAGGAGTAGTTCTTTCCTAGAGCGATTATGTAATAGCTTTGCTATTCGGGAACTACTTTGATAACCGCTTGGCGGTTTGGTGGTTCCTCTCTCGATTTCCGACTTATATGTTACTGTCTTACCTCTTGTATTTCATTGTTGTCTATTTTAGGTTTTGTAAAAATGTTATTGTTTGTGAATTTTCTTGTTAATACGATTTGTTTTGTCTTCTCTTCATTTATGTCTCCACTCTTTATAATAGTATATAATTTTATTTAGATGGTATTTTCAATTGTGATTGGCCGAATGTAAGTGGAACGAATTGGCAAAAATTAGGGTATCATCGGCGCATAATTGCATTTTTGTTAATGGATAATCTAGTATGTCCGCCAGGTATAGGGAAAATGATACAGGTGCGAGAAACGTTCTCTTTGGTACTCTGGCTGTAATTCTTTTTTCTTTTGATGTTTTGTTATTAATTTTTATTTTTACTAATCGGTACACATCAAAACTAAACCGTTCAACAAATGTTATAAAATCTTAGTAATGCTACCAATTATATAAATAACTGTTTTATAATATCCTGTAAACTTATTTAAACTTAAATTGGATATACAGAAACGTGACACTTATTTAACTCTCCTCAAAATTTAATTTAGAACTTCCACTTAAGTATTTTACATTCTCCCTTCTTAATGTTTGAATACATAATAATCGATCTCCCACCGCATCTCACACCCTTTTTCTATCATGTCATTGGTACGACTGGTCTCTTTTATAAATATTTTTTACACTACTAGCATAAACAAATAAGATAGCATCTTGTAATATGCTTCTACGCAAAATTAAATTAAATATTAATTTAAAAATATAGTGATGGATATTATGATGATGCATACGCGTACTAGTAGAATATAAAACTCTTAAGTACATATTTGAGAAATAATTAAAAATGACGCGAAAATATATCGTATCTTGCTAGCAATTTTTCTTTTAAATGGTGTTGCGATAACTTGAGGTCCCTATTTTGTGATGATGGCATGAAAACCGGGCTATCTCAGGGAGAGCAATAGATCGTGGATAGGAGGACTAACTTCTGATATATGTAATTATCAGTATATGTAATTATCAATTGCATACTCATATTAAAACTCATTTTAAATATTAATGTGAAGAAACCATAAAACACTTACAGATCAAGTTCAGTTGAATCCGACATAAAGTCGAAAATAAATCTCACAATAACTCCAATGAGAAAACTTCCGTAGTGAGTCCTGAATTGTGAATTCTAGCAACCTGGTGTACAGTAAAATTGTATTAAACTTTACTATACGCTGAGGCTATAACTATACGGTATCACTAAACGAGCGGACGGGTAATTCAACTAAGACGATCTAACAAGTGACAAAAAGAGTTAGATTCACCAGGGAACAAGAAAACGCAGAATAGATATCAACAAACACAGAATAAAAATATACGACATGCTGGGAATAAATCTGGAGAAAAACAAAATAGAAAGCAGAAAGCTAATATGAGATATATTAAAAAAATCTTTCTATATGTTCGTTTGAAAGTTCAAGAAAATATTCAGGCAAACAATGAAGATTTTTAATAATTAATTGCTTAATTAATATTAATTATCATTCCAGAATATTACGTTAATAAAGCATATTACGATCAAGTTAACTAGATGTAGCTTTTCCAAAGTTAACTGTATTTTTAATATAAAATTGTATGGCGAAGGGAGATTGTCGTAACAAGAAAACTGAACTTTCAAGAACCAGTTTCAAGTAATGACATTATTAAATTTCCCCAAATGAAAGCATAATGCATACATTGTATACATAATTGTGCAAAGGTTTGTGTGTTTTACCGTAAAGTTTTAAATAAAAGGAATAATATAATTGCGTTCTTTCGCCTAACAATATTCTCATAACAACAATCTGTATTGTATAAAGAGAACCTAAATTAATTTTTTTTTGTTCTGTCCTGTTATATCCGGAAACAGAAATAGAAATTATAAAAATTAATTTTGCCGGAACGAACGATTTAAACAGTAAATGCTAATATAAAATTACCCTTTACAGGCGCAGAGCCTTGGCCAGTTTTGATATAAAAGGCTATTTGACTTGTAAATTTACAGATTAAATTCCTATAAAAAAAATCCAATATAGAGAAGGTCCCAATTAAATGCAAATATTGAAGTAGCGATTGATGGTATTAAATGGGGATTAGCCCAATGCTTCATAAGTTATGCTCAAATCGGTCGCCAAATAAAAACGTTTTAGCGGAAGTACTTTTAAATTAATAATTAATAAACAATTAAATTCCGCAAAGAGTTTATGCAGGAAACGTATGAACATGGATCAATTATGTACGAGTATGACTTCCCCATTTTTTTTATTCGTCCTTAAAAATTGAACAAAGAATGAAACAATAATACTTCGTCTTCATATTAGTCTTCAGGTTAGTATACAGTGCGTCATTATGAAACAATCTCTTACAATCATCAGTTCTACATACATATATATATATATATATATATATATATATATATATATATATATATATATATATATATATATATATATATATATATATTTAATTGGTAGACTGTCCATTTTAACATATCATATTGTTTGAAAATGTACTCCATTGGCAACTAACTGGAAAAGGCAGAACAAGAAGAAGTACTTGCGGAAAAGTAAGAAGAATTTTTATCGTTTAAGCTAAATTATGAGAAATTTTCATTAAGGAATGAAGTATTTAAAAAAGTTTTAAATATTATGATATATTTATTTAATCATAGACAATCTTATGCAAAACAAAAATGTTACAAAGACAAGACTAAGGCATTGTAATTTTGATTAAACTGGCATATACGAGGGTAGTCCCAGATGTACCCGACCTAACAAAGAAAACCTAATAAATTTGGGAAAATATGTCTTTATTTCTTTACATAGTCTCCTTTTAACTTGATACACTTTTCTCAGCGATGTTCAATAGCTTCGATACCCTATTTATAGTGAGATTTGTTGATCTCCTCAAAATAGTATTCAACCGCAAACTCCACATCTTTATTGTTGGCAAATCTTTTATCACCGAGCCATTATTTTAAATTTGGAAAGAAAAAATAATCCAACTGGGCAAAATCTGGCGAATAGGATACGTGAGGAAGCAATTCGAATTTTAACTCATTGATTTTGGTATCCCATATCTCGATAAGGGATCTGTGAACTTATGCATTATCTTGATTAAACAAAACTTCCTTTTTCGCCAAATGCAGCCGCTATTTCTTGATTTCATCGCTCAAATATTGTAATAAGTTCGCACAGTACTCGCCATTGTTTGTTTTTCATATCTCAAGATAATCAATGAAAATTATCCCACGCGCATCCCAGAAAAACTGACGCCATGGCCTTGTCTGCAGACGGAACTGTCCTTGCTCTCTTTGGAGTGGATTCTCACCCTTCAGTTCATTGTTTTGACTATTCCTTCGTCTCAGGTGTGAAGAAATGGACATGATTTCATCCATGGCCATGAATCGACACAAAAAACTCGGCTTTATTCCTGTGGAGCTTCGCCAAATACTCGATTGAAACATCCTCATGATGTTGTTTTTGTCCTATTGTGAGTAATCGTCGCACCCATCTTGCGCACAGCTTTTTCAAGTTCAAATTTTCAGTCACTATGCGATATACAGCTTTTTTTGAAATGCCTGCCATATCTATGAAAGTATTGCATCACATTAAGATGACCCATTTTTTCATGTTTACAAATTCACTGAGAGCGTTCACTATTGATGGCTGCCAAATAAATACTAAACAACGTAGCATCATCAAACTTCAAACTTAAGCTTTATAAGGTTGGTACTTTCTACCATAGTTATTCTTTTCAAACAACAATCGGCATCTATACGTCAAGTCGCGTACTTCTATACGCAAGTATTGTTCCTACTATGTGTCAAATTAAAATACTATTTGGGTTATTGTCATTTAGGCCATTGACGTTCTTCTATGTTCTGATATTGTGCACCAAATCAATTATTAACTGAAGATATAGCTCCGGCGTACACTTCCTTCCTCGTCATACAAATAACAGTATGCTATATCATTAAAATAAGAAATTTATAGCGTTTATTCTCCGATCGTTAACCAGTACGAGCAAGGCTAATCATATCAGGTTATAAAAATCCTCATCACATTTCTACTCCATTACGCTTTTCCTGATGTAGCACTGGGCATCTACTCATCAATTTGCGTATATTGAGATGTTCCATCTATATGTGGTGCATGGTCATAGTAAGAATTTCCAGTTAGAGGGAAATTCCAGTTAGAATCCAGTTGTCTTGTTGCTCTAATATTTTTTTTCTCTGATGTGATGCATTAATTATGTTCACCACCATAATATGTTCTTACGGATTTTTTGCTTTAAAGCCTCTACTGTGTTTGAGGAACTGTTGATCTGTTATATATCTCTGTATGTATATGCTTCACGATTCAACCGATTTTTATATACACAACGGAAATGAGTAAAACAACTACTACGTTTTTATACCACTATATATTCACAGAAACGTGACTGCAGTTTCGACAATTATATCATTTTCAAACGATGATTCAACTAAGAATAAAATACAAACATTCTGTTCCTATAATATATACTATCCAAATACAGAGACTAAGTGTTATGACAATAAACAGGTAGTTAAGGTTTATAAGAAACGTGTTTTCCAAATGGTGGAATCCTGACCATCAAATTGTGGGAATTTCAGTGAATATTATTAAGAACTATTATACAAGGTGTTTATTAATTTGGGTAACAGTAAAAAGAGGAGAATATAGTATATCTACTTGATCATTTAACAACCTAAAATTATCACTACGGTTGTATTTATAGATTTCTATTGCTTCTAACCAATTAAGTTTTAAACCTTTGCTGGCATAGTGTAGGATTTTCATATTATTAATATCTGGGAAATTATGTCCACTTTCCAAGATATTATTAGCAAAAGTAAAATCTGTTTTCTGTAATCTGAAGGATTTATTATGATCAAGGTATCTAGTTTTAGATTTACGTCCTGTTTGTCCTATACACATATGTGCTATTGTACTCCGAGCAATTTAACCTATAAACTCCCGATCTCTCATATTTATTAGTTTTATCTTTGGCGTTATAAACTAAATTTCATAACTTTTGTTGGGGATTCAATGCTACTTTGATATTATGTTTTTTGGGAATATTTGATATTCTTGTTGACAATGTATCATAATATGTGATGGTGGCATAAGGCATTTGTTTATCTTCTCTAATATTTGGATAAATTAATTCAAAATTTGGTAATAGTTTTTGTTGGGGCACCACTGTTTTTGGCTATATATTTAATTGTTGTAAGTTCTATTGCTATCTGTGTTTCTGATAAAGGTAGTGAAAAACTGTATGTAACATTGAATTATATGCAGCTATTTTATACGAATATGGGTGGCAAGAATCAAAGGCGATAGTTATGTCTGTATATGTAGTTTTTCGAAAAACATCAAATGTGGATTGATTATTTTTGTGTGTGATAGTAAAATCTAGAAAATGTATGCTACTATTTGTTTCTCGTTCTATAGTGAATTTTATTTTGGGGTGTAAGTTATTCATACTATTTAGGAAAATTTTTTAATGCAAGCTAAAATAATCTCGTCCAAAGTGTGAGAATGTGTACTCATTTCCGTTGTGAATTATGGACTACCACAGAGTAAAGGCTTCCTCGATTAATTTTTATATAATTACGTTGATCATTATCACTCACTGAACGAATGTTAAAAAAATGCATCAACTGTGATACAGGGGGAAGGTGTCACCTACTGTTGTATCCTACTATTGATGATTTTATTTTCAAAATCACTATAAACAGGGTTAAGAAGGCAAATGACTATTACTAATGTATTAAATGATAAAAACGAGGAACTGATTTGTAAAATAAATTTTCCAAAACTATTATAAATTATTGGATGTGCATGTGAGGAAGACATTTTTGATATGAGTACATTTATTGACGTATTATTAATAAACTTATCAATAAACATTGTCCACACTACACATTTTCCACACCACTAATTTCACTTCCATCAAAATGTTTGGGTGGATTTATTTGCCAATATCGACCTGTTACGTTTCATATCCTTGACACCCCGTTCACCGACATGTTCACTGTTTTATTAAATCTGGACACGTCCTCTGCTACTCGTTTTCGGACCATTCGGGGATTTATATTTGATGTTTGTTTAACTTATTCCCGGCTCTGAGAAATCTAATTTCTCGCCACATAAATATAACAAATTGCTGAGGATTATATTTGATTTCGGCTCATTTAAAATCGCCGGAAAGTTCTGCCAACTCTGCAGAGAACTAGATATTATTACTCTACTGTGGCCATCTAGCCTATATTGCCTTGGGAATGGTAATGGAGGATTTCAATTCGGATTACTTCCGCTGCTTCGAAGTGGTCGAATATGGTCCCAGTAGTTAAATACGATGAACCTCTATGAGTCTGCAAAAATAATATAAGAAATTCTGATATATTATGATCCTAGAATTTACTTATATTTCAATATTACGAAAATTCATAGCAATGAATTGGTGCTACGAGACATAAGTTTTCTCTGTTAGATACCCCAGTAGATGCATCAAATGTTATTCTATTTCACTCCAAATTATGGAGATAATGTATATTTACTGGATCTTACCCTGAATGCCAAAACATGGCCTTCAATAATCACTTGGTAAGTAATATTCCAGTAAAAACTCTGTATTAAATTTTAGTTATTAAGACAAAGACAGTTTCAAGTTAGTTATCGAGTAAGTTGCTAATAATATGCTAAAATTCCTGAATGCCAACCGTGTGACTCAAATCTGTCTTTTCGATTTCTATCTTTTGGAAATAGCTTTATTCTGGTAAAGGCAGATAGTAAAGGGCTCTATTTCTGTTAGTTTGGTGTATTGTCTTTAATTTTCCTCATTTCATTCTCTCCAGCACAAAGTTTTGGTTCTTTTCTAAAAATATATTTCTAAATCTTTGAGAAATATGTTTCGCTATTTCGATGGCTATTGCACACTTTGCTTTGTCTAAATAAAGAAAATGACCTTGCTTATTTCCCTTAGATTGTGTATTAGAACTTGGATGGTTTAAGCCAATGGATTGATAGTGAAAGTATTCTTGATTAACTCTATTGAGCTGAGCGAATATGAGCATATGATAAACATATAAGTATTTTGAAATTCTGGAAA
Organism: Rosalia funebris; assembly: GCA_037954035.1. Classification (NCBI taxonomy): domain Eukaryota; kingdom Metazoa; phylum Arthropoda; class Insecta; order Coleoptera; family Cerambycidae; genus Rosalia; species Rosalia funebris. Next base: position 15,958,085 of record JAZFAV010000001.1, on the reverse strand, counting down.
TCACAGAGATGGCTACATAGTTTATAGTTCTGCGGTGTAAACAGTTGCTTTCAAATGGAAGCTCCAGTTGCATTGCCTCTAGCACCACGAATATATTTCCAATACTGTTACTACATTTAAAACCATACATTATAAAAATGACAAATATTATTTACAAAATGTGGTAGCATTTAAATATTTCAAATCGTATATAATAAAATGATTAGTTTAAAGTAACATCGACAATCAAAAGAATTTTAGTTTTAGACTATAGTTTTCACTTCTTCTCTTATATCTTATGTAGTTTTAAGTTTTAATTAAAACCAGCTAGTTTTATGGTCAAAGACCGTACATCTGTATGAGATATCATACAGATGTACTTTTTACTACAAGATTCCTAGGAAGATTGTAATTTGTTTATCAGAAAGTGTTCTTCATTAAAACAGTTACAATCTTCCTAGGAATCTTGTAGTAAAAAGTAAAAAGAGTAGTAAAAATGCTCTCAAATCTTGCCTTCAATCACACTTATACTATAATATTCTTTACAAACACGAGAGGCAATTTAATATTTTCTTATTAAAGTTTTACTAAAAGAAGTCTTATAACTGGACACCAAAATTAATTGAACAAACAATTCAATTCAATTCAAAAATATCTAAATGAAGAACACTTTCTGATAAACTATCATGATTTATCAATCATGATAGTTTATCAGAAAGTGTTCTTCATTAAAACAATTACAATCTTCCTAGGAATCTTGTAGTAAAAAGTAAAAAGAGTAGTAAAAATGCTCTCAAATCTTGCCTTCAATCACACTTATACTATAATATTCTTTACAAACACGAGAGGCAATTTAATATTTTCTTATTAAAGTTTTACTAAAAGAAGTCTTATAACTGGACACCAAAATTAATTGAACAAACAATTCAATTCAATTCAAAAAAACAATTGAATTAATTAACAAATTGAAATATCTTCCATGATGTAATCTATCTGGGCGACCTGAGTACTTCTACATTAGAGATGTGCAATGTTTTGAAAACAAAAACAGATCTCTGTCACAAATAAAAAACAGTATCCATTAGATACATTATTGGAATCCTTAAGGAAAGCTTTTGGGTATCATTTAGTTACAATAACTAATTACTTATCAGTAATGGATAGCCTAGGATAATTTCTACGAAATATTTGTTTATAGAAAGTTCCCTGACTCTGAACATTTTCAAAATATGTGGTATATCAAGTTGGCCACGGTTACCAAATATCTGGTAAATTGACAGCTATTTACTATTATCTAAATTTATTATGTTATTTTGTATTTCTGGCTCTCATACATATGTATTTATTACATACTTTGTTGATAGTCTTCCCCTATTATCCATTTTACAACCCTCTAATATTTTTCAGACTCTCTCTTAGATAAAATTAGTTGCAATTATGATGATATATGTTAGACATCTAGCTATGTAAGTAAATATACGGCCGAAGGTATCCAAAATTTCATTCACTGTAAGATATATTTGATAAACTGTACACATACGCAAGTGCAAGGAAGCATTCCACAAAAGAATCGTGGTGAGAATCTAGTTTACTCCAGAATTAATTTATATTTAGAATCTTAACATAAACTCGTATTTAATTTTACGATGAATTGCCTCCATGTAATTTTTAACAGTAGTTTTAGTCAGAAATGAATAGCACATGTACATTTGAGTGCACGGTATTTCTTACTATCCTCTTATCCATTCTGTCTTCGTATTAGTACAACCAGCTTTCACAGGAACCAGGCGACCCCATCAAAATTTCACATTGCATTGATACGGAGCCAGCAAAAATCTGTTCGAACATTTGGGAATTAATGATGTGTAAAGAACAAATATATATAAAAATATGGTATATCTGGTGTAATATTGTATAACGGCAAGAGGGAAAATTGATGACTGGTAGGGACGTGAATAATGACCAACGCGTTCGATAAGGTCTGAATGCGACCCACGTTGACTAATTTTAAGGCTGTCGCTTCCAACATCGGTATATTATCTCAGAAATTTCAATATTTAGTGAATAAAGTATACAGGAGTGTTTTTACACATGGATTAACAGGGGTAGACTGTGCGCCATTTATCTTACTGAAGGCGGTCGTAGAAAGAACTACTCTGGAAATTGATGATTTCTACAGTTTTTTCCATGATACTTTTAGTATGTGGTTAGAAAAATATATATACGAAACCAATTATTTGGACATCTTTTCATGTATTTCGGAGGACCGTAGGACATTTTGAATTTATCAGTATACATACGATTTATAATTTACAATAAATATAAAAATATAATTTTTTATTTATAATATAAAATATTAAATGTTGATATTGTGTTATAGTATAACAATATTCTTACCTTATTATTGCCCTTACTTTATTCGACATGGTCTCATAATTCAGACAAATGCTCTGAATAAAGTACATATATTCTTAGATTGAAAAATATAACATCACCAAAAGAAACGTTGCAAAAAAGTTATAGTGCACTTTTATTGATTAGCTCAGCATGAAATTACTTGAATTATGTTATGTTTTATAAAAAAATATTGGTAGTGTTATTAAAGATATATACATGATACAAAGCAAAATATTTTTATTTGGATCGCTATGTTACAACAGTTTCTTAATTTGTTGCCTAGCATGCTAAGTTATGGTAAATAAAATTGTCCAATTTGGACACTCTCGTTTGGTTTATTAGAATATGATTTAGATGTTTAACGTTACTACTTCATTTAATAATCGCAGACCTGGTTGCTTTTGTCTCCCGATCTTCCAGCATTACCATCGATAAAAGGTTCAGCTAAATGAAGAGCTTTTCAAGTCTAATTCTAGTGTCTGTTAATGTGTTTTATTCGTGGAGTTGTTCTGAATTGTGGAACCATATGAAGTCAAGTGAATTAAGCCCAAATTATCACTATTACATTACAAAATACCAAATGACACATCTGAGAACATTATTGTTCCAAAATATGAAATAAAATATATTCTATTGCATCTTTCTGCATTCTAATGATGTATCGTTGTCCAAAATTATGAAAGTCGAATCCAATGAGGTCAACTCATACTACATTTGGATACGAATGTCCGGAATCCCCCAAAAAACAAGTTGTTGAAAACAACTAATAAAAAATTATGTGTTGCATCTTTTTCCATTTAAGTGATATACTCTATTCATGGTGGTATTTTAGTTAACTGTCTAACATCATTTTTTTCTGTAACCCAGTAACATCTTCGTCAAAAGCAAACAATATAAGTGCCGAATGTCAAACTAGGGGTTTCACGAGCTTAGAGGCTATTCTGATAACGTTTCAATATGGAGCATTATTATATAACTACATGTGAAACTTCCAAAATGAATATCTGATTTTACAAAATGTGCATTTGATTCAGTTGAGCATGATCTGTTATGGAAAAAAATTGTTAGGCAACATATATAAAAAACTTACAGTTCATGTAAGAGTCAATTAATCGTTTATTAGTGGATTTTATGTCTTAACCGTAATATTACAAAGTGAACCTATGAGTCCCTTTTTATTCTCTTTATTTCTTGATGACGCACAAAGCTTCTTCGTAAACATTTCGTAAAAATGGTATGAATATCGCTGGTACAAAGGACATAATCATTTTCTGATATGAAAATAATATATTAGGTGATTTGCAGGAAGATATGAACTGCAAACTTTATATTTCAGAACTATGTGAAAACAAACTGAATAAACATAAAAAATAACATCATAAAAATTAATACTATGCGCTTTTCTAGAGTTAATTCTAGATATAATAAAGACGATTTTTTTTTAACAATGCCGAAATTAAGATTTTTTGGGCATACAAATATCAGGAAGTTATATTTATATCCTTATTTTTATAGATGGCCGGTAATTGGAACCCTGCCCAAGGGGAAGCAAAATACCTACCTAAAATATAAGATCAGTATTATCTGTAATCGCGAAATCAAAAATTTACAACTGAACTTTTTGTATCAATATGATGATTCTTTAAAAGACTCTTAACCTTACCAATAAATATTCTTTACAGGTTTTTTCGTCAAATTTTAATATCGAGTAATGAAAATGTTTAAGTTTGTTACTAATTGGTTATTGAAACTCATGTCAATGAATAATAGTAGATATCCTAAAATGTTATATAATAGAGTTAAAAATGTATGCAACGATAGTGATTCCGGATATAATCGGGTTAAACAGATCGGTCCTTCTTTGTGGACTACGAATATTGAGAAATATGGGAAAATATCTATTTGGAAAATTGAAGGCAAATAAGAATTAGCCTTTTAAGTAATAAATATAAGTTTTTGTTTAAACTGGATTTAATATATAAACACACTCCTTGTATCCCTTTGTAAGATTTTATTCTATACTCCCAACCCTCAACTCCACTTATAATTAAACACATACACCTACATAATAAGAATTATTTTCCAGTTAAAAATAGTTCATATTGATATAAAAGGTGGTCCAACCAAAACGCACGATGTTAATTGTAAATAAAACAAAAAGTTTTCAGAGAATTGTCTTAATATTTTTTACTATGGTAGAAGGATCTATAACAATTATGTGTGAAACAAAATATCGGCCAAATGCTCGCCACGGCTTCGGTGGCATACCTCTATCCGATGGTCCATATTTTCAATGACTCTGATACATAATTGAGGTTCAATGTCGTTAATGTGCCGAATTTTCTCATCCTTTAGCTCTTGAATTGTCCTTGGCTTATTGACGTACACTTTTTCTTTTAAATATCCCCAAAGAAAGAAGTCCAACGGTGTCAAATCACATGATCGTTGCGGCCAATTAACATCGCCATGACGTGAGATAACACGGCCATTGAATTTCTCGCGCAAAAGTGCTATTGTTTCGTTGGCTGTGTGGCAAGTGGCACCATCCTCTTGGAACCACATATTGTCCAGGTCCATATCCTCAATTTCTGGCCACAAGAAGTCCGTCATCATCTCGCGATAGCGAACACCATTCACGGAAACTGCTTGGCCGACCTCATTTTCGAAGAAGTACGGCCCGATGACGCCGCCAGCCCATAAACCGCACCAAACAGTCATTCTTTGTGGATGCATCGGCTTTTCAACAATCACTCGTGGATTCTCATTTGCCCAAATGCGGTAATTCTGCTTGTTAATGAATCCACTGAGGTGAAAGTGTGCCTCGTCGCTGAAGATGATTTTCTTTGTAAAGTCACCATTTACTTCTGTCTGTTCAACCAACCATTCGGCGTATTGACGACGCTTGAAATGGTCAGTAGGCTTCAGCTCTTGAGTCAGTTGAACCTTGTAAGCGTGTAAATTCAAATCTTTATTCAAAATTCGCATCAGTGATGTTCGTGAGATGTTCAACTGTTGGGCCCGACGACGAGTCGAGGTTGACGGCTCTTCTGCTGCACTATCGCGAACAACAGCAATGTTTTCCGCAGAACGAACTGGACGAGCATGCACAGGTGTTTTCACATTTCCTACAGACCCGGTCTGCTGAAATTTGCGCACAATTCTCCCGATTGTGGACACATTTGGTCGATTATGCTGACCAAAAAAGTCACGAAGTGCACGAAATGCATTTTGATTTGAACGCCCATTTTCGTAAAAGGTTTCAACAATCTTAACGCGCTGATCAATTTTGTACCTCTCCATGGTTGAATTTGTCAAACACTGAAACAAAGAAATGTCAAATTAAGTTGGGCAAAAACTTGACGTTAAGGTGTGACTCACAATTAACATTGTGCATTATGGTTGGACCACCCATATGATTTTTATATAATCCTATATTATACAATATAAATTCCAAATAAATTGTACAACCTAAATATGCCAGAAACCTTGGACCATATTCTTCCAGTATGGATTAAATCGATGAAAAAATGATATGACTAAAATCAAGAAAAATATCAACCCAAAAATCATGTCTGGCGTCTCTTAAATTACAAGAAAGTATCATTACCCATTTTATAGTAAGAAACTCAATCTTAATTTAAATGGGAAACGTATAAGTTCTTTTATTGCATTCGTGTTGATCAACAAAAATGACCTGTTTGTGAATAACCTCGGGATAAAATATATAAAAATTATACAGACATTTCTCTTCAGATTCTGTGGATAATGAAAGATATAAATGTGTGGCTATATACCCGATCGCTCTCACTAAATTATATTCAGGTATAGACGGTGTCTGCGGGGAAATAGACCAAGAAATTGGTTAGAATGCCCTACTTCGAAACTTTCGAGGGTTTCATTATCATGCAGCTTGTAGAAGTATATATTATCGGGGTATATCCCCGTCTATTTACAGTATACGTCAATATCTTGAAATAGTATATAATATGATAGATTCTAGACTTGAATTTATTTAATAACGCCATAATATTCATATGTATTAGAGCCTAAGACATAGCTTTGAGGATTAAATTTGATGAAACGGTAAAGCAAAACGAAAGTAGGTTTACTTACGAACGGACTATTACCATGGAGATACGCATACCTGCTTTTAAATTAAATTGACTCATTCGAAAAAAACGTACTGTAACGTTATTTGTAGGAATAGCACGTTCCACTTATTTGTTTAGAACGCACACACACACATGTCTACAGTAAGATATTATTTACAAAATAAACCTCCGAATTAGGTATAGTCTGGTTTCCAGATACAGATGGTTAATTAAAGTAAGTGCCATAAATTGGTGAGAGAGTAAATTTTGGAAAAATAGAAGGAATAGAATTTTTATCGCAACATTATGGGTAGTATAGAAATAAACGCTCAGTTGATATTACTGGTATAAATAACTAAGCAAATACACATACAAAAAGATTTATTCAAATCCAATTAAATGTTGGTGTAACTGAAATACGAGTAAGTTATTAACATAACAAAAAAAAAGGGATTATTTAACTTAAGAATTTGTTATATCATACTAGTCCTAAGCTAATTTTATCTTTAACTGACGAAATACTGTTAAATAGTTTTATTATATCTCGACATTTGACATAATAAAGACTGTAAAATAGTATACATAATAATTTTCTTCTGGCTGAAATATCGATATTAAAATGAAAATGACAGCTTCTCCTAAAGACTAATAAACATCCACAAAACGTAGGTTTACCTACTCAGATAAGGATATAAGAGCACATTTACTCGAATTCTTCTCCACTTATATTCGGGAAACATTATACGTCCTGTTAAAATTTATTTCTTTTCTCTTGTCTTCATACAATATGCACATTCTATAAATTTATCATAGTAGGTGATACCTTTGATTGTTTTATTTTGTTATTTGATTGTTTTATTCTGATCATGTTTATGTTCTCAATTATCTAAGTGATAGTTATTTATGTTTTCAATTTTTTATTTAGTGTATTAATGAAAGAAATAATTAAGAACTTATTTCATTACATTAAAACAATCAGTAATCAAACTGTATTATAAAAATACAACAAATAACTGTTTCAATATATTTTCAATCAAACACTTACACACAATATTTGCGTAAGGGTTTCATTAATTTGTTAAGAATGTCTTTAATTTCAAAATCTATTGAACTGAAGTCAAGGATCTATATTAGTCACTTGTTGACGCAATTCTTAGTTAGAAGTAAAAAACAGTTTTGTAAACTAATTGTTAAACTAGTGTTTTATTATCTGTTACTTATTATGCAAACACGACTCTGAACTTTGTAAAATTGTATATTATTCTATAATATGCTTTGCTAGTATTTATAAATGAAGATTTATCCAGATCTATTTAGTGATAGAATGGCACTGTTAACGTATTGATATGCTGACAGCTTAAGTGCAGATTAGCAATAATTCTTGTGCTAATGTTCATCTTAGAGATAAAGCGAAGCGATATAGTCATCTCATGAATAGAATTTGCATTTACCATTGGAAGAGAATCCCAATACTTCAAGGATATCGGTGGCATATCTACATTGCAGCTTTGTTATTTCAGATGAGTGAAATTGAAACGACTAATCAATTGAAAATATACAAATAGTGATTTAGACATCGTATTCTCCACCTTCTTATTATTGCAACATGTTTAACTGTTCCAAAGATGATTTGAATCAAGAATTAATATTACACGATATGTTATACTTGTAAATATACAAAACTTATGGGATGCAAATGTTATTAATAATTTTAACTCGATTTTCATCTTATTCTTAGCGAAGACTGAGGGAAGGCTCATATTGATTTTCTTTAATACTTTGATTGGATGTATTCGCTTACAAATTTATAGTATTATATTCTGAATTAACTTATATACGTTAGAATTTTGCATTAGTATTGAAAGTAACATGAAAAATAATGTATGTGAGATAGTAAATCTGTGGCAAAAGCGGCGGTTATATCAACGCAACGCTGTGACAGTAACGAGAAATTACAAGAAGCCAATATTTTACGACCGAAGAGATTTATTTTTATCAAGAGTGCGAAATGAGGCAGGCTCCGAGTAAACTCGATATTATTTTCTCATCCGGCGATGCAGCGGAACTCACAGCCATCTAACGACTCCAATCGTTGGAAAATTTCCTGAGAAAATCGCTGAAAATCCAAGTTTACGTAGTGGTATCTACCAAGTGGCTTGCCGTAATTAAGTATCTTATTACATTAGATTTACAGAGGAGTTTGCCTATCGTGTATCGGAAATTAAATCGTATTTTAGCCGAGTAGAAATTTAATTGGTATGTTGAGTGAATGGCGTCGAATTTTTTTTAAATCATAGATAAAATGAATTCTTAAAGACTTCACTTATTTAGGAAGTAAAATAAATTGGGATGGAAGAAGCGATAAAGACATAAAACAAAGAATAGCGCAGGGTTGAGTAGCTTTTAACAAGAAGAAAGAACTTTTATGCTCGGGGGTAATAAACTTAGAAACAAGGAAGAGATTTTTGTAAACATATGTATGGAGCACGGCACTATACGGCTGCGAAACCTGGACGGTAGGGGAAGCAAGTAGGAAGAAATTAGAAGCTTTTGAGATGTGGTGTTACCGAAGAATGATAAAACTACCATGGACTGATAGGGTTAGAAACGAAGAAGTATTGGAGAAAGTCGGCGAGAAAAGAAGTATGTGGAAAAACTTAAAGAAGAGAAGAGATAGAATGGTAGGCCACTTGCTGATACATGGGGGAATAGTCCGCGATATTTTGGAGGCAGAAATAGGAGTGAAGAAAGGCAGAGGTAGGCCTAGATTAGACTACTGCTCGCAAATAGTAAGGGATGTAGGTTGTAGCACAATTAGCGAAATGCGTAGGTTAGCACAAGATAGGAGAAGCTGGAGGTTAGCGTCTAACCAGTCTTAGGACTGATGACCTAATGATAATGAAAATGAATTCTTGATTAAGCTATTCGATTCAAAATAAATTAGAATAAATTAATAAGAAATAAGCAACTTAACAAAATGATTATTATATAGAATGTCTAATGTCTGCATCTTCAGATAAGGACACGATATCCTTAAGGGTTATATAATGTTTTACTTCTCGGAGGCAGATTTTATTGTACACTGGGCATCTAAGGAATACATGATCTATGTCTTTAGGTTCGAAAAAATGACACAGACTGCATTGAACGGTTTGGTCGATGATATAATAATTCCTATTGCAATAAAAGATAATTATTCATTTGGAAAACTGTGCATATAATCGTCTTTTATATATATGAGAATGTTTTAAGATCAAGGATCTTTTATTATTTGAAAATATGAGAAAATCATGGAATAAAGCATAATGATACTCAACTGCTTTTTGTATATCATGTTTGTGCAAAAAAAATATTTCAGAAGTAATTATTTCTTATTAAATATTATTGACGCTAAAGAATTATCGTTCTATATACTGAAATAAGCTAATATTAACAAAAAAATTTTTAATTTGAATGATCCAGTTATACATAATATATTTTTTTTTTGGAATCTAGTTGTTGCGCTCTATGATTACCTATGTTTGGTAGTCTAGAGTTGTTCGTTGATAGCAGTTTTTTAATCAATTAAGGCATTGATTACAAATCAGAAATTCTAAATTTATTATACTCATCCCTAACCTAACTAAATGATCTGGTATATACTTTAGTAGACGTAATAATCTTTTAATAAATCGAACCTCAACTCTCTCAATGATATTTTTGTACCTATAACAATTACGGAGTTGTCAAGTTCTATTCTCTCTTGCCACGAATTTATTTTTCAGCGAGGGAAAAATGTCATAACAGCAACAAATGCATTGCTTAGTTAGTTAAAAAGCGAAAACTTCAAAAATAATTTTTATCCCAAACACTGCTTAACCAATTTGAATTAAATTAGGATATATTATAAAGGTGTATAAAGGCTATATTCGGAAAAAGCAACAGCTTATAATCTCCATAATAATTATTAGAAACAGGCGATATCTTCCGACATTATTTTTTTATTATAACGTTCTAGAACTAAACTAAGTTCAGACTAACAGACTAACTTCTTAAATCCCTAAATTGATGAAAGAAGAAGGTACGTCATATTGAAAAAAAATAAAAACCAATTTCTTGATATAAAAATCTATTTATTTCATTAACAGAAACTAGCCTTATTTAATTAATTTATAAGTGCAAAGAACATTAAATATTGAAAACAATAATAAGAATAGTTTTTTTTTTATTAAAATATTAAAATATTCAATTAATTAATTAAAATCAACAATCAATAATTATTAAGTTAGCTATCTAGCTGTTTGCTACCAACTAGTATACAGCCGCAGGTCGATTAGTTGTTCGTCGTAGATACAAGAGTGTCACCAGCATTAAATAACAGTGTAATATTAACGGGACTGCGCACCTTCCGTCCAACCAAAATAGATAGAAGTTTGAAACTTACAGGATCAACGTACCTCATTAGTACCAACATACTTTCAAAAGATGATTCAGATATCCCTCTGTTGCCGATTCACTATGCTTATCGTCCTATGGCCTCTCTTTATATACAGCTTCAATCCTGTTCCAGGACTAAGAAAGATGTCGATTTGCTGCAACATTACAGATAACATACCGCCAAAACAATATTCAATGATTAGTATCACTCCTTAGCAAATTCATTTCTTCCATAATAGTAATGTAGTCTATTTGGAGCAGATTTAATACAAATACTATTTGAGGTTAATCAGAGTTTTTTATTTACCATTTACGTAGATAACTTTCGTTTCATATAAAATTACTTTTCGTTCATTTTCTACAACATTTATTAAAGTATATATAAAACCGTACTCTATAGAATTTATCACTAGGATGACTAATGATACCGTTTCTTTGAAAAAAAAAATGCTCTTTAACTCTGGGAATAATTGTATGTGTAATTAAAAATTGGTATTAAAAAGATTCTTATATATTAGACGTTTGTGTATACCACGCTTGTACCTTATATATTTGTGAAGTACTCGTTTGTACAATAAAATATATCAAACGAGAATAACAGCGTAAAATATATACCTTTCCGATATTTCAGTTGGTGACGCAGGAGAGAAGGCTCAGCACGACGGCTTCCAGGACGATGGCGGCCATGTCCTTGGGGTTCATAGTTCTCGTTACGCCGTGGACGATACAGGAAGTGGTGGCGGCCTGTACGGGTTCCCGTGCCCCCGCCTCGTTGGACTTCCTGGCGACTTGGCTAGCGCTCAGCAACAGTTTCTGGAATCCGTTCTTATATTGGCTTCTGAATAATCATTTTAGAAGAATTAGTAGAGAACTTTTGTTCAGTCGGGTGAGTGCATCGTTGGCTGATGTCCCGTAATAACTGTCACGAATATAAGTCGAAAGATATATACCGAGTAGAATAAAACGAATTTGTAGTTTTATTTCGCATTATTTAGATCTGGCATTGACTCTTTAAGTATTGCGTCTCTCCTTCACTTGCGGAGACTAGGGAGGAGACTTTTTCAAATAATTCATATAGTTCACTATTAAACAGTAAATAAATTATATTTATACGAGAAATATTATTAATTATACACCGACTTATATGCGTATAGAAGCATTTGATGAAAGTAGGGTTCGAAACTTTTTCAAAATTTATTATTATAATTCTATAATTGCTTAGTACTACAAGATAAATGGCTGTATATGTTACTACATAAGTAATATTAGATTTAATTGAAGAAACAGGGTATCTTTAAAACTTACCTAAATAAAATTGTGGTGCGAGTGTTCCTGGATGTGAAAAGAACCCTAGATTTTTTTTGTTTTTACAAAAGTATTAATAATTATTTGTGGCCTTCAAATAATATCAAATTCGTTATTTTCTGCCAATACTTTTTTTCTGCAAAACATACAGTTGCATGAAGATAATCGTACTCATAAAATTCTATTATTATATAGTATTAATATCATCTTACATAATTATCTTTATTTTCGTAATTCAAATAGCTGAAATTTATAAAGTAGCCGAAATACGCAAAAAAGGTAATTTGTCTAAGTCCGATCTTTACCTAGTTAAATTTTCAGTAATTCGTAGCGAGAAATTGAACAAAACTTATTACAACAATATTGATTTATATATAGTTTTCAAAAATACCACCGGCCAAATTCAACATATTTTCTTGAGTGTTTTTAATTAACAGTGACTATTTCTTATTACAGTTATTCCTGTATTAATGAGATTTATTAACGTATCCTTTATTTCGATCCTTGTAGTGTAATATCATCCATGTTGAAACATAAAAATCAATAGGTGTTAAATTCGGTGACTCAGTGGTACAACATTTGAGATCATCTCTGTCAATACAATGATCACTAAAATGAGTATTAAAATATTCTGTATAACATAAGTGAAATGTGAAGACCCTCTATCCGTTTAAATTATCATTCATGATATTTAGAATATTTAAAAATACTTCATTATTTCTACCAAATCGTTTTACGGTGTAAATATTCTTCTCCAGTAAGGTGCCTATTGCAATGCAATTGGACCAAATAATTATATTTCACGTAAACCGATCATTTCTACATAAAATATATTTCAGTACTTATTTTGTCAGGATTTTAAGTGGGTTAAAGCCTTATTCGAGATTGTGTGCTGTTGAGCATGAATACACAACTATGTTGTGTAAGTATTCTTTAAATACAGTTAAATGGACAATGCACCCTGTGCTTTTTAAGTTCTACACGAATTTGGTCTTCTCTTTCACAAACAATAGTTATATTTTCAAATAACCCAGTTCTCTCGGCATTTGAAAAATCTGTTTAAAATAAAATTCTACAACGAATTCTTCGATTTTAAAAGTGACAATAATATTTTGCAAGAGTATTACCGCTGCAGTGACCATAAACGCAGATTTATGGCGTAATCTGTGGCAGAATTTATGATATGTTCTTATTGTATATTACCCAAGAGTTATTGTCTAAAAATATTGCAATAAAACAGTTTGATTTCTCTTTTTGTTATGTTTTGGGTGGTATATAATCATCCAAATATTATAGATACAAGAACGTATTTCTGACTATGAAGTACATAGAGCAAAACTACACAATTATTTATGATAGCTTACATATTGTAATTGATCCTGATGTAAGAGTTGCATTTACCCCAAGAATATTTAGGATGGACGCGTTAGTTCATTTTCTACTTCTGTTGTTATTTAATATTTAATGTAACATAATTGTTTTTAAAGTATATTTTTGTTTTCAGCTTCTATGTAAAAAGTCAAAAGAACAGAAGCAGCTGCAACAGCAGCACTGTTGTAGCAACAGCAGCTCGACTGCGCTGGGCCACAACCAAGGCTGTGATTTCGAAGGGCTCTCGGAGAAATACTGGGGAGAAATCCTTGAACGCACCTTGTCTTCGAGTTCCCTACACGCCCTACAGAGGGCCTACTCCCATCCCAGGATGGACCGGTGCAACGGACTGCAGGAGATGAGGGTGCTGGACACCGCCGTTCCGGACTTATGAAAGTTAGATAAGACCACACAGACTTTTGATATCATGGTCAGCGAGAGCATGGGCAGCTCTTGCGAGACCGCCGTCATATCGAACGACAGGTGTGGTCAATACGATTAGTATGTTGTCGATTTTCCGTGTCGAGATTTTGTAAATAAATTTGCGAACGTTGTCGAATGTTTTATACACTAATGTGAATACATATTGTACAATATTAGATGAGATAAGTAGGGGATAATGTACAAATGATTTCAGTAATAAAATTGTGTTCGAAACGTTAAGATAATCATTAATTTATATTTTTTGCTGTCATTAATAGTTATTTGTCACCTCGCAATATGTGCTGCGTCCCAGAAGGGGGTATCATAGCAAGGAGTGTACGAGTTGAACTCCTGAAAGGTAAGTCCTAAAATTTTTCTCCGAAGTGATCTCTCCTTCACTTCGGCTGTCAGCTAGCTAGCAGTGGAGATAAGAGTGGATGCCAATGGAGTGCCACTTGTTTTCCAGCCTTTGTCAGTAGAGAAACTGTAGCGATATAAGAAACGGAAATGTGTCTAATATAATAGGAAGGTTAATTCTGTAGTATCATTGTCGATATAAGCAAATCTAACCTCCACCGTCCTTTGCAGTCACTTTGTTATAAACCAAACTGTCAGTAAAAAATTATAATAAATGATAATTGAAAAATAGTATAACAAGTAATTTCGTTTTAATCAGGCAAGTTTATTTTAATTTGAAGGACAAAATTGATATCAATGTACATTCCTAAATATCACATTACAGAAGTATTGTATTTATTTATAAACAATACCAAGAATCATTCATTTTAACAAGGAAAAATCCTATTAAAGGTCTAGTCATGAATAATTATCGTTTGAGATAATCGATTTTGTAAACAATACGGAAGAAATTATATTTTTTTTTTAGAAATTCACTATCTATAACACACCCTAGAACGTTATTCGCAGACAGTGTTTGAATATAAAAAATTTTTAAGTTTCGATTTTTATCTCGATTAATAACTAATGAATTACATTAATAGGTGTTATTTTAGGCTATAAAGGGATGACTTTTTGAATTTATGGTTAGATATAGATGTTTTCCGTCTCTAAAGAAATATATAACTTGATATAGTTTATTTCATCGCTATTTTCTAAATAAAAAATCTCAAAACATAACTTTGGCTTGTTTTATGACAAGGCTCAGGTAGACTCTTCCGTTTATTAGCAAGATAACAGAGTTTTTTATTTGGCAAATAGCGATTAAATGAATAGTACAATCAAATTATCACCACAATGACAGTAATGATAAAGTTGTGTGAACTTCCTGAACAGTTTTGTGTTAATCATTATAGGTATATACAATCCAAGGCAATTTATTTATTCAGAGAAGTGGTTTTCAATGCCAAGGTCGCTTATTTAAACTGAATTCATGACTGGATTTTGTTTATTTACTCACTGGTTACCGCCCTTAATTTATTCGTTTAAATTCGACGCAGGTACCAGGTGAATCACTGAAACCATGAGATGCACATTAATGATACAGAATAATAATTAGTTAAACATTTTCGTGGAATTTAGTGGGCTTGTAAATAAAGCGTCAAAACAAATTATTTGTTATTGAGAAGTATAATTAAATTAAATATTTTTATTAGTAGTTTCCTTAAATAAATAGCGTTTATAGAGGGAAAGTTTTTGCTTTCTATATACAATTTTTCTATCTGCTCTATGCCTTAAAAGCATATGTACTGACTAATGAAACTAAAAGGAAATTAAACAGAATGTTTTATATCACAGCTTAGTATACAGTAACTTATAAGTCGGAAATCGAGAAAGGAACCACCAAGCCGCCAAGCGGCTATCAAAGTAGTTCCCGAATAGCAAAGCTATTACATAATCGCTCTAGGAAACAACTACTCCTCGGGCTAAAGCCCCGGCAGGCATTGAATTATACCCAGAAGCGATCCTCGACCCCTTTCTCGTGTTTCTGCACGATCAGATAAGGTTTCAAAAAATAAAACCAGCCACAGGTAGGATTCGACATTTGTCCCGGATCGGATATTTGACAATTCATACATGGAATATTTCCATTTCATACAGCATTTAGCTTTGGACTTCGTATTTATCTAGTTTATATATAATAGGATTAATAATACATAATAGGATTCATCTAGTCCATATAATATGTTTCTATAAAACTGACTACATTTAATGTAAACTGTTCAATAAATCTATAGAGTAGTTACATGATCCATTCAAGCTTGTAATATTTCAGTAATTTCCAAAGCGTAAAATGTGATAATTTAAAACCCCTTGTTCCTAGTTATGAAACATATAACTTGACCAAATTATCAATTCAAGAATCTTTATGGATTTTATAGTCATTTTTGTTAAATAGACCTCATATTTTATAGTTTTTAGACAAATATACAGTAATTTAATAGTATTTAGTAAACCTAGAATTGTCTAGTATCGGTATATATAGTATATATATATATATATATATATATATATATATATATATATATATATATATATATATATATATATATATATATATATATAAAGGGTGGTCCAACCATAATACACGATGTTAATTGTGAGTCACACCTTAACGTCAAGTTTTTTACCCAACTTAATTGGACATTTCTTTGTTTCAGTGTTTGACAAATTCAACCATGGAGAGGTACACAATTGAGCAGCGCGTTAAGATTGTTGAAGCCTTTTACGAAAATGGGCGTTCAAATCAAAATGCATTTCGTGTACTTCGTGACTATTTTGGTCAGCATAATCGACCAAATGTGTCCACAATCGGGAGAATTGTGCGAAAATTTCAGCAAACCGGGTCTGTAGGAAATGTGAAAACACCTGTGCATGCTCGCCCAGTTCGTTCTGCGGAAAAAATTGCTGTTGTTCGCGATAGTGTAGCAGAAGAGCCGTCAACCTCGATTCGTCGTCGTGCCCAACAATTGAACATCTCACGAACATCACTGATGCGAATTTTGAATAAAGATTTAAATCCACACGCTTACAAGGTTCAATTGACTCAAGAGCTGAAGCCTACTGACCATTTCAAGCGTCGTCAATACGCCGAATGGTTGGTTGAACAGACAGAAGTGAATGGTGACTTTACAAAGAAAATCATCTTCAGCGACGAGGCAACTTTCACCTCAGTGGATTCGTTAACAAGCAGAATTGCCGCATTAGGACAAATGAGAATCCACGAGTGATTGTTGAAAAGCCGATGTATCCACAAAGAGTGACTGTTTGGTGCGGTTTATGGGCTGGCAGCGTTATCGGGCCGTACTTCTTCGAAAATGAGGTCGGCCAACCAGTTATCGTGAATGGTGTGCGCTATCGCGAGATGATAACGGACTTCTTGTGGCCAGAAATTGAGGATATGGACCTGGACGATATGTGGTTCCAACAGGATAGTGCCACTTGCCACACAGCCAACGAAACAAGGGCACTTTTGCACGAGAAATTCAATGGCCGTGTTATCTCACGTCGTGGCGATGTTAATTGGCCGCCACGATCATGTGATTTGACACTAGATCCTTCTATCAAATAAAAGATAGTTCTCTGAAAACTTTTTGTTTTATTTATAATTAACATCGTGCGTTTTGGTTGGACCACCTTATATATATATATATATATATATATATATATATATATATATATATATATATATATATATATATATATATATATATATATATATATATATATAAGGTGGTCCAACCAAAACGCACGATGTTAATTATAAATGAAACAAAAAGTTTTCAGAGAACTATCTTTTATTTGATAGAAGGATCTAGTGTCAAATCACATGATCGTGGCGGCCAATTAACATCGCCACGACGTGAGATAACACGGCCATTGAATTTCTCGTGCAAAAGTGCCCTTGTTTCGTTGGCTGTGTGGCAAGTGGCACTATCCTGTTGGAACCACATATCGTCCAGGTCCATATCCTCAATTTCTGGCCACAAGAAGTCCGTTATCATCTCGCGATAGCGCACACCATTCACGATAACTGGTTGGCCGACCTCATTTTCGAAGAAGTACGGCCCGATAACGCTGCCAGCCCATAAACCGCACCAAACAGTCACTCTTTGTGGATACATCGGCTTTTCAACAATCACTCGTGGATTCTCATTTGTCCTAATGCGGCAATTCTGCTTGTTAACGAATCCACTGAGGTGAAAGTTGCCTCGTCGCTGAAGATGATTTTCTTTGTAAAGTCACCATTCACTTCTGTCTGTTCAACCAACCATTCGGCGTATTGACGACGCTTGAAATGGTCAGTAGGCTTCAGCTCTTGAGTCAATTGAACCTTGTAAGCGTGTGGATTTAAATCTTTATTCAAAATTCGCATCAGTGATGTTCGTGAGATGTTCAATTGTTGGGCACGACGACGAATCGAGGTTGACGGCTCTTCTGCTACACTATCGCGCACAACAGCAATTTTTTCCGCAGAACGAACTGGGCGAGCATGCACAGGTGTTTTCACATTTCCTACAGACCCGGTTTGCTGAAATTTTCGCACAATTCTCCCGATTGTGGACACATTTGGTCGATTATGCTGACCAAAATAGCCACGAAGTACACGAAATGCATTTTGATTTGAACGCCCATTTTCGTAAAAGGCTTCAACAATCTTAACGCGCTGCTCAATTGTGTACCTCTCCATGGTTGAATTTGTCAAACACTGAAACAAAGAAATGTCCAATTAAGTTGGGTAAAAAACTTGACGTTAAGGTGTGACTCACAATTAACATCGTGCATTATGGTTGGACCACCCTTTATATATATATATATATATATATATATATATATATATATATATATATATATATATACTATATATACCGATACTAGACAATTCTAGGTTTACTAAATACTATTAAATTACTGTATATTTGTCTAAAAACTATAAAATATGAGGTCTATTTAACAAAAATGACTATAAAATCCATAAAGATTCTTGAATTGATAATTTGGTCAAGTTATATGTTTCATAACTAGGAACAAGGGGTTTTAAATTATCACATTTTTCGCTTTGGAAATTACTGAAATATTACAAGCTTGAATGGATCATGTAACTACTCTATAGATTTATTGAACAGTTTACATTAAATGTAGTCAGTTTTATAGAAACATATTATATGGACTAGATGAATCCTATTATGTATTATTAATCCTATTATATATAAACTAGATAAATACGAAGTCCAAAGCTAAATGCTGTATGAAATGGAAATATTCCATGTATGAATTGTCAAATATTAAAGAAAAATACGATATTTATACTATTACTTATACTGCAAAATTACTGTCAGTATTATTTAAAACCATGTTTTTGATAGCTAGTATTATTCATTCGTGATCTTGGTTCGATTTCCTGTGCCGGCACTGAGAATGTCGATGGCAATGGGTATTGTCTGCATGTTTCCAATGTATATCCTCTATATGAACAGCTTCAGCTTTATATTTGGGAGATTGTCTAATTTATGTGGTGTATTTTATGTTTTTCATTTCTTCCCTTTGAACATGTTTTTTATTAATTTCCATGTTTGGTGTAATAGAAAACAAAAATTATATGTTTAAGATGCAAGTTTAAGGTTTTCATTAATCAATGTTTTTTTCATAATAAACCCTTACTGCCCTCTGAGCAGATTACAGAACTAAGTGTTAAAAAAATTAATCAGCATATATGTATATCCTAATTAGACTTAATTTTTATTTAAGCAACAAGTATGTTATACGTTATGTATACACATTTATCGTATTTGAAATATTGAAAACTTACGTTTGTCTCATACTTACTAACTTTTGATAATTATAAAATAACGAGGTTTGGTTAAATAATGCAAGTTGTAATTTTGATTCTAAATTTAAAAATAGGTATAATTATTTCTACGTGAATGAAGTACTCATAAACTGGAATTTTAGGTTTATTTAGGTAACTCTCCATTACGTGTGTTACTATTCATATCATAGTGAAAAACTTTTTTTTCATATTGTATACGCTTATCTGACTCAGTTTATTCCGTGATAAATACATTTATATTTATAAACGTTGATTATTTTTGCATATTTATAAGACACCTTCGTCTATAATTAATAATCACAGCGGATGGAAAGTTTTTTAAAATGTTCAAATAAATGTAAATGTACAAAATCTACAATTTTTTGTACAATTATTAGCTTTCGTCTATAAATAACAATAGTGAGAATGACAAGATAATAAGATCGATGTTTCTTAATTTGTTTTTATTTGTAACAAAAAATAGGTTTGTTTATGTTAGACTTCTTTATATGCATTAATTTAGGAAAATTTTCATCAAGTAATTTGATCTAGAAAGAACTAAAACACAACAACGACAATTACCAAATTAGAGTTACATAATAGGAAGCTGTATCATAGTTTCCTGTCATTCTATAATTTTATGAGAATAATTATAAACAAGATTGTGAATCTTAAATACTAGTTTCACCAAACTAGTATTCCTACCAAAGAGTAACCAAATTCTTACTGACAATAAATAAAGAACAGAGATTTTGAAGTTGTAGAAGACAGGAAAGGTCTAAGCGTTTTTATGTTTGTCCTTATATTCTTAGCTCTAAATAATGTATATATATATATATAATTCATTTATAATTTTAATGTAAGAATAGCATAGGAATATATTAAAACAACCCCTCTGTTAAATTATATTCTGAATAATGTAAGCAAATCTGTTTCTATATCTATACTAGTGACGTAACTAACAGAATTCTACATGTTCTGTTAATAAAAGTGCCCAGAGTCTTTAGAAGTTAGTCTCAAGAAATACCATTATTCCCATTAATAATTAACTTACATAATTTTACTTGATTTTAAATTCAAATAAATAATTATATTACGCGGGTTGGACCGCGTCTGTAATTATTATTATTTCGACATTTTAGCGTAGAAAAAAAAATTTATTTAAAAAAAAAAACAAAACCTCTAGTTTCCTCCGCTCTCCTAAAGACACCGTCCGCAACGAACTCAACGGAGTGTATGAAATTCCCTGCGCCCAATGTCCCCAAAACTGCATCGGTCAAACCAACAGACGTATATCTAAGAGAGTTTATGAACACAACCTTGCTGTTCGCAAGGCTTTTCACTGTTCCGACACTACCAACAGACAGGACACATGCTTGACTTTCAGAAGTTTGACTAAAAAAATTGCTACAATGAAAACAGATCATAGAAGAATAATCCGGGAAAGCATTCAGATTGGAAAACGACCAGACTGCTTAAACAAACGTGACGACAGCCAAATATTACCCAACGTCTGGAAATTACTAATTACACGTCTCCGCTCTACCGTTCGTACCACACCAGAGTTCGATTTGACAACTAGGCAGATTGAGATTTCGGTAAAAACTAGTAACGAATCCTGGGGAGTAGGCAGATTGAAACCCTAGCGGCAAGTTACATACCATTCCTGAACACGACTTCTTCCTAAAATTTCGAACCGAGGGGTAGGCAGATTGAGGGCTCGGCTAGAACTAATACCCTTTCCTAATATTCCTTCAATCCTTAATCCCTGATTTCTTGAAAATGGCTCCAAAATGAGAGCCGAAACGTCGAAATAATAATAATTATAGACGTGGTTCAACCCGGACTTTAGATTTTTGTATTCTTCCTCTGACTTTATAGATGCCTTCTTCCATTGATCACATTTATTTTCTCTAATACAACCAAATTCTGCACATAACATTAAAATACTACAAGATAAGTGCATTATTTTTTCAATGGAGTATAGGTCAAGATTAATTGAGAAACATAGTCCCGTGATTATATTGTTACGCCACTGCTTCGTATCAACTGCAGTTCATTTTTTTTTTGTTACAAATATGAAAAAATATATAAAATGTAAAATTATGCAAAAACAATTCTTTAATACTTTAGAAACTTATATATATATATATATATATATATATATATATATATATATATATATATTCATTCAATATAATAATATTAAATGGTATATGCCCACAACTTGTAGGCTGTAAAATTTATTATCTTTTCACCTTTCGCTCAAAAATAGAGAAAAAATTAAAAATTATATAAAAGGAGCATACTTAACAGAAGAAAGTAATTTAAAGTTTTAAGTTTGTTGGACTTTCTGGTAATTTATAGAATAAAAAAATTAAGTTGATAATATACGTATGCACGTGAGAATTTTGCATTCCATTTTACAGTTTTTCTCTTCCGAAAGTCCGGAATGTTATCCTAAGATAATAATTTCACATTTTCAAGCAAAAGTCTACAGTAAAAAGCTCTTATTATTTATATTTTCATGAAACCCTGTTTCATGAAATTATATATTACGTGAAAGATAATATGAAGTAACAGTTATGGAAGCTTCAATTATCATTATTCATCATTAGCTCATTTCTGGTATATAATACAAAGTCGCTTATAGCCTCCAGGTATGTACATTAAAAATTTTCATTTGTGAAAATTTGGGTCATTTGAACATATTTTTCGCTGTCGAGGTGTCAAAAGATAGCATAAAGAAAGTCTCACTTACCCAATTCTATTCTATTATGTTATATGGGTTTGATCTTCATCAGCCACTGATCGCATGGGTAGTCCCTTGGCGATCCCCTCTTATCCGGGTCATTATCCAAAAATGCTATCCCATAAAAGGAGCAATTTAAGCACGTCCCCCGCCTGAAGTCTCGCCTCCTTTAGGATAATAGGTATCCCCAATATAAGGTACCTCTTCTCATCCAGTCCGGGCAGGTGTAAAGAAGATGAATCGGGGTTTCCTCGTCTTCTTTACAGTATCTGCAGGCCGGGCTGTCAGTCAGCCTCAACTTGTGCTTATATGCATTCAGGCTACTATGGTGGCCCGTAATGATTCCCACCAGGGTTTTGGCTTTTGTGTCTGTTCAATTTAATGAATTCTTGGGCCCATTTCTCAATCTATGAGTATTCGATGAAGAGGTTGGTTATTCGACAACCCGTTACTCCTCTCCATCTTTTATTGTCTGACAGGGCAAAGAGACATCTGGTCTCTTGCCCAGCCATTGATGCGGTCTCTGATCAGATTCCGACTTAATCCCACTGCAGGTTCTGGTCCATAGAGGTTTTCCCTGGTCCCTAGTCTGGCAATGTCATCGGTCATCTGCAATTAGATAACGTACATGCCTCTAGGTATGTACATTAAAAATTTTCATTTGTGATTGAGTTATTTGAACATATTTCTTTGCTCCTGGGGTATCAAAAGATAGCATAAAGAAAGTTTCCACTTCAGAATATGAACGATGGTGGCGTGAAAATAAAACCTTACCGAAATTTAAAATACTCTCTGTAGTAGCTTCGATTACATCAATTTTTTTTGTTTACATTAACTTTGTTAAAACTAATTGAATGGTTTTTAAGTGTTCTAAATTAAATTAAAATAATGAATATAACATTTTACATTGTAATAATAATTGAGAAATTAAGAAAATATAAAGAAAAATGTCTTCGATAAATTAATACATATAAACTAGTAATACTATTTTACTAAAGTACTATTTTACTATCGACTAATAACCCTTTATTTATATTTTAGCCGTTTGCCGTTCATAGTTCCTGTAGACGTTAATATATTAGGCCGTTATGATCAAGGTTAATAGTATGATGTAATAACATCCGAAGTTATGATTAATTCGGACCTGATTAGAAAAGCAAGTGCTGATTTTAGCCATTTATGTAGTTAATTATATCTCTAATATTAAATTCCTTTGATGACACTATACCGGATGGTACGTTTCTAAGGCCACCAATTAGTGTCCCATTTGAACGGATACAATTTTGGATTAAAGAATTGTCCACATTTTCTCCGTACTTAACTTATTTCATAAGGACTAAACACATAAAATATTCGTGGATTTGTATTTCTTTCTCTATTAGTGCTTGCTAATATAATGAAATTTCATAGATTTCATTCAACTTTTTGAAAATTTTTGGAAACTTCTTAAGATCATATTAGAGAAAGAAAAAGTTTTTTTCTCTTATAAGATACTATAATATTCATATTTGTTGAAACATTTCCATAACAGTATATATAAACATATTCTATAAACATTTACATATTTTTTATATTTAACAATACGAAACTTCTATATTTAGAACTCTATAGAATTCATTTTTATCAAAAAAGAGGAGACTGCAATTTAAAACTGCTATGATGCACAATTCATATACAAAATCTGAAAAAAAAATTAATTTATCAATTCATGTCCTTTTAACAAATTAAAATTGAGTATCAATATAATGCAAAGTTTTACTACTAGAGGGTAACATTCAAACTACAGAAATAAGGAGTTTATACTCCAACCCTTCTGCAAATGCCTTATATAATAAGGACTAAATAAATTAGGTCAAGACAGCTATTCTCTTGGCTATATGCGAGCGTTCGGCGTTTGACATATAGCCAGAATAGCTGTTTTGACCTAATTTGTTTAGTCTTTATTATATAAGGCATTTGTAGATGCGTTGGAGTATAAACTCCTTATTTCTGTAGTTTAAATGTTACCCTCTGGTAGTAAAACTTTGTATTATATTGATGATATCAAGTTTTCACTTCGATTTAGATTGTTCGAAACTACCAAGAGATGGCGTTTGGTACGTTCTACTGCGGTGGAACGTAGCAACGTCTACTAGATGTGAGCTTTATCTGTCGAAAGTATACTCGTTTACACTGCACTGACGAGACCCAGGATAGAGAGGTCGAAACCGGTCTGCAGTTAACGGTATCCTGAGATAGGTGACACTTTGCATCTTTCTTGGTGGTTTTGGAACAATCACTGTACTTTTAGTGCTAACTCTGTTAGACGAAAATACGACAAATTTTGTCATGTAATTCAGCGCTCGGCGTTTGGCATATAGCCAGGAGAATAGTTGTTTTGACCTAATTTGTTTAGTCCTTATTATATAAGGCATTTGCAGATGGGTTGGAGTATAAACTCCTTATTTCTGTAGTTAAAATTGAGTATTTTTGAAAAATTCAGTTCAGTACCAAATTGTGATATTGTGCGAGACGTCACCATTCTCACTAAGAAATATCTTTGACTTAAAATCAAAAGCTAAAAAACACATTCCTTAAAATCAAAGAAATATAATTCATTTATATAATAGATACATTTTCTTCGAAAATAGACTACATTATTCTAATAAAATGAAACAATTCAAAGAAACTGAAATTATATGTTCGAAAAACGTATTTTAACTGTGTATATTATTATTTGTATGTACAGTAGATTAAAATCTTATCGTCATAGAAGCTATAAAATTCTTTATAGCTTATAGAGTAATATCTATCTTCGTTACATACCTTATCTCAATTAAAATTCTTTCGGCGAATCTTCCTTCTTCACCGTTCATCTTCCCACTTTATTCTTATTGTTTATTTTATTATCATTAATAATTTAGGCCATAAGAGAAGAATTAACGCTTAAGAAGAAAAATTATTATTATTGTATGTATATAATTTATCGACATTTTAAAAAGAAAAAAAGTATACGCCGATTGAAAACATTCCACGCTTTTTTCGCGAAGAGGAAAATCGTTACTTCTGCGAATGTTGTGGGGGTCGAGGTCGAGATTTGATCATCTAATATAAATAAAGAAGACCTTTATCAAATGTTTCAGCTAGTGTATTGTATGCGCGGGTCAAGTTTGAGCAAAATAAAGTTGAATTCCTTGTAATAGAATTTAACCACGGTCAGTTCTCTGCTGTTACTATTTGTTTTTTTTTTGTGAAGTGTGCTGTGATATGATGTATCGGGTGCTTCTCGTTCTTGTATCTGCATTCTTGCTGATAGAAGCAAAGAAACTGCGTAAGCTATTATGTTTTAAAATTGTGAAATACAATTAATGAAAATAAGTTATATTAAATATTTTTGCGCAATTTATTGTATACTGTATTCATTTTTATTTACACATTACTTTAAAGTTTACTTAAACATATGTTGCTTTTATGATATATGTAAATTATGATATATTTTAATTTTTTTTATACTTTATATATTCTTTACAATACATTTTATTGCATTTTTGTTTTTAATATACAATTTTAATTTCTTGGTTGAGACAATTAAGTTTGAAATAATACTTTGGATTATGGAGCTTTTCAACTAAATATAATCCTATCCTAATGTGAAGGTTCTTCCGAGTTAATAAATAATAAAATTCATATGCCTTTAGATATTTGGTATTGTTTAATAATATGGATGCATATGGTTCCTATGTTAATATCAATAAGTGATCAATAAAAGGAGTAGATATTAAATGTCGCTTCCAAATAAATCTTCTGAAAATAAAAATTTGACACATTTCTCACACGTATGGTACCTATTAGTTTTAATTAACTTAGCCATGACTCTATAATGTTTGTCTCTTAAGATAGATACACTAAATAGTTTATCTATCTTTATGTCTAAATAAACATAAGGCAATTATTCATAAATCATAAACAGGTACATTGCTTCAAATTTTAAAGAATTTAGCTTTCCCTGAAAATGGAAATTTGGCAATGATCTTGATAAAATTAACATTATTATTATTAAATAATAGAGAATAAATGAGAAATGGCAGATACAAAATACACGTTTATGTTACGTTGTTTACTTCATCTTCGCGAAACGCAAATGGGTTAGTTACATACGTATTCGGTGAAATCTTCCAGCAAGGATTATTGTATAGTATATTATTATATACTCAATAAGGCCTACTACAAATTTCTCTTGAGTTCTCTTAAGCTCCAATATATTTCTCTCTGAATCTGAATTACTGTTATAAAAATAGGCTTACAATTATTTTAGGGTTATCTACTTAAAATAATCTTATTATTTGTATAATTTTGTATTTATAAAAAATATGGTCTAGACTTCTAGACAAATACAGAACACTTTAATAAAAATATAGTCTGTAATAGGATGATGTAGTAGGTATGTAGTAAAAGAGTATTAGATTAAGATAATATTTGAATACTAAAATTATATTAAACATACAGAAAAGTTTATAATGATTTTTTTATGTAGATACGCTTAATTTAAAGATTTATTATTTTGTTTTAGCTTCCTATGTAACTCCCTGTAAGAGAGACGATCCAAATTTGAACGAGTGTGCGAAGCAGAATGCTATAAAGGCACTTCCATCGATATTAAAAGGTATGTATAAGAAGATATTATTTTGATTAATTATATTATTATATAAAACATTTTTTTAAGTTAAATATCTTTGTTCATTTCTGTATTGTTTATTTTATATTATTGTATAGAGTGGTTAATCAAAAACGCAAACGGAGCTTTATGAGCTATAAACCAATTTGTTTGTAACAATGTTTCAGGCTCTCCTATTTTATTATTGACTGATACAGATTTAATTGTTCTCTAATTTTTATAATAATAGTAGTTTTTACACACAAACCATAAATTGTAATAGTCAAATATTAGCCCATTTTAAATATTCCTGTTTTAAAGTTAAATTCGTTTTCAAATAATAACCAAGTCAAATCTAAATTTATGTCCTTTTTATTATACATTATAATTTACATACCAATTTAGTAAATGTTCAATATTTTTATAGCTCTGCAATATGTTTTCTATATAATAAAGGAAAGTATAATGTAACGATAACTTACATATGCATCATTTATAAACCAGATCGATATATGTTAGCGATTTTCTGGGGCAGAAAAGGAATGTAGAAAGTATTGTATTTCTTACACATTCATTCCTCTATTCCACCCTATCCAAGTAGCAAATCCAAATTGCACAAAAAAATTTACAGTATTGTAAAACAGTATTACAGTATTTGTAAAACAGTATTTACAAAATTAAAAAAAAAACTGTTACACGAATATAGATAGTCAATTGAGATTTGATTAATATCGTCGCATCAATAAATAATTTACTAAGACACTTTCGATACGTTCCCCTAAAATATAGGTAATAAGAAATAAATTATTACAGTTAGCGATATATTAGACTTCGAAATGGACACGTTTCTATTGTCCATAAACATAATTAACTGAAATTATAATTTAGTATTATTTATACTATTCAGGAAAATGCATCGAAGGGATTTCACTATACTTTCATTGGTAGTACATGCATCACAATACGTATAACATATCTGTAATACTACAAGTGTTTCTCAGGTATTCAGATCCTTTAAGGTAGGGGACAGATATAGTCTACATGCACTCAGGCCATCACATCGGGTTCATTCTGCTACCTCTATCGAGGTGGCCAAACACCGATCTCATTTCTTAAATCATTCTACTGCATGAGTGTATTGAAGAAGGACCCAATTTAAGTCCTCGTTTTCGTGATATTGCTGAACAGCTATTTAGGATATACTCTGCAGTTTCATCCTTCACCCTACGAATCCCAATAAGATTGTTGATGGGGCATTACATAATAAACAGGTACCTCCATGTTATGGGCTGTACGTGTAGAATATGCAATCTGGAAGATGAGTTAAGGGAAGGTGGTCGGTATTTAGCGAGAAATTGGCAGCTTTGGTGGAGTCAACACAATGGGTCCGATATGATAGCCTGAGTGCATGTGGTCTTTTGCTTACAGAATTCGATTCCAAATAGTAGTATAAATTATTTGAGGAATTAAATAAAACTATCTAATTTGTGAAAGTGTATTGGTATATAGAAGTAATGAATAATC
This sequence comes from Rosalia funebris, assembly GCA_037954035.1. Taxonomy (NCBI): domain Eukaryota; kingdom Metazoa; phylum Arthropoda; class Insecta; order Coleoptera; family Cerambycidae; genus Rosalia; species Rosalia funebris. Next base: position 15,929,427 of record JAZFAV010000001.1, on the reverse strand, counting down.
TACTGTACATCGGAAATAGCTTCTTAAAACAATAATTTCGGAATTGATTCGTAGAATTACTTAATTTATGATTAAATGTTTCATCATGAACAACATTTCCAAACTACTTTATGGAAAATATTATAGTCGCATGTTTTCCTGCGGATAAAAATTTAAATAGTGTTTTTGTTATTTTAATAAGACCTTGAAATAAATCCGTCTACTTACGAGTCCGACAACAAGAAATGCATGGTGTTTCCTGGAATCACCTTAATTAGTTAGGATTAATTGTCATAACTTGAATCACTAAATAGTATTCTATTATACGTTATATGATTTACTCAAATTTAGAATAATAACAAAGGTATGTGTAACAAAATATAAAAAGAAGCGTAGCCATTATTTTGCTGTGACATAAGTTCTTGTTAATAGATTAATGAACCTCTTTTTCTGGTAACTATGATGAAAATAATAATGAGCTACTGTGTATATTTTCGATTTGAATAGTACTCTGATTTTTCTTGAAATAAATAAAAATCTCATGAACCAAGTTCGTTTTTTTCCATACGTGTTCAATAGAACTGATGACGACAATCTAGCAATCATCATTATCGTCATTTATTGTTATAACCAAGCAATAATCTAATTCATCGCTGTACTTCGAATTATCTTTTAAAAAAATTATATAGTATGAACAACTTCTTCTGAAGCAACTTGTCAATTATAATTGTTTTACGGTACTCAAGTAATAACACCTGTCCAGATATTGAATATTCATGCAACATAAATACACATAAAATATATTTTAATTATAATTAATTCGTAGTCGTAGGTAAAATAATTGATATATTTATTAGGTATTTATTATTGCCATTACAAATACTCTTTGAGACTTCACTATAGTGAAGATTAGTCGATATATTTGCAAAACACCATGTCTACTACATGCGTAGTAAAATATAATTAGCAATAAAATCACTCCTTAACCCATTTTTTATGCATGTTGTGATGTTATCATCATGTTGATATGAATACAAAAATAATATCACCTTGAAACTTAAAGTGAAGAAATTTACATATAGTTTACAGGGTAGTCCAAAAATAATGCTCGGTAAAATTATATCACCTTATAATGCAACTTTTGTAGTTTTGATAGGAATATAGTTTTGAAATATGCCGATATTTTTTTTATTTCAACCTTAAATGATCTTTTACAGGAAATATGAAACTTAATTTATTTATAGATAATAAGATAATAATTAGGATAGATTACATAATTTGTTTTTAACAAAAGAAATGTTGATTTTTGAAATAACTGTTACATAATAATATGTACAAAATGATGATAAAATAAGTAATCTTAAGAGGACTTAGTCAATCTTAAATCTTTCGTTTGTTCTCAGACTCGCAGTATATAAACTTTATTTACAACTTCGGAAGTTAAATTATTCCCTAAGATCTCAGTATTTTTTGTTTATTATCTGTATCCATCCGTATCAATTTCCAACAAGACTCGGATCCATTGTATACGCAGCGTAAAATAAATCATGAAGACTAAGCAGTTTAAATATTTATTGAATAATATGGCTTACTTTTTCTTCATGATCTGTTTGACATTGAACCCGCTGAGCTTAAAAAAATCAGGTCTTTAAGCGCACTAAATAATGTATTTGAGAATATAATGACATGACAATGAAAAAGGATAATTCTGAACAACCTTGTCAGAATGATCGTTCTTTGTAGCTAAGGTTGATAACTGAAGATAACCTAACTGTAATAAATCAGACTAGTGTTTCACCTTTCTCATATTCTCAAGTAACTATGGTGACCTTTATTTCGCAGACCATCAGATAAAACTGAGTTGCAATATATATTTCCGCAAATATGACATTTCCGTATTCTAAATCATGACACACAGTAATATAATAAAATACAGACACCATTTCCGGGATATGCATGTTCTTGAAAATTAAAGTCGTCGTGCATTTATTGGTGAACCACAACCGAACTGCTGTACTGCAGGATACTGTTGTCCGGTAGATTCTCTGTGTAAATATTTAGAACATAGATTATCTCATTTCCTTTAAATACTAAAGGATATATTATTAGTGTTGTGTATGTAAGATACTGTAATATATACATAGATGATATATTATGAAGCAAACATATGGCTTGAATTAAGGACACATACTGAAAGAGATTTGTCCAAAATTATAGGTGTGGTTTGATTACAAATTACTGATATTAAATAAAAAAAAATTGGTCGTATCTTCCGGACTACATAAGAACTCTGTACCTAAAATAAATACTTTGAATATAAAAGTAAGTGAAGATATACTGGGTTAGTAATAAGTAAGTCACATATTTCTGGAGCCCTGATTAGATTTTAATAAAATTTGGTATACAGGGGTAACAAATCACTGCAGACTCAAATATGATACTATATGATGAAGTGATATTGCCAACTCCTTACTTTTTTCAGCAATTATGTGAGATTTTCTATTTTAAATAAAATACCATGTATATTGTACCATTGCATCATTTTAAATAAAATACCATGCACATTTTATTCGTAAAGAGCAGAAAAAATGGTCTACGATGGGTTAAAAAGAAATTTTCAGTTTTAATTGCATTTACTTATTTTTGCGGTTTATTTTTGGAAACAAATGGTAAGCAATTGTGGTTCAAAATTACATAAAAATATCGAAAAAATTAGTAAATGTGACACAAAGTGAAAATTGCTTTTTAATCTATAGTGTAACACTTTTCTACACTTTAGGAAGAAAATATAATATACAGGGTGTTGAATTTAAATTAATAAATATAACATAATTCTGAAAAAAGTGAAGATGTAGCAAAATTGTCTGTATGATTTTTGAGTTCACAGTATTTTGTTACTCTTGTGTACCAAATTTAATTAAATCTGATCAGGAATGTATTATGTGACCGTTTGCTTATTAATTTTGTAGTTCAAAAATTATCAAATTGATACATATGTTCAAGTATATTAAATATATAAGTATACTAAATACTAATACTACAAAATCGAATATTAAAAATAATATCAACAAAGCTTGTTTCCTGTCTAATGAATTACCTATCTAATACCCACCTATCTAATGAATTATTTAAAGATATGCGTTAAAAGTTTTTCGTCATGTTCGCCAATTATGCTTTCATTATACAGCCCTGAAAATATATTTAAAAAAAGTAATTATTACTCTTGTAAGTAGTTGCAACAGAATAAATGAAATAAAAATATATGTAACATATATGATAGTTTTAATTCGTGGCATCATAGGACAACGATTTAGCACTTGTTTGGGGCCAAAAATATATAATTCCATTCCCAAATGAAATAAGAAATATAAACTTTATAAACACGTTCAAGAATAAATTGGAAATTTTTATTACAGAGGTAAAAATGCTTGCACATATTTAGAGTGACTTAGTGTAATAAATGTATACTATAGAATGAATTTTGATTTGTTTTGTAATATGGTTATGTACAAGCAATTATTTTCTATAATTGTTTTTATTAAACTATGTTTAAGATTTATTGTATGTATATATTTATATATTTATAATGTAGCTGTCGTTAATAAACTTATATACGAAATACGTATATATTACATATACGTGTACAAAATCAGATTTATTAATATTTACGTCATTTATTTCGTTCATTTATCGTACATGTAGATATTTACACTACACGTTTGATATTTATGTTATTCTATTGTTGGTGCTTCTAAATGTACTTATTACTTTTATTATTATCTATATCATGTCCATATCATCTCATGTTGAAATATGTTTTATCCTTAAATAAGTAATAATTGTTTATTTTATTAATATATTCATTTTCAGATCATATTTACATTGCAAATTATATCTTTAGGCGAAATTATTTTCACACCTAGAAATTATTACTTAATATATATTACACCCTGTATTATATGCGCGTGTAATATATGCAACTGTATGACTGTGTGACAATATTATTATATGCACATGTATTTTTGTAGGATAGAATATACTATGCAAGAAAAGAGTATAACTAAACAAATGAATTATGGTACTGTCCCTAAAGTAATATGGGCAATTTTGTTTAAATCGAATCACAAAATTACATATAAGTCATTTATAATATTGTCAAAACGTAACTTTCCACTTCTTATTCTTTGGATCTATGAAAACCATGTTATACTAAATCATTTGCCAAATATTGCATATATGTATAGTGCATATGTATAATGGTATAGGGCTAAAGCCCAATTATATGTGGCATATCCAATATATGCTAAGAAACCATATACATATATGAGATATACATGCCACTCACCTAGATAATGCTATTGTAGTAATATTATCCATTTCACAGTATTTTTAACTTCTAGGTGATAAACACTATAATTACCCCAGCTTGAAACCCCTACACCTACCTTTGATCCAAATAAAGCCAAGTAATACACTCTCTGTAACCTTGAAGGACGTCATTATAAATGGACTTGAGGGCGTCGTCCTTGATAAAGCAGAGTAAGTATTTATTTTGCTATATTTCATAATGCAATAAAATGTATTATTTATTTTAGTACCTCTTATAATTATTTATTATCTTTAATATCAGTTCTAACCCAATAACTTATCATGTCACTTGAAGTGGACGTTATCGATTTGTATTTCGGCTAATTAGTCCTCTACTAAATTCTTTACTATCTACTATATCTATAATACATTTTACAGTAAAATATACCCCCAATGCTAAGCATGGCTTGCATAACTGATATTAATTAACGTCAAGCATTGAGATTTGGTAAGGATATAATCATTAAATAGCGTAGCGGCATCAAATATGTCGATTTTAATGTCTTGTCAAAGTTTATATGTATTTTAACATGGAGACTTTAACGTGCGGTCAACAAAGAAACCCAATAAACCTAAAGCTATAATGGGAGTAATGAGAGGGTAATCAGTCTTTAGGTCATGGACAGCTATGAGTTATGAAAACTATATTCAACTATATGTCACTAATCCTACTGCGTTTTATAATAGTCAAAAATGCCTGTCTAGGAGGAAGGCTTCTATAACACCCGTTGTATTTTACCGCCTAATTGCTACGATTCGGTACCTATATTGTATTTCCAGAACAGGTTTTTGTACCGTTTCCACTAAGATAACTTATTTTAAAATTACTAAAGAAATAGCGAATGTACATAAAAATGACAGACAAACACTGTTCAGTCATTATTGGTAGGTACTTTATTGACATATTATACTCATTTAATAATTAACTACCTGTACGTTACATTTTATTCAAATACCAATACCTGATCAATTAATATAATCAAGGTAAACGACGATGCATTTTTCTTGGCGCAACACTCCATTAAACTGTTTTTTTTTATTTTTGTAGATATTGTCTTGAATCGATGTATGTATGCGTTCTTGTCTTCTATGTACATATATATTGAGCTCTCGAACAATTAATAATTATATGTAACTTCTTTCAGCATAAATTTGGCAAATAAACACATCACAGTTGTCGTCTCCTTCAATCGACTAAATATACAATGCCAATACGACATTGATGGACAAATACTTGTTCTGCCTATTAAAGGAAATGGACCTGCCAACCTTACTTTTGGTAAGATGTACATTAGTTTGTGGAAATATTAAGAAAAACTATGATGATTATATTTCATAAGAATATGTTAAATTAAATTGTAAAATTCAATATACTAAACAATGTAGTGATATCAATTTACATCATGGCTTTACAGTACTAACTAAGTACTACATACAAAGAAAGTATATATTATTTAAGTGTGTTTCAGCACTATTGATTTTGTTTTAATCAATATAAAATGTAGCCAGAAAAGATGCTTGTTTAAATAATTATATTTGAATTTAAAGTTTAAATTTATAGTTTAATTAAAACTGACCTGAATGAATTGATTCTTTCAACAGAAAATCTGTATACCAAGATATTGTTAAAACCTGCCCATATCCGCCTTGTATCTTTGTTAAAGTTGAAATTATGCTGTAGGTTATTTAATTCTTTTTATATTTATTTATAAACTATGTAACGGTTGGAAATAGTTTCACCACAGGTTTCATCAGATACATATGTATAACCTCAATATTCAAAATGAAAGTGGGATATCCTATATTCTCGTATTCAGTGTTGTAAATTAACTAATTCTAAATAATTTTGCAAACAGAACCATATCTAAAATCAAAAGTAATTTCATTAGGTGACATATTTAAATTGATTTATTCTACAAGATTTCAGAACAGATGACCTTGGCGTAATTGTTGAATAAATGTATTTTAAAAGTTGAAATAATCAGAAATTAGTTTCAAGATTATCCAAATTTTATTAAGGCAAGTCTAGATATTACCCCTTAAGTAAAAATACAGCATATTGTAGTGTCCATTGTCTATAAAGATATATTCATAATGCTTTGCTTTAGTCCAACAAACCTTATATGCATTTAATTTCGAATATGATCATTACTATGCTTTGGTGATTCAGCAGTAAAACAGTATTTTGTACAAGTAGTAAAACTTCGTGTTTAATTACCACAATAGAATTCTATCAGAAGTACGCAACTGCAGAAGACCCTAATAGTAAACTAGTAACGTTTTATATTAAAATAAACAATTTTTAATATAACAAAAAAAAATTTCAGAGATGAACATAAGTTAGACAAAATATGTAATAAAACAAAAGTTTATTATAAAATAAAATTATATTAAAGTTCTAAAATGCTAAAAATAAAAAATGTTCATATTTTTTGAAATTCTCAAGATCCATATACTTTCAAACTAATAGATTAATGAAATAAATTACAAATTCAATTAACATATTTTCAGACGACGTAACTGTGAACTATTCCTTCGATTATGATCTTGTCAAAAGAGATGGGCAACAATATATCAACCCCGATATAAAACCAGCAGTTTCCTATACACTGGGAAACTCTTACTACCACTTTGAAAACTTGTTTGGAGGGGACAGTAACTTAGGTAAGTTTTAATGTATAAGATCATGTGATGCTCATATTAATATGACATATATGTATTCAATAACAGTTATCAACCAAGAACTAAGTTTTAAATTGATTACTTCAGTAAAAAAGGACACAATATTATTGAAAGTATGTATATCTAGAATTAAGGAATCTTGAATGGAATATTTAAAGCATTTTAAATACCAAAGACACATTTTTACCCAACTGAAATATGTTAAATGTTTCACTGAATATTACATTACCAAAATTCTAGCCCTATTTGTATTCTTGGTGTTGACGAACATTTTCTTTATTTTTACAGGAGACAGAATGAATGAATTCTTAAATGAACATGCTTCAGAAGTCAATAAAGACCTTGGCGAATCGGTGTCACAGACCATCAATGCTATAACCACCAGCATTATTAAAGGAATCGTGTCTCTAGTCCCATACGATGAAGTATTTATATAAGTTACAATAAAATTATGCAGTTTATATTAGAAAATAAAACATTTAAAATTTTATTTTTATTTGTATTATTATTTCTTTGTTTATAAATGTTTTTTCACTACGTATTAGTAATACTAAAATGTTAATTTAGTCATAATGTTCAATTATTCATAATTTACTTATGATACAAGGAAGTTAAATTTTTTATTAAAAAACATTTCAATATGTTTTCTGTAAATATTACATAATATTTTCTCTGTACTACATTATTTGAAAATACTGTTACAAACAATATAAACATCATAAAAACGTTGTTATAATTATATTTCTAAGTTAATGCAAGATTTCTCACAGCTCAAAGGTCTGCATGAGTATTTAATTTTCAGTACTTTATTTTGAATTGCAAAATATTTGGCTTCTTATTTAAAGAAATGTAGAAAATGTGATCTTATATTAAATGTATGTAGTACAAAATATAACCATGCTACACTTTTATATACTTTAAAAAAGTGAATATGATATTACTTTGGTATTAATTTGTTGTATTCTTTATATCTCTTATGGTTTACATTATTTTGTTGTTTGTATTTATAAGTTTGTGAACTTATCGTCATAATTTGTAATAAGTAACATTATCATTCATATCACCACTTTCTTGTCATGAAAATAATCAGTTTTTCCACACTTATTCATCGAGTCAAATACGTCAATATAGTAGTTATTAATTATTGTTATTAATTTATTATTTTCATTCCGTTATGATCAGTAGTATGATAAATGAAATAAACAAAAATTGTATTCAAAATTGTTGTTTTCCTATTCCAGATTACTTCAAATTTACTTGCATTTCTTGGTATAATTTAGGATTATACCGAAGTATTTTCTCTCTATAATATTAATATAATCCAAGTAGCATAAGAAAATATAATTCAATAGCATCAAATATTATATTACAACTATTTGAGGTAGGTAAAAATTTTATGAAAGACATATAGTTTATTGTTTTCTTTCTAATGCGATGTGCATTGTATATGCCATTCATAAATCTATTTAACATGCTTCCTATTACATTTGGTGAAGGATAATTTCTTTAAAAGCACAAATTCAAGATATTTAAGATACCGCCTTTTATTTTATCAAATTGAGGTACCAATTTCTATTTTTCCTTAAAAGTTATGAAATAAGCCAAATAAAATTATTAGTAAATTTTTATGCATATGGTATAAGTTTAATTTGTTTAAAAACTCTTTGCAATTTGGTAATGCTGCAATTAAGAAACTATTAATTCTTGTAGTAGGAAACAGTATGACAATATTTCTCTAAATCAGTATTTCAACTGGAGACATTGTATCGAATAAAATAAAAATTATAATGCATACTTGTTATTCTAATACACTGTCAAATTTTTAAAGAAAAATAAAAGAGACAATTACATATATAAACTTCACATATTTTTAAGTGACTAAATAGCACAGGTAATAATATTAATTAGTCATTCTTCTATATAATTTATATATTACCTACTTGATAAATATATCTATAAATTTCATTATTTTGAGTTGAGTAAAGTTCTATCCGAATAGACCTAGACGCTACAAAGGTAATGCAAGCAATATATGTAATTTTAAGGTTGGTACCGTTCAATCAACTAATTGAAAAACTTCTCATTATACAATGTATTTTTTAATTGTATCATAATACTACAGATAAAAAATGTATACTCTAAGATATAATTCCACCAAATGAATAACGAAAATAATATATATCTTATATATCATTGAAATTTGACAAAGTATAAAAAGTCTGTACGCACTCATTGTCCTACCAAATATATTATTACAATCTGTAATATATTTTCTGTAATATATTAAAGTATATTTGTCTTTAAATTTGAATTAAACTACAACTTTACAATATAACCGTTTATTCAATAAGTTCACAAAACCTGGATAGCTCTATCTACAACCAGCTAGAGTATATTTGGTTGTCTATATATTTGTTATAAATAGGCAGGCATTCACAAATTATTGTACCAACTTAATTTAATAAAGATATACTGTCTCCTCTACTTTATGTTCCTAAATATACTTTTATCCTATTCTGAATACGTAGTTGTGTTTTCTAATAATTCAATTTAATTCTCTGCAAATTTGCTAATTTTAAAACGAATGTGAAAAAATAGGTTCGTTTTAATACTTTTTATTATAATTAAAAATTGATTATATTAAATGAGTATTAAATAAATTACTTAATTATAATACTTAATTATTATTATCGTAGTGCAATTAGAGTAAATGTATTATTATTACTCAAAGATACCATACTTTAAGTATCCACTGAATATGTTGAAATTTGTATGTAACGTATTTATGAGCATATATATATTCCAGAAGAATAATATTTTTTTAGAAGCTAGTTGTTGATAATTGTTTACTTGTGGTCAGGGTATTTATTGGTTTATTTTATATATGTTTCTATTATTAAAAACTTGACTAAAACATTCTGAAGGCTACCATGGTATGCAAAATGTGTTTTCCTATTAGTTTTGTTGCTTAAAATTCTTCCTTTTCGTCAGAATGTTATGTTGATAATATGGGGATACTTATTAATGTTCTCAGAATATAACTTAAAAATGTCACATGAGGCAATATTTATTTAAAGTATTTGTTTAATACAACTATTTATAATAGTGTAAATACAGATTTATTCTGGTAAGGTGATTTAATATTTTGGAAGCATTTCAATGGATTACGATTTTGAAGAACATAAAATATATGTAATTTTACTTTTATTTCAAATCCATTAGTATAAGCATCATATTGAAAATTATTTTACATAACAAATATTTTCTATAATATAAGAGAACAAGTTATTGCCATAATATTGCGAAATAAGCCACTGAAAAAATTTGTACTATGTGGAAGAAGTTTCATACACTGCCATGATCATTTAGCCAAAGTAAGTCTTCGAAAACATGCTTCAGAGGACTGGTAATAATTACTATTATAGGTCGTATCTCTTCTCATTATCACAAAAATTATTTGGTGGAGTTATTTGTAGAACAATAAATCGAAGAAAATTTCTAGAGCAGTCATATTTTCTAATGACCAAAAAGGCAGCAAACAATATTAGTCCTTTTTTAGTCAACTATCTTTTATAGTATTTAGTTTTTTTTTGTATACAACTCATATCTTGTTAGCGTTAGTATACTTCTTGGATTTTTCTTTACAATTACTTCTTATATGTTTGTAAAATGTATATTCATACTTATTTACTGCAATTTAATTAACAAATAATATTTATTACCGAATAGGCACGTATATGTCAAAAATTAATAACTGCATAGATGTGTGGTCTTGTATTAAATTTCTCATACCATAAGATGATGCTTTCCTTATTTACAATTTTATAATCATATATAATAGTTCTTAAGATAATTAAACATTATTGCGATCTGCTAGTATACTCAATGTTATAAAAGATTACGGTTTTCATCTAACTCTATTACAATATATGTATTTGCAGATATCTATAATGACTGTTAAGGATAAATCTGTAAATGTGTCACGTTTAGGTTTAATTTGCAGAAAAATTGTGAATATAAATTTAATTAGAATAAAGATCAAAGGATCTTTCAATAAGGATACTCGATACTTAAGCACAAATATAAAAAGCTGTGTGTGAGATATCCACTCAAATTTTTCTTTATTTAAAAGAATACTTTATGGTATTAAGTATTGAATATAACGTCATTCAAATGTCCTCCGCGGCTTTGCTTGGTGGCACATATTCGGGAGGTCCAATTTTCGATGATTTTTCCATATAAATCTGGCTGAATTTACTGGATTGCGTTCGTTATGTTGTATATAAGGGCATCAGTTGTTTGTGTTTTTTTCCCATAGATCTGCAATTTAAGATAGACCAAAAGGAAGAAATCTAAAGGTGTTAAATCGCACAATCCCGGTGGCCACTCACGTCGTCGTTGCGCAAGATGACCATGCCCTAAAATCACTTATGCAGAATGTCCACCGTGTCATATGCTGTGTTGTTCTGTTGGTACCACATGTCCTCGGTATCCATATCATCCAGTTTAGGCCACAAGAAGTTGCTTATCATCAACCTGTAGCGCTCGTCGTTGACGGTAATGGCAATGCCAATTTCGTTTTGGAAGAAGTACGGACTGATGATTCCGTCAGACCAAAATCTGCACCAAATAGTGACTTTCTCGAGATGCATTTGGTGCTGGTCTATCTCGTGTGGACTGGTTTCATCCAAAATCCGACAATTTTGCTTGTTCGCATATCCATTTATTCAAAAATGGGCCTCGTTACTAAAGGTGATTAAAAGGTTATATAAAGGTTTTGGCGACATTTGGGTCAACTTCCAACTGCTCCAGAGACCAATCAGCAAACACACGGCGTTATCTATGGTCGTTAAGTCTCCTCTATCAGTTGGATTTTATACGGGTGCAGACCCTAATCCCGACGCAAAATTCAGTTGAGTTCAAAAAGTTGAAGTCTCAGAAAGGACAAGTTCTTGTGAATGACGAAAAATTGACTGCCTTGGATTTTCCCGTACACTCTCACGCACAGCAGCGATGTTTTCAGCAGAACTTGCATTTCGGTTACGTGCGGGTGTTGGCTGATTATCTATCAAACCAACGGACTTGAATTTGGATACCAAACATCGAATAGTCGACTCGGCGGGACGGTTGTGGCGAGGATAAAAATCACGTAATGCATGGATGGTTTCTGGAACACAGCACTAATTTTCAAAATAGAATTTGATGATTTTCGCACATTATTGAACGCTATAACCTTCCACTGTGATTTGCCGTACATTACTAAATAATTCAAAATAGATTTGGTAGACGTTGCTTCAACAACATGACCGCTATACTTAACAAATTTCAAGCGTTCCTATTGAAAGGCCCTATATATACAAATAAACAAGAAATACAAGTTATATAAAAAATGAAAAAATAATACATCTAAATAATATGCATAATTACTGTTGTTAACTTTTTATTGCTTGACACTGGCTCGTTCTCCGTACCTATCAATTGAAAGTAAAATAAACAAAGTAATAAACATGAGTAATTGAACTAGCTAATGATATATTCGCTTACGCATATCATACAAAAAGCAGTTCGACTGGCGTCTGACAAAGGACGTTTCCTAATTTTTTTTTCTTCGCGTTTTATTCAGTTGCGGTTTCACTGCGAATTAATGGTAATGACTCGCAGTGACGAATAATGATGTTGTGTGTATTAAAACAGTGGCAACTAGCAACAAATAATGTTTTATTTAAACAGAAAGTTCAAAAGTATAACGTACCGTCCTAGATTTGTCAAGATTACCATTTTCAAAAGTTAGGTTTCATTCAAAATCAGCTCGTTGAATTAATTTTTTATTCATCTGCATTTTATGCTTTTAGGGAAGACGATTTCTGTATGCTGAAACTTATTTTTTTACTATCCATAGATAGAAGACTGATAATAGTCATCCCTATGATACACCAGATTCGAAATCAATGTAATCGCCTGCTAGAATTTCAGTTAGAAAGATCTAATATTAATTGGATTCAGAGGAATTGCAATTGGTTGTAGCCAACAACAATGATAGTAATATCTTCAGCATCTTTAGTATTGTAATCCCTTGTTCTTACTTTGCTAATATCGTCACAATAATAATACCACATTATTATTAGATAGCATTACCACATTAATGGTACTTCATTTTAATCATACAGAATTCCTAGGAGGCCTTTCTCCTAAATAGCATTTAAATGTGTTGTAGTTTCAGTTTTAGAAATATTATCACTATAAATAAGACATTTTAATATATAATCATTCATAACTTTTATAGACTATTTCATATTTTTAAGACAATATATTTTGCAGAGGAGTGGAATAATCTATACTGAAACTTCGATTATCATTTCTGCCACTATCCAAAATGATATTCCCTTACTTTGAAATGAGTATAAAACTAACATATAACATACTAACATATATTCATTAATCTGTTCACAATCTGGATCAAATTTAAGACAAAACTTCACGTATAGCTAAAAGAAAAATCATTTTTCTATGTAAACCATACCCAGCTACAATGTACGTTGAAAAACTATAAATTTATATTGTAATTTGATGTTAAATAAAGATATTTAAAACTCGATTCAAATATCGAATATATAATTTGCAACTAATTTTCTTATAATCCCATAAACAAAACTGAGCTATCTATTTTTTGCAGGCTTAAGAAGTATATGAAATAGTATTTTTAATAATGTCAAAATAATAAGCAGTACCAAAGTTTGTTTTTTTGGGGGAGTTTTAAGCCTCCTTCTTTAGTTTGTCTCCGAAAAGGAAATTAAAAAAGTATATAACATATACATATCATAAATATATGGGATATAAATATAATGATTAAAGTAATACAATGATTACTAAACGCTAAGAGTAATTATATAGAGGAAAGAAAATACTAGGAAAAACAACTCATTTATCTTAACTATTGCATATTTAAATACTGTACTATATATATATATATATATATATATATATATATATATATATATATATATATATATATATATATATATTAATCTGTTCACAATCTGGATCAAATTTAAGACAAAACTTCACGTATAGCTAAAAGAAAAATCATTTTTCTATGTAAACCATACCCAGATACAATGTACGTTGAAAAACTATAAATTTATATTGTAATTTGATGTTAAATAAAGATATTTAAAACTCGATTTAAATATCGAATATATAATATATATATATATATATATATATATATATATATATATATATATATATATATATATATATATATATATATATATATATATATATAATATGTATAAAGATTATGCATTTAAGTTATTCACTTAGTATATTGTATGAAGATTTAATATATTCTACAACCATGTAACTATCGATTTTGCTGTCTGATTTATTATACTTATAACTTAGTGTTGTTTCTAATAACTCAAAATCTGTCATAAAGTTACAGCAGAATAGTTTAGTTGAACCGTGTATATTGGACAGTCAGAAAATAAATGATAAATATTTTCCTATACATTAGAGTGTTGCAGGCAGTACAAATTTCAGATGGCTTAAACTTATAAAAAAAGTAATCAAACATGAATATTGATTGATATTTATTTGCTGTTCATAACTGAGCAATAGTACAGGGTATCTGTATAGGCAGGTTTATATTTAAGTAGTGTTAGGGAGGCTTATTGATTGTAAAATTGTAAAACACCAAAAATGAGCTTCTATTAAATAATCCTCTATCACACTGGTGTAATTTATCATAAAATAGAAGAAATCGATCTTCTTCCTCTAAAATTTTAAGCCGTGGAGGGAAACGTTACACATACAGGTGAGGACAAACATGCGCATGCTCAAGGAGAACCTGACGTATTTTCGATAGGCACATCGATGGTGTCAGATTTCTTCAGACTAAAATATTGCTCCACTCATACATTCTATGTGCTACAACGCAAATGGATGCTATTTTTTCAGTTTTTCTAGTTCAAAAATCAATGGTAGAGTGTATATAGAAAATAGCATATGCCAATTAAGTCGATAGAGATAACCACACATATAATTATGCTCAATATTTTTGGCTTTAGGTATCCCTGTTAAAAGCTTTTCATTACCAACATTTACTTTTTTTATTAAGGCCGATTCTTTTGGCCTTTTCTAATTTAAGGGCATTTATTTGAAATATATGAGGTAATTGATCGATATAAGTCATAATTTATTAAAAACTGTTCATTTCGTATTGTAAATAATATTTTGTCTAAGTGAGAGTACATTAAGAAATAAACTGAACGAGAGACAGTATTTTGGAAAGATAATTATGTAAAGTTAACATTATTATCTACCGTTTGATATGCAACTTGTGTGATTGCTAAACAACGATTTAGCGATAAGTTTCTTATATTATGGTAAAAAAATAAACTTAACGAACCTTCTATGAAGCAACGTCCAAGGTTTCAACGGAAACTGTCACAATGCCATATGTATTAATTATAGAATAGGTCAGCGGTCATTGAATAATATAAAATATTTTTTCTCTATCATACGTTATTTATTCATCTAATCCATTTGGATTCATTTTGGTGAATCTGATTTGCTTATTTATTTATCATAACATTTATTGTTTTATGTTTTATGACGAAATCAACGAATACTAAAAGTTAACGGCTATTAATAAAATAAATTAATAGAGCCATTAATAGAGCAGTACTTGGTACCGTTATTCAGATTATATTTTAGAAAGATACACAAGAATAATGTCAACAATATTGTTATATAAACTTGACACATTATATAAGTGGGAGGATGATAGATTTGTGATTATTTAATATACTATTTTTTAATGCACCTTGATAATGATTGATTTTCTTTTGTAAGCAACCTCAATATTGCCATTAAGATATAGATACGAGCCGTCCTGTTTGTAATTTGTCGAAGTATAAACAAATTTATTGCGTATACATATATCATTTATTTGTTAAACTATTTTCGACAAAATATTATAAATTTTTTGTTAGAACAGAAAGTTGATTTTGTTTGTTATTTTGTAGTTATAGAACAGCTAGTGATGCCCTATAGATTCCATATACAAAAATTTCTATATAGAATAACACTATATATTAATACACATTAAAAAAATATATAAAAATAAAATACATTTAATTTCGAGTACAAAATTATGATTATAAATAGCAATAGAAAAGTAAAAGAATGAAGTTGTTAATACTCATAATTAAATCTGCCCACAATGAGTGCCCTATCAGTGGTGGTACACTTGGGAAATACCATCGCAGGTGAGATATTCTAGCGTAGACTTGGTGTATTTGAATATATGTAGGCACAGGCAATTCAGTTTACCTTTGCCATCGCTTTTGTCCATCTACGTATTATATAGATGAAGTAATGCATAATACATATATTACTATAACTTATACGTAGTTGCTCATATAAGATACCGCCACTAATGAGGAGATACCTGCATAACAATACAGCTTTACTCGTAAGACTGCTGATCATAAACAATCCTCTGTGGATGAATAGGGCTTATTTCCTTGAAGAAGCTCTTCCAAAGAATGATATAGAACCTGAGTTGTAGCATTTAGTTTCTACAAAATGGTAGACATAAGTACATAATCTTCATCTAGCTTGGAATGGTTTCAGTTATTGTTTTCTTAGGATTTAGATGACAAACGATGATTTAAAAAGTTGTTTATAACATGAGCAGATCGTACTCTCTTTGTTTAATTTCTGTAAATATATTTTAAATCCAGGACATATGTAAACGGATGAAATAATGCATACAATAATTGTATTTACTTTCTAAAAGAGTTAGCTTTGTTATCAGCTATACTAAAATTTGCATTCTTTACTGATTAGGTGACCTTTTTCTAAATATTATTGCAGTACTCACAAAATCAAGAATTATTATTATGTTATCTTAACATCTCCCAACAACATCAATACCTCACTGAAAATAAGGATAAGATTTTTGTAAAAATAATTACGTTATCACTTGAAAATAATTAACTGTTACAAACTAAGTGCCTCGATAAATTATATATATTTTGTCGACCAAAAATCACCAGCATCGAGACATAAAATTTATTTATATAATTTGCAATTAGAAAGTTATTTATAAATTTTACACTTCGTACAAAACCTTTGCTGCTCACGGTATATTAGCAGTTACCGATAGTACTTACTACCTTAATTAACTAAACGCTATTGACGTCAAAGTTACTTGTCGAAATCCCATAAAATCGCCAATAAACAGGGATATGCGTGTAGTTTTAATGCATTTAGTTGTAATCCTGTAAGTATAAATAAAACTGGAACCGGTTTAAATAATGACATACATGGATTACAAAAATAAGAAAAAAACGAGTACTTTTGTTGTTTAAAGCGAATTTAGTGACGAGTTAATATTATCTTCTTGCTTATCGGAATCATTAACCATGAATTGTTAATGATGGACTAATAATTGATTTAGTCTTCTTATATACAAAAATCATTAATTTATAAATATACAGTGTTTTAAATTCAAGACTTTCGTGAACGGTCCACGATCCCTAATAAATTGATAGAAATAAGTATTTTCGCCACCAAATAAAAAATTAAGTACAGCTTGTCAATAATAGGAACAAGTCTCAAAACTGCTATTGGGAATTCATATTAAGATCGCAGCGCCATGACGGATTATCCGCAAATTAATCTCTAGTTCGATCCACTAACTCTTTTCCCATTCTGGATTCAAACTTGACTTTTCCTGAATTTTCTTTAGGAAAAAGATGAAAACTCATTTTCTTTTCAGGGTCCTTTTTGGCCCAGGTATGGCATTGAGGAATACAACAGTAATGGTTCGAAAGCTTGGAGGAAGACATTTCAGACATCTTTAATCGGCACTGCTTTATACTTTCCCCCTTCTTATTAGACCAGGCGCAGGTCAATTGTTTTTAATATCTCCTCTAATTTGGACAGTTCGTTCTAAAATAATAATACTGTACATTAAAAATATTTATAATAACAAGTACCTACTTACCAGACGTAACCGACAGAACAATCCAATTTTTCAGTCACAAAAACTATAATAGTGTAAAAGGATAATAAATATAACAACAACTAACGATAACAACAATAACAATAATTTTAAAACACAGGAAAATAGCCAAAAATGCTGTAAAATATCGAAAATAACACGACCAAAAAGTGAGGTTGGGAAATCATGTACTAGAGATTATTTCAGCATTCGGTCGCCAGAGGTCATATCGCTTCTCTTGGAAATCCCAATATTGGAGAGCCCACAAGGTGCACATCAAATAACCTGGTATTGACTCAGTCGCATTTTGAGTGAATATCGAGTGTACAGTTATATAATCCAATTCCTTACATTTATTTCTAAATAAATATAGAAATCACAATTCAATATTATGAAATAAATAATAAACAATAGCATATTTTTCTTTCGTATGTAAATTGCAAAAGCATGTGATGCATTGCTGGTCAGTCGAGATGAAATAGTTTTGATGTGTATGTACACAGAGTTTGATTCGGCGACGCGTAAAGTGCATCATTTTCCTTCCGAATATTGTCTCACTTTTTCTTCTACGCATACATAGATAATATTGCACTTTTCCTTCTTTTCCTCCAACCTCCCAACTTCCTTCCAACCTTATAAATGTAAATTTCTATATTTGTAATAAATATGTAAATAGTGACTATGTCCCTTATGTTGACATATATCCTTATGAAATATTGCTTTACTACATAAGCTATGGACTTTGAACAGTAAAGTTTTATTACATAGATATCCGTCTCGCCAATCTAGTCTCACGAGTATTAAGGTGAGAGGGTTCGGATTAATATTTCATTTTGATCTAGCTTAAATTAATTTATGGAAAACTATACAAATGCGAGCTGGTTATAAGAAATAAGAGAGGAAGCACTAACTTCATGAATATAATAATATATAAAATGTAAACGAAAAAACATTAATTTACTCAAAAAATTACAACCTTGACTTAATACTTGTTGACTATTCAAGATTCTATTAGACTAAATAACAATAGGCCAATGGTAGACTACGAACTTTCAAATAATACCTAAGTGTTAAATGAATTGTGTAACTGTAAATAATTTTAATTTCATGGTACCTACCTAAGTTTAAAGAAAAAATCTCTAAAGAAAAAAATTAATAAAACGTTTTATACACAACGTATACGAATTGTTTCGTTGAATTGTAACATCATATTTAGATCAAATACACTACCTTATGTATGTCTATGTTGCATAGTTAACACCATGGGGCGCCTGTGAGAAATAATACTCTTCTTACATATCATCATAGAAAATAGACTTATATAACAGCTTTTCTAGCGATATAACTAGAAAAGCTGTCCACAAGTGTACCACTGCATCAGTAGTACATTTGTGTAATATCGGCGCAGCCGAAATTCTGTACGTATGCTTGGTGTATTTGAATCAATGTAGGTACAAACAATTAAGTGTAATTTAGTGTAACTTTGTTGTTGTTTTTGACCCTCTACGTATTACATAAATGCAGTAGTACATATTTCATGAATTATTATAACGTATAAGTAGTTGCTCTACTCGTAACATTCCTGGAGCGTGAATGATACTCACTGGACGAATAAGATTCATTTTCTTAAAGAAACTATCCCAAGAGAATGATATAGGACCCATGTTGTAGGACATAGCTTTGGTTTTCTACAAAATGGTGCGCTTAACTACATCTTCATCTGACTCGAAATAGTTCTCTTCTCACATGGTAATAATTTTCACACATCGTCATAGAAAAGAGACTTATTATTTTCACATACACTTTTGCATATTGTCAAAGACATATTTCTTTACGTATATTTGTGTAACAATAAATAAATAAACGTAAAATGTTGTAAATAATCTGCAAATTTCTAATGTTTGTTGAAAACTAATCACTTTTTCCATATATCATCTATGTAATTCATTGTAACGTTATGTTAGAAGATATAAAACATTCCTAAATCCTACTACTGACTAATATTAATGTTAATGACTAAACTTAGAAAGAGTATATTTAAGAGCATGCGCACGAAAATATTTGTAGGTTGAAATGAATATCAAAATCAATTAATTTAGTGAATTTAACTATTAATACAGAAAAGAGAGCCTCCTATAATTACAAGATTAAATTGAATTCCAAAAAATTTGTAAAATTTTTAAATATACTTAACATTAACTTGCGTCCTAATATAACTCTTTCCAATATTTATGCATCAATAGAATTTCTTGACATATTTTCTAACTTTCCCTCATTTAAACTTACCAATAACACTTTAATTAGAAATGCAAAATATACTAACAAAAATAATTGCAAGAACTTACATACATACATGGAGGTTGAAAAACTTTTAATCGCAAATCGTATGTAAATTGTTCAGATTAACGATTAACTTCAAATTGATCTAGAAATGATTGTATGCATTATGTAAGTTATCCTCTAACATATCTACTACTAAAAGCCTTACTAGTGGCGTATTTCATTCAGGGTGAAAACAGGTTGATCCAACCCTCCCTTTTTCAGAGACAATTCTGCCCTTCTAAAAGTTGCTGGTGATATACATATGTCATAAACTAGAGAAAATTCTAACTTATTTTACATACTTGATATTAGCAATATCTTTGACATTTCTGTATAAAATTAAATTTTTGACTCGACGACCTTTTTTTTCCTCCAGGGAAAAATCGTCAAAAGTCACCTGACCTCTGGCTTTCTGTTATTGTTTGGCCAGGTAGTGTCGGATTCGTATATGCCTGCCGACTAAAAAACCCCTGCTATCTTATCAGTGTAATGCCGAACAGGAACCTCTCTCACTGTATTTCTCTTTGTCATATTAATCAGGATAGTTATTCATTCCCCACTTCCCTTTCCTCCTTCTCTTTTTCCTTCATGATGGCCTTTACCATCTGCTCCACCACTGTCCATCTTTCCCTGCTCTCCAGCATGATTGGGGTCATGCTATCTACAGTGATAGCATGTCCTATCTTTTGCTCTGCAGCTCTCCTATCCACCTTTTGCAGCTGAACACTGTGTGGCCGGCATCGTCGACCTCTTCATAGGACCAGCAATATCTACTCTCGCGTTTGACTATATCCAATAGGTCGTCCGCGAAACAGCCGTGCTTAGTAAGGACCTGTGTTGAATAATACCCGATATTGTGCCCTTTCGCACCATGGCCTTATGTTCGGGATTAACACCCTCGTCCATCTCCCTCGAGGCTCCGCCTCCCATCTCTCCTGCCAGTGTTCTCATAGGCTCTCCCTTGCTGCATCTCTGTCATCTCCCCCGTACACCTCCCGTCTCACCCTTGCTACAAGGTTAATCGGTGGTATACAGATTATCACCAGTGTCGCCGCTGCCGATACGGTCCTGTATGCACTACAAACCCTTAGCGCTTATCTTCTCTGGACTTTAGTAAGCTCTCTCCTCCACTTGTCCCTTCTAAATATATCCACCCACACCGGGGCGGCATACAGTAAAATCGACTGCACCACCCCGCCGAGGACTCTCCTCTTTTCCGCCCTGGGGCCCTTAATGTTTGGCAGCAAACGACTAAGGGCCGAGACAGTTTTGCCAGCCTTTTCCAGCGTCTATGATATGTTCCCTAAACGAGAGGGAACTATCAGTCCAGACTCCCAGGTACTTAATACTCTGCTTCGGCACGATTTCAGTATTCCCTACTCGAAACATGATGCACGGAAGCTTTCTCCTCCTTGTCAGGAGGACTGCCTCCATTTTGTCCAAAGCCAGAGTCAGTTCCCTATCCTCAATCCATCTCCTGATCCTCTTTGGCATTGGTTGGCATTTTTCCTCACGTCGATACCACTTCTTCCGGTAACGACCACCGCAACATCATCAGCGTAGCCCAAGACCCTCACTCCTTTAGGCACTCTGAGTCTAAATACCCCATCGAACATAATGTTCCATAGAGTAGGACCCATAACCGACCCCTGTGGCACTCCACACGAGATTCCCCTCCTTTTGCTTCCGTCCCCGGCCAGCAATATCAGGCCCCTGCAAGACAGGTAGCTGGCGATCATGGTTACAACATACGGTGATATTTCTAGTTCCCGCAGTCTCCCCATGAGGCCGAACTGAACGTGTTTCTCACGTCCAAGGAGATCAACGCGCACAGATTCTTGGACTCCCATACCTCCTGTGCAATGGTTTTTATGACCGTGATAGCATTTACCGTAGATCTCCTTGCTCTGAACCCGTACTGGTTCTCCGCCAGGCCTTCCTTTCTCTCCGTCTCCCCTAGGAGTCTCCCTAGGATGAGATGTTCCAAGAGTTTCCAGAGCACATCGATCAGACCTATCGGCCTGAAAGATGTGGGGTCCTCCATCGGCTTATTTTCATTGAGGATTAGAACAAGCCTGGCCATCTTCCATACCTCGGGAAAGTCACCACTCCTCATGGCTTGACTCGACGACCTAACAGTATCTTTTTTACAAGATCTCTACAATAGATGACAGAGAATTAATTTAGATAACGATGACTATATTATTGTTAATTAAGGCATTTTAAAGGGTACTATTTTAGGGTACTATCACTATTATTTACCATATATATTGCACAATTCAGTAATTGTCATCATCTTTGTCTTTCGCATACCAATACGTTGGTAACAAATAACTTTATTACGTTTTTAATTGTCAAAACCTATCTGCTGTATTAAGAATCAAAAATGGTAAGTTGGACAAACAATTTTAATTTTAAGTTCTATTTTTTCTTCTACGATTAAAAAACAAAAATATTATTAACTAATGTAGCGTATTTGTTCACATAAGCTATTGTATTTTTTCGACATTATGACGCAATAATAGTCATTAAAATTTTAAATACTGTTATTTTAAAAATCTTATAGCGTAGGTAACACATTATAATTATGTGATGACACATACTCGTATACCTAGAAAAATATTGTAGAAAAAATGAATAAATTTGATAGAATGTACACAATGTTCAAATTACTAATTTTTATAACACCACGTCCAATTAAAATAATATTACTAGTGAACTTTGCTATATGGAATACAAGAAATTATAGATACACTGTGTCTCATTCGCTAATGCTACTACGTACGGCTACCCTCGCTATTATTGAAGACGAAATGTCATTAAAGTGAATATTTTGGGAAATGTTAAACATATTAACAATTTTATTTCGTCCGCAGAATCGAATAATCTTCAATTATTTCCGAAATATTTGCCAATGCCAAAAACTCTAGTTCTCATTTTTATTATTCACTGACAATATTTAGGAAGTAATAGGAAATGTAACGGTATTTCTTTATGTACTCCCTATTTACTGGTGATATCTAATTTAAAATTTTGTCTCGACCCTGGCTTTCTTCACTATCTTAAAAATGTTATATATGGACCTGAACTTTGTTTCAGAATTAGGAAGAACGCTTTATTCTAATTTTAATGGCATATTATACTAATAGCGTGTCTGACGTGTCTACTTATTGAACACTGCTGAATTGAAAATGTATAATAGAAGAATTGCTTTCTGCGAAAAATAAATACAATACGAAATTTTATGTTCAATGAAACGTGTATTTGTTGTTATCGTTAGTTATTGATAATGCGAATTAAATGACATATTCATACGGAAATAAATAATCTCCCTTATTTTATTCACAAATTAGGACCTTAGAGAAGTTTATATTCGTATTGTAAGTATCACTTTTGTTCTGCACACCGTTTTCAGTAGTAACTGTTTTTGCTAGATAAGTAAATATAATAATAATACTGATTTTCCATCATATCATTATTGTGAAATTGTTCTATCTCTACAAATTGGGAATCGCAAATTAGAAATTCCTTCCCGCATAAGAAATTATTACAAGCGAGCATTTTGTAATAAATATATCAAACAATACGAGGATAATTATTTTAATTCTAGAGTAATTTGAAACGAATTATTGTCATCTAATTGATTCTTAGCCAAGAATACCAGGCCATCCCGAAACTGCATATCGCGATTTTATGCTTGTTAGGAATCATCAACGCAACTATACCGGACTATATCTGGTGCTCTGAGAATATTGGAGAGACTTTTTTACCAAACTCGCATAAGCGGAATTGACAAAACGCCATCTGCCTTTTAATTTCATCATATTTTGTTGCCCTTGTTTAATGATTCATCTTAATTTTGTACTTATTTAACTTTTAATTACAAATTTAGTTCTTTATAACGACATAACTCTATAACGTTTTTAACAAATATTTCAGAAAGAGTTATTATAAAGAGTGATTGATATCAAGCGTGTGTTTATAAAAAAATGTTAGAAAAATAGTTTTTTTTTTTTAAATTGAGAATCATTTTGATCCCTTTTTTTACGACTGATAAAAATTATTTTTGTACAAAATTTTAACAATTCAGCTCTAATATTTCCAGGATTTAGGAATGCTAATCGCATAGTTACTTTGGAGCCACTGTGGGCATTGTTAAAGACTTGTTTAATTCATTAACTATATTTCATTTTTGAGATCCTATTTAAAATTCTGTCAATGTTTAATCAATGACAATGATGTCAAACACATCATGTAAAACGTTGAAAAAGCAACATGTGTGATAACCATTAATTTTCCAATAAAGCTTGGTAACCTGTTTAATGACGTCATGTTTTTTTCCTAGTACCACCATACCTGTTTTAAACCGATACACACCTGTTTTATACCTGTACAGACCTGTTTTATACCTGCGCCAAGAGTTCTTCAGATCAACAATGACCACATGCCATCCGCGAACAAATCCGTGGGTGGTCTGATAGCCCCTTTGCTATACTACTGCTATAGATAAATGTCCATAGTTTTTCTATAACTTCCTATATACGAAAATAATTATATTTATAGAATACGATCGATAGGCAATTGCTCTATGAGGAGCCAATAAAAGGACAATGCTTTATTCCGTGTTCACAACATGAGTGGGTGACATTGTTTTCTCTTGTGGGATTGCAACAATGTCATTCATAATTATTAGGGGTGATATTTTATGTCTGGGTTCGGATCTCAATCGGGGGAGTTTAACACCTCTCCCGAGGGTGTTTGTCCTTACGTCTATGTGTAACGTTCCCCTCTATAGCCTAAGGATTTAGGGAAAAGACGCCTATCTCTGTATCGAAACATTATAGAAATATTTAAATTTTAATTGTCATTTTTGGTTTTATGAAAATATGTCGAAAACCGTTAACAAACAGTCGATGTGAACTGGATAAAGCTATTACATAGAAAATGAGACACAGTGTATATGTAATGACTTCAAATAGTAATTTTGTCACAACAGAACTAATTTATTATGTTCATTAAGAAGTAATCGGTTCGGTATTCCCTTTGCCTGGGCAATCATTAGATTGTGCTCTTTATTATCGTATATTATTAAAAAAGCAAATTTGCATAATGTGGAATACTGTATGCTCGTATATACCGTCTACAGTAATGGATCAGTATTTATAATGTCTTACCGTGGTTGACCTCACAGTTAGTGTTGTGCTGTAGTCATCATGTATTGTTTACTTTTATTTCTAGGACTTGCACTTGTGGTGGATGCCAAACATCTACGTAAGTTAGATTTTTTAATTACAATAATACCGCAATAGCATAACATTTCTTACAATTAAATATATGCTATTATAGCTTTAACTTAAATCAACAAAATATATTTATTCAATTATTAGTAATTTACAATTCTAAAACCTTCGGAGCATACTATTGATTCAATTTCCACTCATTGTAATACTATAAATATTTGTATTATAGAAATTATATAATCAGTATAACCTTTGTTAATATTTATTCAAGTTTCTTGTTCCATTTTCCTTTCATATTTGCGTAAACCTTGTAAAGAATATTATAAAATATCTTACTTGTACCCAACATGTCAATTTTAATCTGTATCACATTTCGGATATATTTATTTTACCTCTTTTTTGATTTCATCAATGTAAAGCATTATTCCGTTGTAATAACATATTACTTAGATATAAGTAAGTATTATTTTACAATGTAAAATATTATTCCCTTGTAATAACATATTACTTAGACAAAACTGTCACACAGATAATATCTACAGATTGTAGGATTTATATCGATTGATCATGAAATGTAATTTTAATTTTCTCCCTCATTTATATTTGTAACAGCTTTGTGCTTTAACAATATATTTATATATACTGAATGTAGTATCATATATACAATTACTCTGGAAGGGTTAAAGGCTTGTTATATAATTTGGACACTATAAATAAGGTCTGGTATAACAGCAAACTATTTCAAATTAACTAACCCCTTTTTTCTGTTCTTTTCTTTTCTGTCTGTAAATTCACGAAAAAAAAACATTAAAACAGGTCGATTTAAGTTTATTAGAAAGGTCGTTAAATTTAGATTTTGATTTCATCTTTATGCAAAGAAAATAAATCCATTAAAAATAAATGGGAGTAGGTTTCATCTTGCTTTAAATACATGATAATTTTCTTACATATCTGTTTTTAAAATTTTAGTAGATATTTTATAATATAAGGCATTAAAGAATAGTAAGATATAAACATTTTATTAAACCGTTAAATAAAACTTTGATTTTAAAACATTATTTGATATTTTGCAGTATTTTTGTAAGCAAATTATTAAGGCTCCTATTAAAAAACTTAAATATGTAAAATAGCTCAAATTAAAGATTATTTTGAAGTTAATTCTATCGCATCAGAGACTGCTGATCTTAGGTTCTGGTTTCTGTTTTTATATTGCACATAAATATGTTTAATTATTGCCTGCATTGCTACCCTATCGAACTAATAACAGTAGAAATATAAATTCAGTTGTTTTTTCATATTTTGTTCGTTCTCATATGGATCTCTCGTCTAAATGGAACATAGCATCAACGTTTCGTCACTCTTTGCAGGAGACATCCTCAAGACAGTTTTAAATCTAAACAATTTTTAGGTTAGTACAAGCATCGAACTACCAGTCTCTATCTAGTATTTGTAATACTTCTAATCAACCCATGGAAGTCTATGGCTTTTTTATATACCTTTTATTTTTAATTTTTTGTTTTAATTTGATTCTTACGAAAAGTGATTTTCGAGTCGGGAGTGATATGTTGACTATAAATTGTAGTTTTGCATAAAAATCAATAAGTGGAACTCTTCAAAAACAAATTGATAGATAAACAGAAATGTTGAGATTTGCATTTGGGTAACTTTTTCAGATGTGCACGATGTGTACATTCTGTAAACTAATAAATCTGTAAATATAACAAGTTCATAGTTATATATAAAGCAAGAACTTCTGAATAACTACAGCAGAATATAATTGATAGTGTGATCTATAAAATAGTGTGTAAAATCTATATCTACTATTTGTGAAATTTAAATGAAAAGTAACCAAATTATAAATGCTAGGTGTGCACCTCATCTTTGTAAATGGGATGATATTTATTAGAGTCATTATATTTAGAAGGAATATTCAGCTATGTATAAAGAAGTTAGAAAGAAAAAAAAACAAATGCAATAAAAATAAATACCTAAATGTTTAATATGATATTTAGCTTTTAGTAAGATATTACTAACTTCCTGCGTACTATACAGTTCAATTCAGAATACAAATATTTTGGGTTCGTTTAAATTATTATGCCTAATATGAAGAGTACGCCCTATTTTCCTTATACTATACTTTAAATGGATTTTAAACTTAATATTTCATAAAAATCTTAGTTCAGAATTCTTCTAATTTGCTGAAACATTGATACAATTTATACGATGTAAAGTGAAACCAACTATAATAGAGCCTACATAATACATTATTATTTATAGTCCAATCAATCTGTCTGAGCCCCTACGTATAATGCTCACTAATTGTAAACAGCAAAAAAAAAATTGAGCATATAGAGAATAAAATTTCAAGAAACTTACAGTTTTTTTCTTTCAAAATGGCGGCCGCTAACATAACCTAAAAAATTAACAAAAGGCAAAAAAGCCGTTATTCGCGAATAAAAAAAAAGTTGTGCTCGGATTGGAAAAAGTTAAATTAGAAAGTTGTAGACAATAAAGAAATATTTCGATTCAATTTTTGTGAGATCGAATCGATTCATTACTTTTCGAGATACATCCAAAACACCGTTGAAAATTTTGTTTTTTATAACTATAACTTTGAAAAAAATATATTTTGGAATTGTACAAAAACGATTGAAGTTATTAAATGTTCTCATCAAATATTGTTATTTTTAGAGCAAAAACGCAATTTTCAACGGTTTTTTCGATATTTATCGAAAAGTAATGAATCGATTCGAGCTCATAAAAATTGAGTAGAAAGATTCTTTCATTATCCAGTACTTTCTCATTCAAATTTTTTCAATCCGAGTATAACTTTCTTTTTTATTCGCGAAAAACCGTTTTCTTGACTTTTGCGAATTTTTTAGGTTATGTTAGCGGCCACCATTTTGAGAGCAAAAAACGGTAAGCTTCTTGAAATTTTATTTTCTATATGCTCAATTTTTTTTTGCTGTTTACAATTAGTGACCGGGTTATTGATTGGACTATTACTATATTTGGTTAAAATAAAATATTGCCTATTGTGAAGTCTCATCTAACTAAAATTCTCATCATATTCTAAATAAACAAATTATAAGATCGTCGACCCTATGAATAAAATCACGAATTACTCATATGGGTTGGGACTTTTGAGCATGGAATATTAACATAATTTGTTGTCCTATCACTGAATTTATATTATGTCAGTTCAATAGCATCCAATTGATATAATAATTATGAGAACGAATTTTTATCCTGTAACATAAAAGTAAATATTAGTTACACAAATATACAGATTTTACTAGATGCAAAAAAGAAAACTAAGAAATTTATATGCTGACATAAATATATACATAACAAATAGCAACATAAATGAATTAAAAAATAGATAAATGGATAACACAGTGTCATTCGATTGTCACGAAGAGATGAAAAGATAAATCCAAAACAAATATTCTGCCAACAAATGTTTAATTTGTAATACCTATATTTTTCGAAGATCACTAATTTCATAAATTTATAATTTGTAAACATATTTAAGGCAGTAATTTTTTATAGAAAGTAATCAGTTAGTGTTGAAGATATTAAGAGAAACACTATACTGAGAATATACTATACTAATTGTGTATTTTTTTTCGTTTTAATTTTTGGTAATCCACTCTAAACGTCTCTTAGCTAATTTAGGTAACAGCTACTTTCAGATATAGTGAAAAAATTCCATAAAATCATGAAAACAATACGCTAATAACGTAATTTCGAAAGTTGAAAATATTACTATAAAAAATTGAAAAATTGTCAAATTAATTTTTTTTATTATTTTAATTTAATATATTAAATATATACTAAATTATTATTATATAGTAATTAAAACATTAGATTTATTTACTTTAATCGGTATTACTAAATCTAGTGTAATACAGTTAAATAGTGCAATTGAAAACATTTTCAAATTCGTTTGTACCGTACGAGTTTTCGAAATTATTATTGATTATTAAAACATATCCCTTTAAAATTTCTACTATTCCCAAAATCTATAGCGTATTTAAGACAAAATAAATTAGAATGCACTAAACTTTAGTAGATAATTTCTATTTAAGGCTTACAACCAAGAAGGCTTAGTTCTCAAAGTCACTGATTATTAACTTCAGCCTAAACCTTGAAAATTCAACATGACTGAAAAAAAATTATAGGAATACTAGAAATGGAAATAAAATTAAAGAAGAATACGAAGATATTGAAGGCAAAACCATTTTCTTCTCAAATTTCCTTTTAAAATAAGTAATTCTTCTGAGAAAGAAATCACACGGACTACTGAAAAGTATATTTCTTCTAATAAGTCGACACCATCTTTTCAATAGAAACCTTCCTTATCTAAGTTTATCTCCCAACAAATGTTCCAGATCGCATCTCTAAGCTTGTGAAAAGACACTACGTTTCTGTAGAGAAGAAGAAGAGCAATATTTCACAAAACACGATGAAAAATACTTATCTAGCTGTAGCTTTAATAATAGAATTTATTAATTTAATATTTTGGAGAATTAGAATGAATATATATATATATATATATATATATATATATATATATATATATATATATATATATATATATATATATATATATATATATATATATATATTCTATTAATCTATCTAATATATATATTAGATAGATTAATAGAATATATTAATTTAATATTTTGGAGCACCATACAGTGAAATAAAAAAGTAGGAGCACAAAATATTCATATATGTATGCATTTACGTGTTTTGGCAACATGTAACAATATCTTTGTAGCAATATCAGGCATTTTTTTAAGATAATAAATTATTTTTAAATATTTTATTTTAAGAACTTAATCATGCCCCTCTTCCAAAAATCTAACGTAATTTCAATTTCTGCATCCCATACCTATAAAGGAAGTACATACATTTTACACACTGATAGATTTTCTGCGATTATATTCAAGAAATGATGTTTTATAAATATATTTTAGCAACAATAATTAATTAATGGATAATCTATGTGATCATAATTTTACATGTCTGATTTAAAAAAGATCTGAAATGTATAATTTTAATTGCATATGCATTTTTTTGGAAAAAATATTCTTCTGTCATTTCATTTAATTTTTCATTAAAACCCATTCAATATAACTATACACTGCACTAAAAAAAATTAAGAAAAGCTGAGAGCATATATCTGATAAACAGTATTATGCAATACTTTTTGTGGTATATAGATGGTATTTGCTCTTAAATTTCTATTTAACTTTATTTGTAAATGTAAACTACATTTTATATATTAAAAATATATCTATATTGGAAATTTCTATGAACTAATGTTTATAAAATATTATTTCAGCATCATATATAAAGACATGCAAGAAAGATGACCCAAATTTCAAGGCTTGCGTGAAACAGAATGCCATAGATGCAATTCCCTTTATACTAAAAGGTAAAATATTCTACGATTTCCGTAACTTTATTTAGTAAGTGAAAATGTTTTTAGGCGATAAAGATCTTAAGATCCCGAATCTGGTGCCTTTCCACATACCACTGATTACACTAAATCCATCTGATAATTTGTCCATTAAAATGACGAATATTATATTGAGCGGTTTAGACACGGGTTCTGTGGAGGATATAACGTAAGTAATTTCAAAATAATTTTATGTATAGTATCATGTCTGTCAGATATCCCTGACGATAAATACAAGCCAGTTTAAAAAGACGAAATCTTCCCATCCGAATTCCCATCGACCATCGCTAACTACCCTTCTTCATCACATCTAAGCATTGGAATGGCTAAAGAAGTGTGGTTGGTGGCGGCAAAATGACAGCTCAGGTGGAGGCAGTACAACGGGCCCGATATGATAGCCTGAGTGCATGTGGAATCTGCTTATTGAACATAGTTGTACACAAGAACTAAATAATATAATAACGAAGATTTATTTAGTTCCTCAACTTTAACTCGCACTTTATTTTAATTTGTTACATACATGGCATGTAAGTGAAATAAACTGTAATAGTAAAATGAAAAATAACATATTAGTAGTATATAATATATACTGGCTTATATTTTTTTTACCATGTAAGGCTAGAAGTAGATATTTGGAATCATATACACAACTTTGTGTAGTATTTAAATCTTTAAAAAGATGAAAAATTTAACTTACGTAATTATGCTTTTTATTTATTTATTATGATTAGGCAAAAATTACTTTTGGCAAAAACTCTCGAACGCGTCAAATATTGTTTAGAGTTGAATATGTTTTTAAATTTAATTAATTCATACAGGATGATTCGTATAAGAGATATGTCAATATTTTTTTTAATAATAATCCCCTTCTCTTATTACAAAATGTGGGAGAACAATTTTTTCTATATTAGTGTGCACATCGATTAGATAAAAAATGAATAAAAGCGATGGTCCAATTTCAAAATACTAAACTTAGTGGCAATTAGTATTAAATAAAACTGAATTATGTGTTCAAAATGTGCGTTATGTTTTTACTGCTATCAGATAAATGATCATTTAATGACGTTATATCTACTATATGAATCACCCTGTATGTATTAATTGTATTTTAAAAAATGTGCAACTGAAATTTAAATTTGATGGGTCCCAGAATTTTTCTCAAAAGTTATATTATGTTTAAAAAGTTTATAAAAGTTATTATTAAAAATCGTTCCTTGAACATTTAACGAATTTATTCATTACTTTTGAAAACCCTGTATATTAAAATAATTACTATGTACAACTTTGTTTATATACGATACATTTATTTCCATATTATGTGGAAATATCGTAATAACCAATATTGTTCTAAATAAAAACAAATTAACATTATGATGCACTGCACACCAAAGTTACCGACCCGCTCCAGTATTATTATGAATATTAACTAATCTAAAACTTTCAGATTTGATTTACAGAAGAAACATGTGCACGCAAAATTAGCTTTCAAAAAAATCGACCTCAAAGGGCAGTACGATATCGATGGCAGAATATTAGTGGTACCCATTAAAGGAAGTGGGCCAGCAAGTATTGTTAGTGGTAAGCAGAAAATATTGATAATAATTTATTGCATATCCTGCAAAACATAAATTGTTGTTGATTTTCAATTAAATTAATTTGATTTATAAAACACAAGAAAATTCTTAAATAAAATTTTATTGCTAATCATAAATAACATTAGGAAATAAAAATATTGTTGCATATATGTCAGCACTTCTTATCTAATTTGAACGGTGATTTCAGATTTGTAGGTAGTTTTTCTCCGTAAGTTCTGAATTTTTTGCAATTTGACATTTTCATTCTCGCCAAATTTGACGCTTTGTATAATGACATGTTAGCAAAATAGTCAGTTGCGCAAAATAAAATACATGTATTCAAATATGGGTAGGTACAACCGAATTTTATTTTAAACTAACATATACATAGTTTAACATTTCAACACAAATGCGATAAATAGTAGGGGATTCATAACAACTGATGTGGATGAAAATTTAGATACCCCTATTAGGGCAAGAATTTGTGTTTGTAGGTCTTGTGCCTGTTGAACTTCTCAGTGCAGTCTCGTTGATACTCCAGCAGTAGTTTGCCATTATATGCTTGTCTCAACTCCCTTAGGTGTATTCTTCTATCGTTAAGAGGTCCTGATGGAAACGCCCCCCTGTTCGTCACTTAAAGCACCAAAACGTTATCTGGGAGCTGATGGAGGTGAATATACAGGAAATGGATCTTGACACTCGTATAGCAATCAAGAATTACAAAAGCCAACAGCACATAGTAACCAGAACTACATAGCTAATAGCTTTTTTGTTGCCAAGGAAGTTTTGTATAACTTCCATCAAATATATCCACAGTTCTTTCTCCTTTCCATTAATTATCCTAGCAGAGTCTTCGTCACGAACAAGGACATGTATTTGAGATCCGTCAAATGCACCTGCTTTCATCTTCTCGAAAGTTAGAGCAGAGAAAATAGAAACTATGTAGCCAAAACATTCACCTTCAGTATTCAGTGTCTTCAAAAACCCTTTTTATTATGCCAAGCTTGAGATGCAGTAGAGGAAAAATTACCTTTTATTTAAAGTATACAATATTCTCAGAATATTTTTAATAAGAACAAATAGAAAATAAGAAAAAAACTCACATGAAAAAGGGTTATTTCAGTCGTAATGTAAGACTGTACTAGAAGAAGATAAACTAAATGCTAATATCTGAAAATACATTTATATGCAAATCTAGGCGCAAGTATTAGAAACGTAATTATGTAGATATGTACTATCTGTTTATATATATATACTTTCAAACACGTAAGTACATGTAAGTCACTTGCCCACAAACAAACAGAGACCTGCTTGAAGACGGACCACACCTGAGATGTCTGTATTTAGTGAGCATGTGGGGAGGGGAGAAACTATATTTAAATCAGAGCATATAATGAAAAACCAACTTCATATTTTAAATCAGTGATGAAAATGTTACTAAATTCAGTTACAAATAGCTCTTGCAACAGCGAATGGCAAACAATTTATATCCGTGTAATCTTTGTGATTTGCCAAAACGTTTAATTTTATCCATATCAAATAATACCAAAAAGAAAAAATGATAAAAATTAATGCTTACTAAGTATTCCTATTTAATAATTGTATGTATTATAAAATCTTTTATTGTCTACTCAAACTCAATTAGAAACGATCTATTAGCAAAAGACGTTAGGAGAAAACCAATATAATTATATAAACAAATATTTTCCAATGACGTTGGGCATTCACAAATTTGCCCTTCAATTTAAATATTGTGTTACAGACATTTTACTTAATTAAAAGAGTTCATTAGATTTAACCTTGGTTAACTTTCAGGCTGTAATATTATTATCGGTGTACAAGACGTGATGTCGAGGTTCAATCTTTGCATAACACATACTTAAAATTTCACAATTGAAGCGTTTACTTTTTTATAATCCTACTTTAAGAGACTGTGAAAATCAGGGATAATCAAGATATACTCTAAGAAATATTGAATTTCAAAATGTACTCTAAAGAATATTAAGGGAACTATTAAAGTGACAAATTGGAAAGAAATTATATCAAAATATATGAAAATGTGATTTTTTAGAAAATAGATATTTCACCTAATAAGAGCATTAATCTTATAGATGTTCCTACTAAGAATTGCACGAGTATATACAATATATTGATCGTTTATGAACTTGAAGGTATATTTTAAATAGAAATAAAAACATTGACTAAATATCGGGACAGTTTAAAAATAGACTTAGTTATAATCGCTATAAAGTTGTTAATGATCGAGAACTTATTTTATATTCTGAACATAATACAGTGCTTTTGAAAAGTAATGAATAAATTCCTTAAAAATTAACCAATAATAAAAAATAACTTTTGAGAAAATCTCTCGAGCCCGTTAAATTTTATTTTTAATTGCACATTTTTTACAATATAATGAATACATGCAGGGTGATTTGTGTACGACGTATACCCTCATTAATATTCTTTTTTTATAGCAGCCCTTTTTTATTACCGAATATGAAACAGCTCATTTTTACATACACATGCAGCTTGGGTATAGGTTATATAAAGAAAATTAAAAAAGACAATTGTACAATTTTAAAATACTAAATTTAATTGCAATGATTCTTTAAAAAATAAAAAAAAGATGCACTTTTCGCTACCTGACAGTAACCAAGGCGATTAATAAATTACTTTTGAACATTGTCAATAACTTCAGGAGGTACACGTCATTGTAAAGAACTAAATACGTTAACTGTAACCACCTGTAAATAAATTATCGAGATTAGAGGTACCCATGAAAATAGTTTTGGCTAACCTTTTGCCACTGAACACAATTCGAATGTTGTGAAACACATAGTACTTGCCGTAATATAAGTTGTTAGAAAGTAAGTTGTATAGAAATATAAGTTGTTTCACGGTCAGTCAATTCAAAGTCAAAGAACTAAAGTATCTTATGTAGAATATGATTTATTGTGGAAAATGATTACATACAACGTGAATGACAAAAGACTAGGATTTGACTGATTTCAAAAACTTAAGTTAAAGCGGTTTTATGAAATTTTTTTCATGATGAAACTTCTAGTATAAATAATTTCGAATTTGAGAGCAAGGTATAAACTTCCTCTACAAAACTTTGTTCTTTTTATACATTTTTATTATATCAACCTTTTCAAGAGAACATTATTAATCCAGTGATCATCCAGAAAATAATACTACTTTTTTTCTTTCAGAAAAATTTGTCGTAGACTACTCGTTTGATTATGATATTATAAAGAAAAAGGACGGAAAGGAATATATGGATGTTAAAGTTAAACCAACTACAACATATGTATCAGAGAGAAATCACTATCATTTTGATAATTTATTTAATGGAGACAAGCTTTTAGGTAAGTAATATTTCTAATTAGCTTTCTATAGCCCTCTTAAATTTATAACCGTTTCTATAATGTACTCTAAGTAAATGATGAAAGCTGAAATGAGATTCAGGGATAAATTAAAGAAAAATGAATGTATGAAATTTTGCCTGGTTGATTTCACTAGCGTTGAAACCTTTTGTGAAAGAAGGAAGGAATATGTCTCGATCGAAAACGCATTTATTTTGCTCACAAATATCCTTACCTAACTTGAGAGATTTCTCAGTGACTTATATATGGCACAAATTGAATGGTATTAAATTTTATTAACGTAAATTATATTAAATTACTTAATAAGATGAATTTCAAAAATGCTGGTAAGTCAAAATCATTGGATTAACGATAGCTACTTAAAAAAATACCAACCGAGATGCTAAAAAAATGATAACCATAATAATTTTGAAGAGAAGAGATCAAGCTATCGTAAGAGGTTTAAGGCTATGGAATACACGACTGATTAATTTATTTGTACTAATAGATTATAGATAACCAAGGTATTATAAATGTAATACGATATTAGAGAAAGGAATGGATTAGCTGATGATATTACTGTATGCTTAAATAATAACATTAAACTGTGAATACACAGAAATAGATTTCCTTCCTCTAAAACGAGAGACTTTAGAAGAGAAAGTTACACATAAAACACTGACTTAGTTTTCTACAAAACACCAAAACAATATACACTACACTCGAAGAGCGTTTCGCAGACAAGGTTGGCATCATCTGGAGGTGATTAAAACTGTTTTAGTAATCTCTAGGTAATTCCAACTTTGTCTAAATGCGCGTCGAGTGTAGCGTATAGTATTTTGGTGTTTTGTGGAAAAATAACTCAGTGTTATCTTCACACCAAAGGATTCCGACCTACTCCAGTGTTACACATAAAGACAAGGAAAAACACACAACTTTACTTTAAAATCTTTATTTGCTATTAATATATATATATATATATATATATATATATATATATATATATATATATATATATATATATATATATATATATATATATATATACTGCTCGCAAATAGTAAGGGATGTAGGTTGTAGCACAATTAGCGAGATGCGTAGGTTAGCACAAGATAGGAGAAGCTGG
Source organism: Rosalia funebris (assembly GCA_037954035.1). Classification (NCBI taxonomy): domain Eukaryota; kingdom Metazoa; phylum Arthropoda; class Insecta; order Coleoptera; family Cerambycidae; genus Rosalia; species Rosalia funebris. Next base: position 15,892,281 of record JAZFAV010000001.1, on the reverse strand, counting down.
AGGTTAGCGTCCAACCAGTCTTAGGACTGATGACCTAATGATGATGATGATATATATATATATATATATATATATATATATATATATATATATATATATATATATATATATATATATATACATGTTTGTTTATTAATTTAAGTAGGGTACTAAAATATCGCCGCATCTGTGACAAGGACTAATGTCTATTTTTGAGCCTCCTACCAGCTAACTGTTAGAGACACCCGGTCGCTATTCAGACTAATCCCTACACCCAAGTTTTATTTTATTTTATTTGACTGTGTTCCTTTTACAAACCAGGTATTTTTAATTACATTATTAATTTCCATTTTTAATAAATGTTTAGCGTATTAGTCGTTTATGTTTGTTACGATTAATCGTTCTTGACAAACACCGTGCTCAGGGGCTCAGGTGCCAAAATATGTGAATATAATAAGATGAATATAATTAATAAAATACTTTCATGTTTACTCTCCTATATCTAACAAAGTATTTTTCTCATATTTATCTACCTGATATGGAAAAATGACAAATTTATAGTAAGGTACCGTGGTAGTTTCTACTGCATTATAGTTACAGTCCGAAAATATTTTTCACATTGAAACTATTAATAATTTAATTGGATTATTATATTCTATATAAACTATTAAGGATATCTTTATATTTTGAGATTCATGATAGAATGAATATACGTTTTGTCTACACAACTCGAGAAAAGTGTTAGTTTTCAACTTTTCTTGAAGCCTGAGAAGGGAAACTGTACCTTTTTAAATATTTGTTTGTGTAAACTTTTCCAAATACTTTATTACTGAAGCAGGTTGGAACCTTTGGCGTGAATATAACACTGACTAAATTTTCCAGAAAACACTATAACATTATATACTACAGTCGACGCGCGTTTCGCTAACAAGGTTGGCATCATCTGGAGATGATTAAAACTTACAGTCTTAATCATCTTCAGATGATGCTAAGTTTCTTGGCAAAACGCGCGTCAAGTGTAGTGTATAGTGATTTGGTATTTTGTGGAAAACTAAGTCAATGTTATATACTTTATTACTGAAACAATTGAAACAATGTTATTCAACGCAGATGAAAATATAACTTCAGACAACCAAGTAGATGATATTAAATACATTGAAAAAGAAATTATGATAGCTGGAGATCTCATGCAACCATTTCTATATTGTACAACAAAGCCCTCTCTTATTTATTCTTAGCATAATGCAATTTATTCACAAGGTAATCAGTTAACTCTCGCTTTCCTTCGCCTGTGCCAGTTCGTGTTTTAATAAGGTGCCGTATATGCATAATAATATATTATTATACAAATACTCGAACCGGTTCGTCATTATACGTTAAAGTTATGTAATAATAACTAATAACGATTCTCTTGAAAGACATTTTGGTAGGTCATTCAGAGGTTCACTTTTTTGTTGCGGTAAAGTTCATTCTATTGTTCAATTTGACCTTGCAATATCATGTAATTAATAAAGTACTATTTCTTCAATTACTGTTGTCTGAAAATTACAATCATTTCAATTTCTCTATACGAGGGAATTAGAAAATTGTTTATTAGGTCGAAAGACGGTCTTGAACCGTAATTTTGCAACGACTTTAAATAGACGACCCAGAAACGGGGAACTAACGTACATTACACCGAGAAAAGTGTTGAATTGTAAGAAATCAAATTTATAACGCTGATTCATAAAAGTAGCATTCATAAAAAATATATTATTTGAAATCATTAGAATCGTATGTATAGAATCGAGTAGAAGTTACTTACTGCGATATGTTAAAAAGAAATTTGGACATACAGAAATTGACCTACTTCCCCTAAAGCCTCGACTAAGTAGAAGAACGTTATACAGGGTGTCCCAGAATTAAACGGACATACTCTAGTGGAAGGTAGAGCACACTCAGCTGAGCTCAAAACACCCCTATACTTAGCGTTGAATGTGAACCGTTTTTAAGATACGGGGTGTTTTATGGTTTTTGACCAGAACATTAGTCCGCCATATTTTTGAAATCACTGTACATATTTAGATAAAATTTGGTACACATATTATACTCTCTTAGGTTAATAAATATTTTAAGTGATTTCGGAAAAATTCAATTCAATCACTAAGAGCGAACAGCAATTCTTATTTGTAAAATTACACATTTGATATGTGCCTACTTGGGATTTTTAATGCAACAATGTCATGTGTTAATCGCATCGTTTTATTACTTATTCTTTCTTCGTGAGATAAATGGAATGTGCTTTATTTTGGACGGGAAAAACATTGAGTGTCAAAACAAAAACAAATAACAACCTCTTCTGTGGGGTATTTAGCTAGAATTAATAAAATAATTGTGTTAGCAACTGTGTTATATGTAGAACGTCAAAGTTGATCTTTCAATACTTTTGATAATTTATTGAAGACATGCCATCAAATATTATGACATTATTTCATAAACTGGGCCATAGGATTTTTAAAAGTTTACTAACATTTACCACAAAATAATATACAGAGTCATGTTAATGACTCAAAGAGCCATATTAAAAAAATGGAGGTCGATCCTTGAATTTTGCACCCTGTATGCCTATATAAAGACAAGAACAGAACACAATGATTAGAGTGAGGTACCAAATACCTCGAGTTTGGACTCGAATTCTAACTATAGTGATCCTCAATACTCGGCTCAGTCTGCCACCTCGGACCACAGGACGAGTGATATTGTTGCAGACTAACCTAAATGCCTACCGTATTCTAACATATTTTATCGAAAAATCGCTAAATCTATATTATTAAACTTTAATATTGACAATAGTAATCGCCATATTCTAAAACATACTATGGTCATACAAGGATGTGATTAAGAGGAACACAAGAAAATTACTTAATAATCAATAAATAGAGCCATCGATATGCATTTTTAAAAATAAAAGTCAATTTATGCATAACTAATATGTTTACATCTATTTCAGGCGACAGAATAAACGAATTTTTAAATGAACATCAAGCTGAACTACACGAAGATCTGAAGGGCTCTTTATCAGAAGTAATCAACTCTGTTGTGTCGAGTATTCTTAAGTCCATAATATCAACGGTTCCATACGATGAGCTATTTTTGTAGGTACAACTTTGTAATTTTAATAAATAGATAAAAGAAAAATGTTGTTTACTATTAATAATTATTTATGTTATGAATATCAACTCTCACTCAAAATCAATCAAAAAATGCATTCTAAAAAAATTAGTATCCATATGATATAACCATAGAACAAATCGAATAATAATATTTTATGTTTTCTTAATTTGTTTAGAACTTTTGTTCCTTCATTGTTGCTTCCGTGAACACAAGATAGCAGTTTTGATTAGTTTTTAAAAAATATTTAAAGCACTAAGAAGAATTCTTTATGAGTTCCTACGCTACTGCTGATAGCACAGGACATCTATTAAATATGACCAATGAGTTTCTGCATATAAAGTTTATCCTTATGGCATTGTGATATAAAAAAGACCTAGTAAGAAAGCAATACTACTTTAAATTAAGAACGATTAAGAAATATTTTGATAGTTAAGCTGAATTGCATGAGGATCTGAAGAATCTACAGTCCAAAGTAATACTCTAAATCCTATTGTGTCCAATGTTTTATATATTCTTAAATTATATCTATAATTTTACACAAGATGAAGTTATGTGTATTGAAGGAATCATCTTATCCCGTTCTTAGTAATAATAATTAAAAGTAATAATAACAGAGTACATTTAAAATTTCAAAAGAAATTTGGCTTATACATAGAAGCTATTTTAAATATAAATATTACTCTCTATGCAAATCAGTCTATGTATAATTTTCTAGATGAAAACAAGTATTCTTTTGTAATGCCTGTTACCATCCTTTTTATTTAAGTATCCACCTCCATAGAAGAATTCAATAACACATTCAATTCAATTCAATTCAACATGCTGGAGTAGGTTGGAACCTTTGGTGTGAAGGTAACAATGACTTTATTATTATTATTATTATATATTATATGGGTTTGGGCCTCATCAGCCACTGATCGCATGGGTAGTCCCTTGGCGATCCCCTCTTATACAGGTCATTACTCAAAAATTCTATCCCATAAGAGAAGAAATTTAGGCATGTCCCCCTGCCCTAAGCTTCGCCTCCTCTTGGATAACAGGGGTACCTAGTATAAGGTACCTCTTCTCCTCCAGTGCGGGGTAGGTGTAAAGAAGATGAATCGAGGTTTCCTCGTCTTCTTTACAGTATCTGCAGGCCGAGCTATCAATCAGCCTCAGCTTGTGCTTATATGTATTCAGGCTACTATGGTGGCCTGTAATGATACCCACTAGGCTTCTGGCTTTATGCCTGTTCAATTTAGTGAATTCTTGAACCAATTTCTCAATTTCTGAGTATTTGATGAAGAGTTTGGTTATTCGACAACCCGTTACTCCTCTCCATCTTTTACTGTGCTGGCCTGTTAACTAGCCATTTCTGTGGTCTCTGATCAGATTCCGAATTATTCCCACTACAGGTAGAGGTTTTCCCTGGTCTCTAGTCCAGAACACTGACTTGGTTTTCCACAAAACATCAAAACACTATACACTACATTCGACACGAGTCATCTGGGGATGATTAAAACTCAAAGTTTTATTTTCTTCAGAGTTTATAGTGTTTTATAGTGTATAGTTTTATAGTTTATAGTCTAGTGTAGTGTATAGTGTTTTGGTGTTTTGTGGAAAACCAAGTCAGTGTTTTCAATTCAACACATAAATCAATTCAGATAACACATCTATGTATTGTCCCCCAATCAAAATGCAACACTTTTATTGGCTCCGCATAGGACAACTGACGTAAATTCCCATTCCATTTATGGGTAATCATCTTTTGACCAAATGCTTCTATTTCAACATTGACAGTTTGGTATTGATATTGACAATTTGATTTTTACCAGCGCAAAATTATCGCAAAAATGATTTCCGTTTCTTTTAAAACTTAAAACTATAAAAAAAATAATTATATTGTAAAATAACCTTTTTTTCTAAAAGTCAATATCGACGTCTCACATAACTTCCACCAAATAGAACTACAAAACAAAATTTCTTCAGATATTAGTAAAGCCTTGGTCTTTTATGAGTTACATATTATTTGAATAATTGGGAAAGAAGATTTGTACGTCTAATGTAAATATGTAACTATATTTACAGGATGATATCGAGTGTAAATATGCAACCATATTTACGTCCGATGCCAGCTATGATTTTTAGCGGTTTCGAAGAGGTTTAGGCGTGTGTGCAGAGTTGGGCAACCCGGACTTAAGTCCATTGGATTATTATTTTTAGGAGAATGTAAAATCAGTTGTTTACACGGTAAAATCTTAATCATCAAGTTATAAAATCATTAATATTATAAATTGACATCCTGTTTAAAATCTAAGTCGCAATAGTATTATTTAATGAAAAATTGCTAGTTAACATTATTCGAAAGGTAGATGAACATGATTCCTAAATAGCACAAGCTTGATAGCTACCGTCATTCAAACTCTAAGAGCCTTAGAACTATTATAGCTTAATGTCCTTATTCCTACAGCGCACTCAAATAAGTGCGTAGATTTTATGATAAGAGAATATTTCAATTACATTTTTTAGTCCTTAGCTGCAAGCTGCTGTGCCATCTCACCATATACGTAACAGTGGAATTATTTACATACTGTACATTAAATGTGTAGCCAGATACCTATTCATGTGGTTTGATTCCGAGGTATCTAACGGTAAAGGGCCCTGCAGGTACAGAGTATATGTTCCGCAGTTTCGATTGCTTCGTTGCAGAATCGGCATAGGTCTTATTCAACTTTGCACATCCTCTTAAGGTAGTACCTTAGAGGGCAATGTCCTGTAAGAAGGCTTGATATCTGCCTTATCTTCAGTTTCTTGAGTTTCAGATGTTCTTTAGTCTTTTTAGGCGAATAAGTTACAAAGCTTTTCGCTTGTTTTTGTCCTGAAGCTAGACTCCAGTGGGAAAGTTTTTGTTTCTCTTCCTACTTTTGGACTTCCTTCCTTACATAGTATTTGGCTATACCACAATATGGTTTTGGTCCAAGAAATGTAGATAGAGGTTGCACCTTCTTTTGCTAAGCGATCGGCAATTTCATTTCCTTTAATTCCTTCATGTTCTGGAGCCCATTTCAAGGTTACCTTGTTTTGGTTTCCAAGGTGTTTCAACAGATGCAGACAGTCCCATATAAGTTTGGATTTGACGATGAAGCTGCTCAGGGCTTTCAGCGCCGCCTGACTGTCTGTGTGGATATAGATCCTATCTCCTCGTATATCTCTTTTCAGACATTCTCGAGTGCATAATTCTATGGCATGTATTTCTACTTGGAAAATAGTATGAGTCTGGCCTAAGGTTTTTGATAACCTACAACCTAGACCATAAATGCCTGCTTCTGTTCCATTTTCGTTTTCGCCCATCAGTATACCAGATGAACGAACTTTGTTTTACTTATGTTGTTATTTGAGCCGCAAACTACATTACGGTTATTGTTATTCACAAAATAAAAGAAAAACTTTAGTATTTTATAGATCGCTATCACTCTTTTATAGATCATTAACATTATGAAAATATTTCAAATTGTTTAGCTATTTACAATATTAGCATTTCTACTGCATAAGTACGTTTATTGTAGGAGAATACCGAATATTACTAGCTCAAACTATCGCCGTTGCCATTAATAAATGAGGTGTCTGGTAACAATTTATATTATTTATTGGGTGAGACCCCAGGTTTATCCCTTAAATTGCAGCATTCTCGGCTTATTGTGCTATCCTAACTCTGTGTGAACAATTTAGCCTTCTGGATTAACTTCAGAATCATTACCTACACATGTTTCTTTAATTTTTCGCTGTAAAGTGAAAGACTATACTCCATATCCATCACCACCTATTTTTCAATGTTATGGAAACTATGGAAGGCATTAATAATTTCTACTTAATAGATTTAAAACATTAGGGTATGTATTATGTTAATTTAAATAATTAAAACGTTATTATTCAAAAATATATTAAAATAAGTATTTTTTAATTTCTAGAAGACATTTCTTTCTTAAATAATTGCGGCTATCTTCATAAGAATTCTAGTTGTCAGACTGTAGTTCGATGTTCGTTACTTGATTACATGTGGCTTCAGAACTTGGTATACTTGCAGATTCATATGAACTAGTCCAAAAAGAGTTCGTCGGTTGGAATTTTCGAGAAGATTTTAACAGCGATATCTGTGTGAACTGCTAATAGTGTTTCAACGATGGCCTTCTTCAAGTCATCGTTCACAATCTGCCAATTTTCGTTTAGGAACTTATTCATTTCCTCTCCTGTAACAAATTACAATTGCAATATAATCTTCTATCTAATAGCATAATATGGTTAATTAGAGATTTATATTCAACGATTAAGTACTAATAACGTACGCAATTTGTATGACGTTATTATAAATAATATTAATTAACTGAGTTTAATATACATTTATAAATTAATAAAAATAACAGATTATGTTTTAACACGTGCAGAATATAGTACCGAAGTTCGTTTTAATAATAATAATTTTAATAATTGCTTGCCATAGTAAATATAGTTATTAATGTTTAATATATCTATCAAATTACAGTGCAATAAGGCATGACGTGCAATGGCTATGCATTTTTTATATATGCTGATATTAAGTTCCAAAAGTAAACTTATACCTTTTTCTCCTATCTTTGTTACAAAGCTTAACATTGTACAGAGTGTCTCAATTGAAACTACATAATTTGAATTGTGCGCCATTTGTGTTATGTCAAAGATAGGACGTCAATATTGAACGATTGCCAAAATATTGATCTACAAACCATCCGATGTCAACATGTCGCGATTAACAGTTCCACAACTAATAGTTTGTGTAAAACTATTTTATAAAAGGGTGCGATCATTTACAGTTGCATTAAAAGAAATTAGCACAAAATTAGGACAAATTGAAGCGCTTACAGAGTTAACAGTTCATAACTTAATCTAGAAATTTGAACAGACGTGTTCTGTTATTGATAAGGTAACACTAATACGTCCTCGTCGTGGTCGGTCAGATGAAAATATTGCCGCATTGAGAGAAAGTGTGCGGGAGTATCCAAACATCAATTCAAATACACAACAACTAAATCTGTCAAGAGCTATCACGCATCAGATTTTACATAAAGATCTGCCTCTGTTAGCATACAATATTCAGTTGACACAACAGTTAAAAGCTTCAGACCATTTATAACGTCGTGCATTTGTTAATTGGGCGATAGAGAAGAAAGAAGAATACGCTGATTTTTGAAACAAAATTTTGTTCGGTAATGAAGCACATTTTCATCTTGACGGATACGTCAGCAAACTAAATTGTCGAATTCGGGTGCTGAAATGCACGTGCGGATATGCACTGTTTGGTGTGCACTTTGGAGAGATGGAACAATCATAGTAATCAAATCACATCCTATAATTCCAACTGAGACACTCTATACAATCAAGTGGTTATAATAATTATTTAGATATCAATATATTTGCACTATGCTATCCTATGCTATCCGTATATTAAAAACAAAATGTGGTTTAGCACTATTTTATGGTTCCTATATCAGTATTTATATTTCAATCACTACTAATGAATTTTAAGCTGTTATACTCTTTGTAATATAATTATAAATCCTAAATCAGTTGCAACTTACCTAACATTCTATCTCCATTAAACAGGTTTTCAAAATCGAAACCCATCTTTTGTAACCTATAATCATAGGAGCTGTCAACGATTTTGGTGTATTCTTTTCCGTTTCGGTTTTCAGGAACCCATTTCACACCGTACATGTAAACTCCTCCCACTAAAATATAGGTACTGGATTATCAATATTCTAATGAAACCGAGGTACTTACGTAGGGTAATGTTAAGTCGTCCATTTCCTGTAAGGGGGAGCATCAAAATTCTCCCACTCATTTCATAATCGCCGAGAATTGTGACTAAGTCTGATGTGGATTCAACATCGAGTTGATTCTTTTCAAAGTTGGCCCTAAAATTCATGAGAGTATGAATAAATGTAAAAATAAAAGAAAATAGTACCTTCAATTTAATTTAAATTACTATACCATAAGAAGTTGTTTAATAAACAAAGAAAATATTGTTTACTGGTTCAAATACTATGTCAAAAATGTACAATCATGATTAATGAAGAAAACAACATATCTTTTGTCAAAGGAAAGTATTTTCACATTTTTCTTTCTATTCATTTCTTATTTCATTTTAATAAAGATGTATACAAATTTATAACGGCGTTAAGTATACCATTATATCAGATAGTATCTATTTGAATCACAGAACCAATTATATTTACATCAACGCGTAAGTATATAATCTCACCTAAGCATCAACTTATTAGATTACGTGATATTTTTGTTTGCAGATGAAAGGCAATATTTTTGTTAAGGCTGTGAAGAAACAGAGCCAGAGTATACAAAGCAACTCATACGCTAGATGTACATCAAGGTTACTATCAGAAATGATACGGGAGGGTCAGGAGTCAGAAGTCTTTTTCGATGGTACTCCAAAAAATTTTGGACTGGAATTTTGAAAATCGATGGCTGTATTATGTATGTATATGTTTATTTATGAAATATATATGATATCTATATATTTGAGAAATATATTTTAACGGAAAGTTCATATTATTGACAGAGATTTTTAATTTTCCTTTTCAATAATTAATATTCCTAAACAAGAGACTGAATATTTATTAAAATTTCCTTCCAACTGAAAATTCCTACTCCAACCGTACAACACGTTTTAAAAAAACATCTGACTATGTGAAAGTTGTTGATAAAGTGGGTACCATGCTTTCTTATCGAAGACTTGAACGCGCAATAGTATAATGTAGGGTCACGAAATCAGTATTTATCTAGAAATAATTCACGATATTTACGCTAATTGTTGACGGTAGAGTATTTTTGTACCGATAATGAACCAGGTCCAATTTTAACTAGCAATCGGAGAGCAATCGCTACAAATTCCTCAACGACAGCGTGTATAATATAAGCGAGTGTTAAACGCGAATTTCATGCTCTTTATTAGCACCTATACGATGATAGAGAAGGTGTTCCCACTAAGTGACATCTGCAACTTCTAATTGATATAATGCAGAATTTTTGAACCCAGGAAGGCATCGTCAAAGTCTTCTGCCGTCGTCCACGCCCGTATCAGGTCTTATAATGCTCACATTTCATGATAGATTTTTCTACATAATCGTATTTTTATTTGGACCAACCACATTAGTTTCCAGATTCAGTCCTCAGAGTATAGATATTTCCACGGTTTAAAATGTTCATTAAAATACAATCAGTTCTCTAACTGATTAGACTTTTGCACAATATTAAAATATTAAAATTAAGTTGAGGATGGCTGCAGGATGTCTCAGGTCGTATGAAAATTACAACTCAGTGTACAAGCTCATCAAGAATAGGAACAAATCTGAAAACTGCGATACCGACCCGCCAAGAGGTGCGCAATAAATAGCCTGGTCTTTACTCAGTCGAATTGAGACCTTTGCAGAGTGAATATCGATGAATATATATTGAATGTGAATGTATACAAAGTTCAATCTGGCCGCACGTAAAGTATATCATTTTCTCTTCGAATGCTGCCTCACTCTTTCTTTTACGCATACCTGGAGAATCTCACACTTTTTTCTATTCTTGATGAGCAGAAAGTTGAGCTACTTCTATAGGATCACATTTCGAAATTAAATTTCTTTTCTACACGTATGTTTGACTGAGATAACGTAATATTCTATCACGACAGACTATTTTCATCTTTTTCTTTGTATTCTTTACAACTTACGTTTCATTCACGGTTACGCAATTTTCTTTAATTGTAGCAATTACCCACAGTGGTTCTGAATACAAGATAAATACGGTAGTAATAAGGGCTAAAGTAATAGACGGACTACGCAAGGTAACACTTGTAAACTATATAGGTGAATTGCGTACAATATTTTTTTGTTCACTTGTAGGTTTCTTTATACACGTCAGCGAAAATTATAAATCCAGGTCGGGTCCGAAGTTCATTCATATTCGGTTTTATACCAACAAATACAAAACAAATACAAAAATTCACAGTCATATGTCACATGAAACACAATTTGTTTTAAATAACATATAATATTCTGCAATAGTCACTTTCCTTCCTCGATTTTCTTAAAATATGACAGACATATAGATTGATAAAAACTATTAAAACTTCAAGGCTTCTTAATACATGAATAAGGATGTTTTTACATACACTCATAAATATACATATTCTTTTGTGTTGGGACTTTGCCTGTTACTTAAAAGAACGAATATACCAATATAATTTATGTACAGTGCTCAGTGCAAATGATTTATATACATACCTACTTAATTCATAATAATATATCTCAAAGAATGTAGGTTCAAAGTTCGAAATTATATTGAACTACAAAGTTCAATAAAACAAAAATTGATTCTACCATAAATAAACGAGTCATCATCACTGCTATCAATTAAGCAATGTCGAAATAGCTAATAAATACAAAGTGCACTTCTCTCTAACAAGGATGTTGTTCTAGAATTATTAATGAAATGTGAAAGTTTGGCCTTGAAAGAGATATATTGGTCAAACAGGCAGAAACATCCAATACAATGTTATGAAACATAAAGGGTACACCAAGTTGGAATAGAAAATATTAGTCACTAGAAAATGCGAAGAATAAAAATGATGTTCACAAAGAGAACTGATAATGCCTTAGCTGTATTAGCTTTGCTAGAGACTAGTGGAACAGTACATAAGTCATAATCAACCGAACACTACTGATAACGATAACGAAGAGCAAAAGACACAATCATCAGTCTTTGAATTTCTTGGGATGAATGTAAAATAATTAGCTGTAAAACGTTAAGATGATTATGATATGTCACAAGAAAGTGCATATCTGGAAGATTGAAATGTGTTTTTAAATAATGTCAATATGTCAGATCTTCGGGAAATATTATCTATTTATATACCAATTTTAAGTAACTAAAACGATCGACTGGATATTTGAAAAATATCGTTATATTGTTATATATGATATCATTTGTACCAATAGAATTGATTGTCGAATATATTAAATACATAGTTATAAATGTTTACACGAAAAATTATCGTCAGAACATATTATGTAATTACGACTATATTAAAACGGCTACATTATATATACTTTTTATTTATGTTAGTATTATCTGCTAATTTTATACCAGTAAACACCAATTAGTTAAAAATTTTCAATTGAACATATTTTTAAGTATTCAAATGGAGGTGTTACCTTATGCTCTGAAGTTTTACAGTATCTAATCCATGCACCTCCATATTTGTTATTTTCAAATGGAATTGGTTGGCACCTCTTAAATCCACTAGAGGTATTATAAGAGGACTCATACTGGGAATTTTAAGATCTTTGTCACCTAAAACAACATCAAATTATAGAATGTACTCTATTAATACAATACTGTTAATATATTTATACAAAAAGCAAACATTTCAATACATACTATGAAATTGAAAATATATAATACTGTGTTTTAGGATAAATATTTTCTTAATGTACCTACTACTTTTTAATTATGTAGTTTACGATGCAATTTTTGCAATAAGTGCAATATTAATTTGCAATTCAATGATGCAATATTGATAAGTTTTCTTCCTTTATTGGCATTGAATACTATAGAAGAATATTAGCGCCTGAATCACAAATAAATATAAAACTGATTTTAAATATGGAAGAATAAAGCCCCATTAAAAAAAAATAGCATTGGACTGCAATAAATAAACAATGCTAATCGACTTCAAATCCCTTTCGACCCAATGAAGACATCATTGGGTCATGATTCATATCAGTGAAGACATATAAGAGGACTAAAGCACATTTCCTTTGAGTAGTTTATCCAAAATTCATTAAGATGCATAATATAATGAGAATAATAAGCCAATAATATTTTCTAAGTTAACTAGATTTCATTTAACTACGATAAAATATTACTTTCATAAATATCTCAATATGGATAACAGAAAAAAATGTATCACTGATTTAAAATATAACTGATCTCTTTTCAAGCATTACATTACGCACAAAGGTGTTACTTAAAACCAAGTACGCTCCTATATAGACCTTAAATAAAAATGAATAATAAAAAACACTAAGAAGAAACTTCTGAATAGATCTTAGATATTGTATATAGATATTTTATCTATACAGAAGTTATAATGATGAAACTGAAGAATATTTATTTAAATTACAAAGAAAATGCACATATTTTCATAAATATCTCTAACACGTCATCCCAGTATATTGATTTTCCTATCGCAGTTTATTACTGTTAATAATTATTGTTATTATAATATGAACATAATTACACTATATCCTATGCCATAATAAATTTACTTACCATTTAAAAGATACGGCATGGCATGTATTGCATTCTTAAGGGCACAATCATTGAAATCATGTGATCTGGCGCATGGTATGATATAGTGTGCTAAAAACATTAAAAGTAATTAATAAAGACTTACGATGAATTAATTAAAAGGTAAAATTTAGACGATAATGTGAGATAAGAAGATAAACATCTCAATATCAGAATTTATAAAATTTGTATTTGATAACAGAAATTATTAGTTTACAAGAAGTGATTATTTCTTGATTGGGTTAGTATATATTGTAGTAAGAGATTATAAAATTTCTGGATCTTTATACACTGCAGAAAAATCTGTTGAAAATAACCCTTGGTAAACATTAGATACTTCTTGGAATTTATTGAGAGGCAGGTAAGTGGATATCAGAGGTATTTCTAACTGTACCATGTAATATGGTCTTCCTCGTATTGCCATCTATCATGTTATACATATTTCTAAATTATAAAATATTGAATTCTAAAAATGTCGGTGCCTATTTCAAAAGTTACCTAAAGCATTAACATAAACGTGTAGCTTATAGCCTTACCGAACTAAGATAATTAGTTTGCTCCTAAATAATTATCCAAAAATTATTCAGTTTAGAGAAGGTTAGATAACAAATTAATTAGATATGAATAATTGAATGAAAATATACGAATGAAGTCAATAAAGACTTTCTCAATTTCTCTTAATAGTTTGTAAGGTTATACCATTAAATATATATTTTTCCTTCAAAGAAAATACAATTTTACATAAGAGAAGATCAAAAATAATTTTAACTTTCGAGGGATTCATAAATAGTTTAAGGACTACATTTATTTTATAATATACATAGATTACAGAAAATTTAAACAAAACTCTCAAATGAGTACTTACGCCTTTTAGCAGCTTCTGCAGAAAATATAACGCCCAAAAATAATACTACACTCCAAAACATTTTGATGGCGTTACTACAACTTTGCGTAGTCGATGAGGGATAACCAAAGAAAATTTTTCTTCTCCTCTTTATATATAGGTAACTACTTAAACCCTAACAAATTAGCATTTAATAGGTTAGAAACAGGTAAAAACCTATTATTGCTATTCATATGTCTCATATAATTGACGTCTGATGTTCCCTTAATGAGGAACTAACGATCTTGTGTTTGACACAATATTTTATATTTAGTACAACTCTGTCCATATGAATTTGTGAAGAATTGGTTTGTTATTTATCATGATTTTAAGGACATATGTATGAACAAGAAATCACTATTTGAAAAATATTCTGCCACGAAGACAGAACCACGAAGATTACCTGTTATTTTTTTAATACTTTAATGATTTTCATTACTTTATTTTACAATTATCGCCTTGATTATCATCATTCTTAAAACTTCTGCATATCATCTGAACAAACGATATTAAAGCATTGAACTAATTTTCTTTTTTGCAATCTAACTAACCTTTATTCATCCACAGGTTATCAAATATAAATGTCATTAACAGATTTGGTCCAATTAAATCTACAGCTATACCACGAAGGAAAGTAACTAAAAGTCTCACAATAGTCTTAGAAGCTTGACAGTAATTTCATAAAATTAAAAATACAAATGAATGTACTTAATGAATAATTTTCTCTGCTAAGGATAAAGTAAGGTCAGATTACCGAAATTTATAAAAATAAATAGAAACCTACATATACAGGGTGATCAGGTCTTCATGGTGAAAACTTCAGGGAAAAGAGCATTAAAATACATTGAGTTTGTTTCGTAGATATTGCCCTAAAATTCCCCCTGACATCTAAAATAATCCTGTTGAAATTTTTATTTTTGAAACGGTCTCTGTAAATATTTCTTGGATGAGTTGTAACATTAAAATATATTTGGTGATAACATATCTTATGGAGTAGATTATTATTTTACTTTTTTCGAAAAAAATACCATCAATCGTGTTAAACTGGGGGGTAATCAGATTTTTTACGTCACTGGTCCCAGCTACAATTTTTTCACAGTTGTGTATATCAGCGTTTCCCAAACCTTTTTCACCCTGGCCTCGTAACTTTTATGCTTCCCGTTCGTTACCCACTGAAAGATTTTTTAACTATCTTGGTGTATAAATTGGCAAAATAAAACACATTTTTATGTCTACATAGAAGTATATGACATAACTAAAGCGTTAACTTTTAACAATAATGTAATAATTATATTGTAATTATATTAGTTGACTACTATCAGTGAGAAGTATGAAGCTATTTATTTTTAACTAGGAACAATTTAACAACACGGAAACAAGCGACCCGGTATTTTATTTTCATGGCCCGGTGCCGTGTCGCGGCCCAGCGTATGGGACACGCTGGTCTATATAATATAGTTAACAATATTATATTTAATTCTATGACATTTTGTGTGCAGCAAATCTCTTATATTTTTCCTAGAACGTACCTTTTACGAGTTAGTAGCATGTAAAGCATTAATGCTTTAATACAATAGTTACAGTTAAACAAGAATGTTTTTAAAATAGATTGATTTATAAAATATCTTGTCTAGCTATTAACTTCTGTTAAAAAATAATCAATAACCAAAGCTAATATTAAGCAACTACTTGTACTGAATTTTAAATTTGTTCTCTATGCTATGAGATTAAATGATATCTTGTTAATACGTACAAGAGGGTAGCGTACACTTTGCTTTTTACATTTTCTCAAACGTCAAACTCTAGCGATTTAATATCTGGTAACTCAGATGACCAGGCTACTACTTCTAGTACTATTAAGCACGTCATGATTTTTATGTCATTCCTCCTAGCTGGCCAATCCGTTGCGAATAATAGGTATATGTAGTTAATATCTCACTATTCATTTCATCCCCATTTGCCAAATAAAAAACTCTCTTATCTTGCTGATAAACGGAATAGTCTACCTAGGTCTAGCCGTAGAAACAAGCCACGGTATGAGATAAGAGCCATTTGAGATTTTTTATTTGGCAAATAGCGATGAAATAAACTATACCTACATCTATTCCAAAATGCAGAGAACCTCCATCTAGCTGTATCCAACTTTCATGTTTTGAATTACTGAGTAGATCCTCGATATTGTCCTGCAGGTTATTAGTAAGAAACTCAAAAAATATTTTCAAAACAGTTTAAATCCAAAGTCCAAAAATAAGTCCATAATTATTTCAATTATTTAAAATTATATTTACAGATTAATATAACTTGTTAAAATAAATATAATGAGATGCATGTTAATTAAATGTATTTAAGAAATTGAATAAAGGCTAGGTCATGTTACATTGGGACATGAGAAATGGTAGTAATTGGAAAAACATATATTAGGTGACTTAAGGAGTTACTTTAATAACGTAATTAAGTACTACAAGTAGAAATATGACCTTGGTCAAATATCAATTAGACTGTGTGGCACCAATTGGTTTAGAATTTTATTAATGCGTTAAAACAATAAGATATGGTTTAGATATGTATGTGGACAGCGTTGTTGAGGTTTTCATTATTACTAAACGAAATTAAACAAGTCGGTAATACTGGTAATGTTACAATAAAAGTAAAAATAAAAACAGGTAATATAACAGGTAATATGGCACCTATAAGACATGTCGTTTAATATGTGAGAGGATGCAATTAGTTGAAACTTTCATTCCATTCATATTGTGGATAAATAATTAAAATACATATAGTAAATTTTTGAGAAGACAAGAAAATAATTTGGGATATTTTTTATGATTAATAACATAATTTGCTAGAAAAAGCTAAATATAGTCGATATTGAGAAACAATAACAGAATAATCAGTACTGTTGTTAGTAGCTACACTAACAGCAGTAATTTAACTCACATTATAAGTTACGGTAATCTATTTAAAATTGTACAAAATGACCTGACCAACAAGGCTGACAAAAATGCGCAATACTGAAACCCTCACTACTTAATGTCTAAGATAGATAAAACAACAGAATAGTAGTAATTGTATTACTCCAATATAGGGCAGTAACATATAAGTCGGAAATCGAGATACATCAAGAAATATATATTACTGACATAGATCGTATCGATAAAGATGTATACCCCACAAATTTCATTCGGCATTTGTCCTGGATCGGCGTACCGTGTACGGCACTGATGAGAACTAATAAGTTCGAAACAGGTGTATGCCGTTCGGTTCCAATCCGGGACAAATGTCGAATCCTACCTGTGGCGGGTTTTATTTTTTGAATCCAATATAGGGGTCAAATTTTCGGCAGATGGACGTGATGTAAAAGTTAATTTTTTATCAGAAATTATGACGTAACTATAGTACATGTTAATGTGGTAATTCAATAACTTGTGGAGTAATAAGAACTTCAGAATGGGGATCGATACTAATACAAAATACATATATTGTTACATATATAGACAATAGAGATGAAGGTGTTAAATTAAATAATTATGAAGCTGTATATCAACGAAGCTGAACTTAAAGATTATTATAATATATATCTACTTTTGCTGATTTATTTATTTATAAATTTAACCCCCATATTATCACACCCATAAATCCTATTTATTATCTCTATTCTTTTCTTTAGGAAAAGAACTATAGAAAATAATTAGTATAGTGGTAAATAATGTTTAATAACATAATAATTTTCCACAATAACAGCATGTAATTTCTTTACTATATAATTGTACCGATCGATTATTAACTATTTAAATACTATATACCGGTTGGGGTTTGAATAAAGTTATTTTGTCATAAAAACATATACATACATATTTTATGACTCAAGACATTGTCTTATCAAGAAAAAATTAAAATAACTCATCCTCAATATTCTGTATTTATAATTTGTCATCTGTAGACTGTATTTATCTAACGAGTGAATTCAGACTCAATTTCTATTAAGTACCTACCTAAATATTTAGATATTTATTGAAATCATCTGTCGACTATAATTATATAATAGGCAACTTTGGCCTTATAATTTTCACTAAGTACCTAAACAGTTAGACATGTAGTTAAATGTAAGTATACTAATAAAAATATACCCTGGATGGGCCAAAATTAGGTAATCCACTTTAATTGCTTCTACTTTCATTTCTTATTTTTTAATCGTTTCCATTTTGTTTCAGAATCTTAAAGAAAACTTTGGAAATTCATAATGGAGCACTTATCAGTTCTCAAACGCACAAAAATCGACGAAATTTATTTTCTAAATCAGAAATCAATAATTTTATTCCAGCTGCAGAAAATTCTAGTTTTATTCATTAATTGATTATGAGTGGCGAGGCACACTTCCATCTTAATGCATGTTAAGCAGAATATGCGATTCTATGGTAAGCCACTGAAAATCCTCGAATAAATGAAGGGAAAGAGCTGTATCCAATTCGTATAACTGTTTGGTGTGGAATAACTTCAACTAGAATGATCGAGCTATATTTTTTGAGGATAATGAAGGCAACGCAATAATGGTTAATGCAGAGCGTTACCCAATAATGGTTAGAGAATTTTCATTTCTAGCTTCACAAAACCCCGAGAATTTATATAGTTTCAGCAGGACGACGCCACATGTTACAGTACTAGGCAGACTATTGTCCTTTTAAGTCCTTTTTAGATAACTATGTTATCTAACAGAATAACTTCTCCAAATTGCTACCTGAACTGGTCTTCAAGATCACCCGATTTGTTTTTCTGGAGCTACCTAAAATAAACAGTATACAAAAATAAACCGCGGATACTTTTGTAAATAAATAAATATCAATAGAGCAATACCAATAGAAACTTTGACGTTAGTTATGTAATATAGGAGTTGGAGCAAGACTTATATGAAGAAGGAGAAGGTGGTCAGTTACGAGACGTTATGTTTCACAAATAAATTTCCAAGGAATATACTTTTCATTATCGTTGGAAAAAACGTATTGAACTTTAAATACAATATTTAAAAAACTAATGGGTTACCTACTTTTGGCAATTTATTGCATGTTGTTCCTCTTACCCAGAATATTAGTAAATATTAAATATGTATATCCTAGAAAGAAATAGATTAACAGAAATTTATTATTCTATCATACCAACATGAAACTGCCAAAAATTAGTATAAAGCATTTAAGCAAAGCTATTTTGTATGTATACAAAATGTATGGAAGCAAAAATGCTATAATTATCATAACAGCACTAATTATCGGTATAATCAAGATTAGAAAAATAAAATATGTAGGTCGCGAATGAAGTGTCACAGGGTGAGGGCTATAAAGCAAATAATACTGTTTTGCTTTCTGAAAACATATGAACTTATTACGTAAAGGCAGCTGAAATATATTTAAGTAAAACATACTTTAATATTATATACGTAACTTATCTAGAAAAACTTCACCCAGTGGAATTACTAGAGCCAAGTTGCTAAGACTTCACTGAATTATTTAGAAAGTACTTTCCTAAGGTGGATATATTACTATCAAAGTCAAAAATATTTATTTTGAAACATTTATTATTTTAAAATGAAATTTGAAACACTGATATCGTATTATGATATAAATTTCCATATAACATTCTAGAGGAAATTCTAAAATTCGAAAATTCTAAAACTTAACATAAAATTCTAGAGGACTTAAATAGTTCTAAAAATATAATCTGCCACGTTGAGTACCGTTGCCTATTTCACTCCTGGGAATCATTTCTGTGATTTCTCTTACAATTAGGATATCAGGGTTAATTTCATCTAATATAATCAAGCAGAACATCCTAGTTTCTTGCAATCGGTTTGACAAAAGATATTTCAACTCACTGGTTTAAGTTAAGATATTCTATTAATCTGTTTCTTTATTATCAATATTACTATGGAGAATATTTAATCACGTTAATTTCCCTCACTTTATTACCTATCATTGTGATATAATTTAAAAAGGTTACCTTCATAATTTAAAGGAAAAATGTTACATTAAGTTAAATAGGTGAGGGTTCATTGGAGCCAGTTACAAACAGTATCTCGGAATCCTAAAGCACTATTAATCAAAAGAAGTTAAAATAACTTTGAAAAATACTTGGCAATAGTTATAATGTTTTAAAGCATGAAAAATAGTAACCTTTTAGTAAATAATTGAATCCTTTAGCTTAATTGTTAGCCAAATACGAATCGTCTGGTGATGAAAACATTATATTGTAAATAAAATTGTGTTTAATAATAATATAAATAAATAACACGAATTGTTGTAATTTAATTAATTATTATTATTAATACATACATATTTATCAATATTTGTTAGTGAATATATAAACCTTCAATATATAATCGTAATTGTTACTAATTGGTATTCGACATGTTTGCTATAACTTCAATAATGACTAAATATGACTGATGACTTTACTAAACCAACTATATAACAGTTGACAAGATTTTAACTTTATCTGTTTACTTTGTTTGTATTTATTATAGTTCTGGATCTAATATATATTTAATTTTTCCATAATATTTTAAATGTATTAAAATATGAGAAATTAAAGTCAATATTATTAGTACCTCCTTAAAACATCAGTATTTTAGCTCTCACTGTATCAGTGTAAAAGAATCATTTTCAATCCTATCAACAAAGACTGAATTTTTTAATTCAAGAACTATTGTGTGTGGTTCTTACTTAGAAAAGAAAATGAGATGAATAATTATTTTCTTCCCAAGAAGTTCTAAATAAATATAAAAAATTGTTATAATGTAGAAAATAAATACACTCCTAATTAGTGCCTGTCTATTTGTGAGCCTATCTAAATATTTCCTTTGTGACAAACGCTCTTTTTTTGTGACAAACAAAATTTTAATAAATGTAATTTAAATATTAATTTTACTTCTTCGTCATTGGTTCATCACTTTAAAGACTTAACAGTAAGGAAATATGGAATATTTTGAATAATATTTGTATTATGCCTTTGAAGAATACACTTTAAATCATAATTTGGCCGCCCTATCATCTTGGGAATTTGCCACTTGCCACATTAAATATCCGTTTGAAGAATCTTCTAGTCGCATCATTTGTGTCAGCGGTACAATAATTATATTTTTATATATTTTTAATTATTAACTAAGATATAAAAGTACGGTACTAAAAATAGAAATGAGTTTAATGTCTAGGATATTTAAGTTAATATTACAGTGCCTCTTTCGCGTAGGATTATGTTCTACCAATATATTTTTGTAATAAGTGCTTTTGGAATATGTCTTGGGGCCACACTTCCACCACGTAAGTATACAGACCATACATTAGGTGAAATAAAAATAATTATCATTTTAAACATATATTATAGCAACCACACAAGACAATACGCTATTAGTATTTAATTAACATTGCTCCTAATATTACGTAAACCCTGCTAACTATTGAAAAATGTATATAATTATATATTAAAACTTTGATAGGTATAATCATTATATTCATTATTATTTTAATATCTAGCTGCTCTCAGTAATTTTAAATATATTCGTAATGTTGATATTTTATAAGATGGGAACGATAAGATAAATAGTGAACAAGGTGCGTCGCAGATAGTGATAGTATATAAAAATAAAATATGCTTCTTAGGAAATGGATATTGGCTGAGACTAGCGCATGAGTATATTTTTGTTATAATATTTTGTTTGCCATATTTTTGCAAAGAAAGAAATTGTTGACTATATAACCCCGTATGTCCTGTTAGAAATACTAGTAGATCGATATCTACCCCGATAGGCGACAGTAGTATTTTCTTTAGAGTTTTCAATGGCAGCTTAATGAAGAGATTTTGAGCAGCATTACGTAATTGTCTAACAATAATATTAAGTTCTCTACTTTTCGCATAATAATTTCGAATAACTTATTTTTATCTAATACTTATAGTCACGCCATATAACGAAAGCGGTCAATTTTACAAAAAAAAAATAAAAATTATTGGATATTTTTTGTAAAATGTAAACTATATAGATAACTTTATGATAATTTTATGATTTTATTAAATTTTTAAAACCTTCATTGACCTCGATTGATCGATGAATAAGCAGCGATATTTTTATCAAAATTTTATTCTTGTAAAACTTGACCTTGAATATGTCAAACACTGGTATCGATGTTAATTTTTAACATTTTATTTTTTATAACACTATAACGGAGGTCTAGTTAAAACTACATGACTGGGAATTTTTGCATATCGGCTTACCTATTTTCGAAATAAAATGACTGGACTATTACCCTTAATTAATTTTATTAATATTTGTTAATAAAATTAGGGTACGCGCGACCTCAGTTAAGAGAGCTTCTGATCCTCTATTTAATAATATGAGGTTTCTTCAATTTCTTTAACTTATTATTTATGTGTTACATGTTTAATATAATAAAATTATATAGCAAAAAAAATAAAATGCAACAGGTTAAGTCAAATATGCATCTCTATAGATATGATTTATACGACAAATATGATTTCTATTCTAATTTTAAAGACTTTCCAGCAATTTCTTTACAACAATTTTGTACAGAACGAGGTGTTATGAATGTGTAAACTTCTATGGTTAAGCATTGCCACCTGTCGCCTAGTACAGTAGATTCATAGATATAGCAGTAGAGGAAGTCAGACCGTTTTCTTAGAATATTCTAAAAAAGTCTAGGTGAACCTCACAGTTCCAGTTTTTCTATACATGCAAACAGTGAAACTGACAGTCTTAATTCTATATATATAGAAAAAAAAATCTCTGCCACGTCAGTAATGACTTCTATTAAAACTCATTAACTAGTATAAAAAATTATCCTGTCTTGTATTATTGAAAAAAACCTAGTTAGTTGAATATTATGTTTTGAGTTTTTATTTAATTTATCGTTAAATATAGTGACAACTAACTTTTCCTTTTTTAATTCGCAGCATTGCTATTACATATATAAGCAGTAATATCTAAGATTTGTTTTATAGTACCCCCTTTCTAAAGGTAGCTAAGTTAGGTGTTCATATAATTAATTATTCTTGATATGAGTATAATATGTTTTATCCACGAATTTTTCTACTGCTTATAAGCGTTTTTGAGCTATCATTTGGTGGATCACTGCCTTTTCGTAAGTCAATAATTGTTTTTTATTAATTTATTATTTTCCCCGTAAAAATATTCTGGAAAAAGAAATATTCAATATTTCTTATATATGCTGTCAGTATTATGATTTATTGAAACGTCTCTTATTTTTTCAGAAATACTCGTATATTAAATATTTTCAAAAAGCGAAAGGATTAGAATATAAAACTACTTTTAATTTTATTATAGTTATTTGTAATTACATATATATTATAACCTTAAATGTTGATGAAACGGACAGAAAAACTAGTGTCTAATATGTGTGTATATATGAAGCTATGTTGACGCAAACTGAAAAATAATTGTGGAATATTAAAATATCCTTAAAATGATTTTTTCTTGAAAGGCAGGACAATGCATTATTACATGTCATAATATTATGACCTTGGTGAGAATAAAGTAATTAGATGGTTATTATTCGAAAATAAATGTTAGTATAAAATGATATTGATAATTGTCGAATAATTTCAGGTTTTAAATATTGTTATGTACAATGTATTTTCATTTAGGTCACATAATTTCTAAAATGTTTATATACAATTGGAATTCATACCTACAGTGTGTCAGGAATTTACGAAAAGTTACATTTTGGTCACATTTAAAAATACGATGAAACGAATACATGAAATGTTTTCAGAACTCCTTTTTTGGCTTTGCATCTGTATAAATTTACAAAAAAAAATCCCTTGCATTTGTATAAAATCCCTGTTCGTATTTTTATAATACCTCGTACATTTTTATGAATACAATATAATATAATACGTAGGAAAGCACATTTTAAAACCCATACCGGAAGGTTTACGGAGGTAACAATCAACTGATATTTTTAAGCAATGTCGTGCCGAAAACACATTTTAGGATAATAGTTAGGATACTACAAATCTGTCAATCTATGACAGAGTAATGAAAGGGTTCTCCACGAAAACA
This sequence comes from Rosalia funebris, assembly GCA_037954035.1. Lineage (NCBI taxonomy): Eukaryota > Metazoa > Arthropoda > Insecta > Coleoptera > Cerambycidae > Rosalia > Rosalia funebris. Next base: position 15,867,817 of record JAZFAV010000001.1, on the reverse strand, counting down.
TTCAATAGAAGTGATATTTCGATCAAAGTAAATGAAATAAATTCAAAATAGATGAAACAAGAATGAAATAAATGTTACAGAAATATTGAGACACCAATGAATCAAATTATACAATAAAGCTAAGACGCGACTTCATAATTGCATTTTGTTCGACAAATTATTAACTGTCTGTGTTGTACGTAGTTAATTGCAACATATGTCGCTAGACATACGTGTTGGTAATTGTGGCATATTAGTAACAATTGCGAGTGATGTAGCATGTGATCCGTGTGTCACTAAACTGATACACGCGTAAAGACCCATTATACAAATATAGTATTATTTTTTTGAAATATTTAGTGTATATAATTTGAAAAGACATTACGGAAAATTGGATTTCTTAAAGTACTTAATAAAATTTCCGTTGATACATAAACAAACACAGAAATGTCATAAATATTCATACAACATGACATAAAAGCCCCATCAATTATGTTATTTACATATTACACCTATTTGAATTTAATTAATAAGAAACTAAAATAATTCCATAAAAATATTAATTACAAATGTATGTATATTGAATATATTCTGAAAGTTAGTTCTTATATAGTTATCCTTATAGTGAAAAAATATGTATCAGCATATATATTACACAAACAAAAGCATGATTTTATTAAAACATACATGATTACGTACTGAAAACAGAAAAAGCTTTGGACCCAAATGTAAACTTGTACCTTTATAGACGTCATAGTGTTTCATGTTCATCTTCTTACTGTAACTAATAATGATATGTTTAATAAATATATGCGATAATTATTTTTATCTTTTCAGTATTAATATTTTATTAAAATTAATAACATTAGCTATTTATTAACTATTTTTCATAATTAAAACAGCTCATTTGGTTGTAACATTTTAGAAAAATAAATATTTATATGAAACGAAAATGTATAAAATAAATTTTAAAAATTGAGAAAGCAAATAATGCTGATATTTATTTTTGGTTATCTATATTTTAATAATGTCAGAATATTTGTTATATTTCTTGTAATCATACAAATAAATTCAACTTTTCAGTATAAATAATATTAGCTATGAAAACAAACCTTTTTACAAAAAACAACATATTTCGATCTAAAAGATTTTTGTTTTACCGGCCTCTCCCTGTATAATAAGCATATGTTTTCCAGGCGACTGAAAAATTATTAAGAGAACATCTTATTTATTAAATTACTTGCTTACTAGTTTATTTTTAAGCTATGACATTTTGATTGAGTATTTACATAAATATTTGAGATACAATTTTAATAATTGGCGTTAATGTACAAGTTCTTAAGTAGGAATATTAACATGCGCCGTAGATTTTAAATTAATTTGCGTCCTTGACTTGCATCTTTCGTTCATTACCATAAAATGTCCCTAAAGGTATTTATTCTTCAGAAAAGTATAAACAAAATTCTAAGAAAATAACATCAATTAACCTTACGGATATTTAAACTTTAATTTAAGAGCGACGGAAGGACTTATTGTTCTGTCCAATTACTATTTGATTGTAAATCGATTTAAGTTTGTTAACTAGATGTCTACTCGATTAAAATATGTTGGTGGAGGCAAGGTTTTCTGAATCTGTAATTGATCTTGATAACCATTGACCAGGAAAACCATTGTATACATACATATATATTACGGTGTCCCTTGTACTGGGTAAGTTTTAAATTTTCTTTAGTAATCGTGTACGCATAGCCTCTAAATATGTCTTAATTAGTAAAACCTAATTGTAAAATATTATCGTTCTAGCATAATATTTACCTATGTCGACTAAATGTCTACTTTAACGTACAATATTGTTATGTGGTCTAGTACTAACTTACTATTACTATAATTTATGAAATTGCTTGTTGCATAATAATAATACTTAAGACAATGCAATATAACAATTATTGTATATATTTTTTTAAATGTTGTTTCTGTAGTCAGGGTATATGTTCCTATATCTCTGTATTTAATGCAATTGCTTTGGCTACTTCATTGCTATCGCTAATCCATGAATATTTTGCGCTAGTTTAACATCTCTTTGAGCTATGTTATTTACTACTTTAACATTTTTTACAGAATTATTTTGAGTTTATAAACAGACTTTTTAACTTCCAAAATGAGCGATTGGTCTCCAATGAAGACGGAGATTCATGAGGAAAATTATCCGATATATTCAAGTAAAAATAGATCTTAACGTTCGAGTATAGACCGTAATAAAATTAATTGGAAAGATATATTGTTAATTTGTAAAATATGTTAAAAGCCCTAATTACCATATAATGATTGATGAATTTCTTGCTTCGATGAGTATATTTGCCCACAGTTTGACATTATACTTTCCTTAGTCAATATTGCAAACTTCTTGATATTATTTGTGCATCAACATTATCGACAAAATGACAAAATTTTTGAGTTAAATAGGCGCTGATTAAAAATTTATTAAGACCTTCTTAATATCGAAATAACTATCCAATTTTATACAGCACTAAATTGTTGTGCCTTGTCTCCAAAAGTAATAACTATAGGAATGTGTTCTTCTTTGGCATTCCCTAGCTTTAAAGCACGTATCAATTTCCCATCCAAGTGATCATTTACGACTTTTAGTACATCATTGCCAAAATAAGTTTTTACATCTTCTGCGCTTTATTTATTTTTTGTATTCGCATTAGTTTGACGTGATGCTGCTACTAACTTGGGTATAATAAAATCTCTCCTTCCTCTTTTTGTGTCCTCATAGGCAAAACTTCATCTTGACTGCTCATATCGGAAGTAGAAGATGTACCATCCAGTGATTAAGGAATTAAAATATCACAGAATGACGAAAGGTTAATACTGTTGCCAAGACATATTGCAATCGTGTTTCTACCTGTTCTATTGCTGATGGTGGAACACTCTCTTCCTTTTCAGTCAATTTTCTGTCCACTCCTGCTAAGTGGTTAGATCGGCCTGGTTCACGCTGTCGTAGAAAGATAATATCCACTTCTATTTTAATTATTTGAAGTGCATCTACATGAGCAATGTCAAGCAATTTATCGAAATAAATCACAACATTATTTTCTCCTCGTTTAGACATGTCCTCATTTTCTTTTGCAGACCTCTCCAAAAGGCACCTTTTTTTTCACGATTAGGCACATATTTCTGATCGGATAGGACGAAGTTCTAGTGCAAACTAGAGCGGGTGGGTCGGCTTGCGCGTTTTAATGATTTAAGGAGCCGTACCATAGGTTTAACCATAGTGGGAGGGTCCTTATTGAAAAGCCAGACTAAGAGGAGGGCAGCAGTTCTTTCAGTAGTCGTAGTGGCAGAAACCGTGGGGGTTGGTATGGTGCTATGACACACACGACTGCGATGTGGAAGGCAAGAGGAAACCACCACATTATAATCCTCAGAACAGCTAGCAGAAAGCTTATCCTAAATTAATGATGGCGTCTCCTGGGGCAAAAAACTCCGGAGGTAAAATAGTCCTCCGTTCGGATCTCCGGGTGAGGACTGTTACGGGAGACGTGATCGAGTGCAATAATAGTAAGAAGTGTAGCATTTCACGAGTCGGAGCGTGGAATGTCAGAAGCATGAGACAGGCAGGGAAGCTAGAAAATCTGAAGATAGAAATGGATAGGTTAGGATTAGATATAGTAGGTATAAGTGAGATGCGCTGGCCGGAAGTAGGAGATTTTTGGAGCGGTGACTATAGGGTAATACACACAGGATCGGTAAATGGAAACGCGGAAGTAGGGATCGTTATGCGGAAGAACGCAGGACAGTGTGTAGATAGCTACCTACAACACAGCGAGAGAGTAATGATGGTTAGGTTAGATTCGAAACCAGTGGAAACAGTAATAGTGCAAGTATACATGCCTACTTCTAGCCATAGTGAGGAAGAGTTAGAAGCCGTTTATTCGGACATAGAGCAGGTAATAGGATTTGTGAAGGGTCATGAAAATTTAATAATAGTAGGAGGTTTTAACGCAGTCGTAGGTGAGGGGAACCAAGGAGAATTTGTAGGTCCTTATGGATTAGGAAACAGAAACGAGAGAGGTAGCAGACTGATAGAATTCTGTGAGAAGCACAAGATGGTAGTCGCGAACACATTGTTCAAGAATCACGTTAGGAGGCGGTACACATGGAAAATGCCAAGAGGGATAGACAGGTATCAGATAGACTACATTCTGGTTAGGAAGAGATTTAGAAATCAAGTAAAAGACTGTAAGAGTTATCCAGGAGAAGATGTAGACAGCGACCACAACTTGGTAGTCATGAAAGCTAGATTAAAGTTCAAAAATCTGAAAACCCGGAAGGATAAGAAACGTATAAATGTAGACATATTGAGGGATCAGAATATAAAAGATAAGTTCCAGGAGAAAACAGATCAATTAATAAATAAAACGAGTAAGGACGAAATCAAGAACGCAGAAACTGAGTGGGAGGGTATCAAGAATAGTCTAGCTTCCGCGGCTACGGACGTTTTAGGACACGATAAAAGGGAAGCTAGGAAGCCCTGGATAACGGACGAAATCTTAAACTTATTGCAAAAGAGACGAGGCTACAAAAACAGACGAGACGAAGAAGGACTGAAAACTTATAAGTCAATAAAGTGGTAAATCATTAGAAAATGTAGAAAAGCGAAAGAACAATGGATAGAGGATAAATGCAAAGAAGTAGAAGATAAGTTGCAAGTAGGTAAGACCGATGAGGCTTACAAAATAATTAAGAGGAACTTCAGGGATATAGGAACAATAAGTAGAAACGTTAGGAGTCAATCGGGGGACATACTGATCGGAAGAGAGGAGAAAGCGGATAGATGGATGCAGTACTTAGGAAATTTATACGAGGGTCAGGAATTAGGAGAGATATTAGAGGAAGAATCTAGCATCGATAGGGAAGATGTAGGAAAACCTATATTGAGAGAGGAATTTGAAATAGCACTAAGGGGGCTAAAGAATAATAGAGCGCCGGGTGTAGATAAAATACAGGCGGGAATTTTGAAATGTGCGGGACAGAAAGTAGTAAATAGGATGTTTGAACTGGTAAAATACATATATGAAACGGGCGAGATGCTGGAGGATTATAAGAGGAACATTATCGTTACTATACCGAAAAAGAGAGGAGCCGACAAATGCGAGAACTTTAGAACGATTAGCCTAACTTCCCATGCGTCAAAAATCTTAACTAGAATAGTGCAGAAGAGGATGGAAAATAGAGCGGAGGAAATACTAGGAGAAGACCAATTCGGGTTTAGGCGAACTAGGGGAACTCGCGAAGCTATTCTGGCGCTAAGAGTAATGTTAGAGAAAACAATAGAAAAAGGAAAGAACGCTTATATAGGATTTGTAGATTTAGAAAAAGCTTTTGATAACGTAAGATGGGAAAAAATGTTCGAGATACTAAAGAGCGCGGGAATGAAGTATAGAGATAGGAGAGTAGTACACAATCTATACAAAGAGCAAACTGCTGTTATAGAAGTAGAAGGGGAAAAAAGGGAAGTAGGTATTAGGAAAGGAGTAAGACAAGGATGTACACTATCACCACTAATTTTTAATCTGTACATCGAAGAGGCGATTAATGTGGTAAAAGATAGAGTGGACTTCGGGATTAAAGTACAGGGACAGAAACTAAAAATGCTGAGATTCGCGGATGATATAGCAGTATTAGCATCTAGTAAGGAGGAATTAGAATCAGCATTGAACGAAATGGAGGCAGTGTTGACAGAGGAATACGGAATGAGGGTGAATAAAAACAAAACTAAAGTGTTGGTGTGCAGAGGGCGCGAGAGCAGAGCAAAAATGAAAGTACAAATTAATAATGAAAGATTGGAGGAAGTTAAAGACTTCACTTATTTGGGAAGTAAAATAAATTGGGATGGAAGAAGCGATAAAGACATAAAACAAAGAATAGCGCAGGGTCGAGTAGCTTTTAACAAAAAGAAAGCACTTTTATGCTCGGGGGTAATAAACTTAGAAACAAGGAAGAGATTTTTGAAAACATATGTATGGAGCACGGCACTATACGGCTGCGAAACCTGGACGGTAGGGGAAGCAAGTAGGAAGAAATTAGAAGCTTTTGAGATGTGGTGTTACCGAAGAATGATGAAAATACCATGGACTGATAGGATTAGAAACGAAGAAGTATTGGAGAAAGTCGGCGAGAAAAGAAGTATGTGGAAAAACTTAAAGAAGAGAAGAGATAGAATGGTAGGCCACTTGCTGAGACATGGGGGAATAGTCCGCGATATTTTAAAGGCAGAAATAGGAGTGAAAATAGGCAGAGGTAGGCCTAGATTAGACTACTGCTCGCAAATAGTAAGGGATGTAGGTTGTAGCACAATTAGCGAAATGCGTAGGTTAGCACAAGATAGGAGAAGCTGGAGGTTAGCGTCCAACCAGTCTTGGGACTGATGACCTAATGATGATGAGGCACATATTTGATATATATTCACCTTCTCCAAAAACATAATACACTTATGTATTACTAGATTATAACTTTCACTGACTATTCATTTAACTTCATGAATATTGAATAATGATGATTTATCGATCTGACGATGGTGGTTTTCTTCCTGTTTACTTTAAAATCTTACGCCCCAATAAAAGTACACTTTTTGTAGCAGTACGTTATTCCACTAACACCCTGAATGAACGAGACAAATACATTTTACGTTATTAAGAGCTGCAGAACAAATGATAAACAGATTAGAGCGTAGGTTTGTGATACTCAGGGTCACATCATCGTAACGAGTATGAACAAGCACAAGTTGGCACGGGTTCCAACATTCCAGACATATGACATTTGGTAAGTGGAATAAACATAAATTTATGCTTTAAAAAAATTTAATTTCTATAATAAGGGACACCCTGTTGATATAACAAGAATATATAATATACGTAACGGTATTGAAAAAAATATTAGTATAGCTAATATCTTCCAAGTTTGAAATATTATAGAAGTGTAACAAACTTAAAGATTTTAGGAACTATCTTTAATTTTAAGTATACTGAGATGGTTTAAATAGAGTAACAACAAATATTACTTTAATTACTTATTTTCCACTTAAGAACATTTAAACTTACTACAAGTTACTACTACTTACTACTTTAATTTACTGCTATATTAAAATGTCATAATTCACTTGAAGTGTGTAACATACACCTCTTTGCCAATAATATAACGGAATAATGTATTGTCTTGTTTTATTGTCAGTCCCCTGAATAATGTATTGTTTTTTTTATTTTAATTTCGTCTCCTGTTTTTTAATTGTAGTGTTGAGTTTACTACCTGTAGTATCATAAGTTATCCACAATACCAATTGCAGTAGATAAGTCTTTCCAATATTTCAGCCATACTTGCAATAAGTATTAGTTCACCTATATCGTCAATAGTTTATCATTTAAGTCATTGGGTATATTTACATGTGTTCCTTGACATATACAGAAATAAAAGATGTTAAAAATACATCGTGAGAATGATGTAGCAATTCAGTCAGTCCACAAAAGTTCGACACTCCTTTGGTTATAATGGCTAAAATAGAGAAACTGATCTAAAATAAATCATAACGTTTACTTCCTACACCCACAAATATACCTATACCTATACCTATTATTTAGATTTCCTCACCTAATAAGAGGTATAGGTATATTATATAGTATTTGTCGAACCAACACATCACTCGATGTTTTTATATGTAAGAATTTAGACGCAAGGAAGTCATTATTTCTAAAACAGTCTCGACCATCAACTCGACGAGAACAGTTCTGTCTGTTTTGGTTGAATTGTAGAATGGAATTGCAAAAATAACATCTTGTATCTCGAAAAAGATGTATGATACATACATATTAATTACATTATATGTAATGTATGTGATATCTTTTGGCAACTGTAAATTAATAAAAAAATGGTAATTTATCACTCATAAACATAAAATAATTTAGAAATTTTTTTTTTTTATTTCGTACTTACCCTAAAACATGCCTCGATTTTGTTTTCTGTTCTTTATATTTCAAAAGATTAAGAATCTGAGGAATTAATTGTCACATAAGCTTGTTCTTTCATATTTCACGATTCAGACAGAAAAAATTGTTATAAGGTGTAGGGTGAGGTCAACTTATCTCAGATGCATATGAATTAATGAGTTTCACAATTAATGAATTGAACAACTTTCAGTTTCACGATATAATACAAAAATAAAATAATCAGGATCGTTTCTTGAAATTAAAAATAATTTAACAGCCATTCTTTCAGTTACCTACAACTTATAAGACCCAAAAGAAGGGACATAACCTAAATATATTAACACAAGTTTCACCATTTCTTGTTACAAATAGATTAAAACAGTAATAATAGCCTCCTTCCAGCACCCCTATAATTTTCTCTCACAAACTAAATGATATATATTTCAATACCACCTCACCTATTTAGTTATATTATGACTTCACATATTAAGTTTGTTATTTTCTTTTGGGTTGAGTTTTATTAATTATTAAATTTTATTTTAGAATTGCTTTTTATTGAAAATTATTGTTGCCGATATTACAGAAACTCTCCTTGTTGATCAAACATATATCAAAAATCATTTTTAGACCTCTTACTTTTAGTTGTTGCCTTTTAGTTATAGTTAAGAATTGTCATCATTTTTATAAAAACTATTATTAAAACACTAACAATGATTCTATTGTCGAATATATCCACAACAAGATATCCGATTACTGGACAAGTAAAAAAACTAAATGAATAAATTTGCATAATTTATACGTATACTATAAATTCCATTAGCAATAATTAAAAATCTGGCATTGATAATCACGAATAGAATAAGTTGACAGTAAATTTATCATATTGTAAACAATAAATTATCCTAATGGTACAACTTACAATATTAATTTAATCGTTAATACTATTTTATATCTGCTGTTATATCTTTAATACTATAAAAATTAAAAGCATAACGAGAGAAGAGAGAGAAAAGAAAAAATGAAGACTATAAACTTTAATTATCAGAAGCAAATTGTAATTCATTCAGAATACACTGATAAGCACAAAGTTGTAATGTTTATTAATTTTGTTCCACAAATGCTTGTCCTAGTCCCAGTAGCACAATAAATTATTCATCTGTTCTCAAATTTTATTTAGATACTTAAAATCCATAAAACTTCTCCATTTCTGTAGCAGTTGGTTATTATCCTGGAAATTAATTTGTGATCTAGGTGCCATATAGTTATATGAAATTTAGATGTCAAAAGGCATCGACGACATTATTATGTATTCATTCTAATATATCTATATACGTGATATAATAAGTTTACCGCATTTATGTATCTATTATATACTAGTTTATGTGATAATAAGTTTTAAAAAACCGACTTAAAAAAAGTAACTAAAAAGCAAGATGTAAATATTTTTTTCTACAACAATATAATACTTATTTGTTATTCCGTTTAATGTAATTAAAAAATTTTTGTTTTTATGTAACTACTATTAATTATTATTTTATATAATTTTGAAGTCGGTGCCAAGTAAAACAAAAAAAAATATATATATATATATATATATATATATATATATATATATATATATATATATATATATATATATATATATATATATATATACCTTGCTGCTGTTACATTTAAAGTTGCCGAGGATCGGCATTCGCATTACTAATATTGCAGGGCACCGACTTCAAAATTATATAAAACAATTAATAATAATTACATAACAAACAATAATTTCTTAATTGCATTAAACGAAACAACAAATAAGTATTAAATTATTGTATAAAAGAGCACGCACATATCTCTTGCATTTTAGTTAAGTTACTTTTATTTGGAGTCGGTTTTTTTTTTACTTATTATTTTACAATTTTAAGTGATAGGTAGACCTACTAAAGACGCTTGGCGAATGAGAAAACAACGACTACTGGAATAAGGAGTTCCGTTGTGTATCTTCGAAATGCAAGGTCGAAGGAAATTAAGACGGGACCACCTTGGAACTATACTGAACCCAACACAAAAAGAATAACTAAAATCGGTTCATAAATAACATTCATATATATATATATATATATATATATATATATATATATATATATATATATATATATATATATATATATATATATATATATGAAGTCGTTTAAAAATAAAGATGGAAGTATCCAAGTGGAAAGCGACGAGAATAAAAAACTTGAACTTTACACTTCAACACATTGGTATAAAACTTTCGATTAACATTTTTATCCTATCTGTATTAGTTCCAAATAATTCTAGACTATTTAGTACAGCGTAAAGTCAAATGGTCCTGAATCTAAGAAATCATGTAATAAATGAGCATTCCAGATCATGTATAAGCATATTCTATAATAACGGTCCTAGACTAGATCCTTGAGGGACATATAAAATTGATATAAGAACTTAAGGGTTTAAACATTTACAATTTACTACTTTCTATACTAAACTACATTTCTATGGGACAAGTTTCCTAAACTCAAAAATTAAAATATATTTGAACTTTATTTGTATAAAATATAAATATATTTGTGATTTTACTCAAACTTTGAGTTGTAGTTCTTATACATATTTTTTATAAAAAAACAGCTGATATAATCTTGATTTCACTCTTCTACTTCTATTTGTATAGTTGCCTGCATGTTAAACATTTTTTGCACATAAATAAGTCTTAATATGTTTTAGGATAGTAGATATGAAGAACTTTTAATTTTAAAGAAAAGGTATGACAACTATAACAGTTTTAAGTGTAATATACTCTTAAGTGAGACCCTCTGTATTATATATATATATATATATATATATATATATATATATATTATATCCTACCGTCATTTAAGCTAAACACACCTAAATAAATATGTATATTTATGAAGAAAAGCCATACTGTACATTATAAGTAAGCGTTAGTCACACAGTAGTTCGAGTATCCTTATATAAGGAAGATGATAATTACTGATTAAGTAACGAGTGATTTTTTAAGGCAAGAGGTTGGGTAAAATGAACGCATTTACTAGCATAATTTATTTGTTATCAGTGATTGCTTCCTATGTTTCTTCGAACGGAATACGTAAGTTGTTTACAAACTTACTAATAAAATATGGTTAAACATTTAATTTTTATTTATTTGATTTTTTATCACCTTCGGAAGAAATTATTTGAAAAATAATCATTTGAGTAGATTAATTATATTATTACTAGAAATAGCATTATATAGTAGTAAAACATTTATTATTTTCTATAGTAAGCAGTATTTAGCTACGATTTGTTTTCTTGGCCACATATTTCAAGTATATTTCACTTTTTATTTCTTGAAATAGGACTGTTGATCAGTAAAATTATAAAAATGTATTTGTTCTTAGGTTTCGATTTTGTCTAATCATTTTCTCATAACATATTTAAAGGCGTAATTAAAGGCGTAAGTGAATTAAACTTTAGACTTTTAAGAATATATATTTATTCTTTATCAGTTCGTTCGATAATTCGAGTTATATTGAATCATAATATACATATAAGAAGTCTATGCATTTTTATTTTCCTATGTGAACTGCAATTTATTGAGATTATTGATACTATATTTTATTTTTTGGTAATCAAATAATAGAATTTCTTAGTATTATGTTCTAATACTTCTATTTCTAAATTTGCGATGATAACAGTTCAAGAAGACAAGCCGAAATTTATGAAAAATTTGGTCGTTATATATAAAGTAAGGAACATTTAGACATAAGGTTACAGCGTTATTAAATTAGTTTTTGGTAATATATTTACTGATTCCGGTCCATTTAATTTATAGAATTAATTATAAGGGGTAACACACAATTTTTACAGCTATTTTTATATCAGAATATGTAAAACTCATCTTTTACCCATTATACAAAATACATAACGGAAATATCAGTTAAATAAATATATAAACAATTCTTATCATCTACATATAACATAAACAACCGCACACTACACCAAATGGAAATATATTTCAACTTACGTACGCTAAACCTTCATCTGTATCAGATCGAAAAGTTAAAAATAATTATATTTATGTAACTTATACACGAATATAAAGTTTTAATAATAAATTACAATACGATTTATATTTTATTGCACACATTGCAACTCTCTGAGGACGGTTCTGTAAGACTGAAACGTAAGAATAATAACATATTATTAATAAATTAACTTACTGACAATCCCATTAAAAGAAGAAGTGAAATGTAATATAGCTGGTAGTAACTATTTGATCAAATGTCTATTGAAATATTATCTGTTATCGTAAACAAAATGCGTAAAAAAATATGTTGTCAATATGTATTTAAATTTTTTCAATATTATAAAATCTTTATTTATTATCACCATATTATTTTTTCTATTCTATTTTATTATACTTTCCTGAGTATTCTTTAAAATGATATTTTAATTCACTCCTTAATGTTTAAAAATTTTTCTATTTCTTATATTTTAGCTCCATATTTAAAGCCATGTTCGCTGAGTGATCCAAACTTTGAGAAGTGCTGTTTAGAACATGGAAGGCAAGCAATACCTGCGATCCTTAAGGGCGATAAGAAATACAAAATTCCAAACCTTGTACCTCTGCTGATTCCAGCTGTAGCAGTGGATGCAGGTGAAAATTTGAAAATTAATTTGAATAACATTTATGCATATGGCTTGGAGAATATTGACTTGCAGCAAGTGAAGTAAGTATATTTTCCATTGCGGGTAGTTAAAATATATATATAGAAATATAGTGAATGGTTGACTTGAAAAACCAGAAAATTAAAAAATGTATCTGGTAAATTATATTACAAAATCTAAACTATGATTTATAATATACATGCCCATAAGTTTTTTTGTAAAAGTCACTCAAAATCATTCATTACTGTTATACAATATTAAAACCAAATTTAAATAGTTAACAATTCCATAAATCGATTATTAATGTTGAATAATTTTCAATAGTTTTAGAATGTTTATTTTTCTAGATATAGTTTTTCATACCACCTATTTACATATAATTATGATAAATACTTTTCTAACGATCTAAAACATCCTCGATTGAAAAAAAAAAACGATTACAAAGAAATTCTGGACTTTGATTCCTGTAACATAAAGAAACGACTCTGATGTCCAGGCTTACTTGAAACAGAAAGTTCAGGGTCAAATTATTAAATAATCCACTTACTCATAAAAAATAAATGTAGCTTGATTGGTTTTTAGTATGAGGATAATATGATTATTCAAATTATTCAAACCTCTGTGTAGCTAATATACACTAATATACTCCTGTCCACATCTCTGTATATATATATATATATATATATATATATATATATATATATATATATATATATATATATATATATATATATATATATATATATATTACTATAACTTATCACAGATCAATTTATTTGGCAAAAGATGCGATTATTAGATGAATTTTGAAACATGGATAAAATATGTATAACTGTAATCTAAGAAATTGTATTAAACACAATTATATGAAAAAAATCGTATACAGCCGTGTAAAATTTTCAGAATCATTTCATTAGATGTTATTTCATGTTAGAAAAATTGTTGTCTCGAAAATATGCCATATGATAATTTTTCATTTGGACTACCATTAAATTAAATACTAAATATCACATAGAAAAGATATTTTACTTGCATAAAAATTAAATTCTTTACTTGCATAAAAATAATTTTTATAAATTCATGAAATTTACAGTCATGAAGAACTAAAAGTTTAATTATTTATATACAAAACTGTAAACAAAAGACGCGTACATTTGAATCTTTGATATTTGCATAAGAAATTTATTTATAGTCGAGTATTTTTATTATTACGCAGAATATTGAAACTTTTATTTTAAAGTTCAACTTAAGTGTGTGCATATAAGTTGATTGTTTTACCCGAAGGCTTCAAGTTATGGAGGAGAAGCTATACATAGATACAAGAACAAATAGACCCAAGCTCTGGGAGAGGTGCCAAACTCTCTCCATTGGAACTCGAACTCAAACATATAATGCCACCTTCAATACTAGGCTCAACTCCTGACAGGTTGAGATAATGTCATTCGTACTGTGGTACGAGTGACATTATTTCAACCTCCAAAATTATATTTCAAAAATTTAAAACTGCATTTGGCACGTACATTATTTATGTTAATCTTACTTTAATGAATAGTCCCCATGAAGTATGTTCTCACCTTTGCTTAATTTTAGATCTCTAGAAATTATAAACATGGATCGAAAATAACAATAACAATAATAATAACTATTTTGAAGTATATGTATAATATACATGTGTATCATAGCGTAAACAACCAAAAAGAAACTATGTATTCTTTTATCTTGGTTACCTTATCAGACACCAACTCAAATCATAAATTGACAGCAACGTTTCGCAATCCATTGTAGACAACTACTTTCAAGTCACTTCTTTTAAACGATTAATGGGCCAGAACTAACGTGAATATACTATTCATTTCATCGCTATTGCCAAATAGAAAACTCTCTTATCTTGCCGATAAACGGCAGTCTTCCTGAGCCTAGCCATAAAAACAAGCCACGGTATGTTTTGAGATTTTTTATTTGGCAAATAGCGATGAAATAAACTATACATAGGCATTATATAGGAAACTCTCCTAATGAAATAATACGCAATGGATTATATAAACGATGGATACCAAGTATACGTAGTTTGATAAAGGTCATATCCAAAAACTAAGGAAAAACTGAACTTGCTGGAAGTATGGAAAGCTATGAAGTACCTTTCATAGCTTTCTGTCCCGAGCAAATTACTTGAAGTTGACTCTAAAATTTTGACATAAAGTTCCAATTTGATTCTGTATTTATGGGCAACTTTAATTATAGATTATAATCATGTTCTACAGTTCTTCTTTTGTATCTGTATAATATATAACAAAAAATTAATATGTTTATAATATCATCGTAATGTTCGATTTATATCTGACATCTTAAATATTTAATAGATATAAATAAAAGGTATAATTTAGAGATGCATGTCAAGTAAAGAAATTTTCAAGGTATTCTCCTATTTCTCCATACTTTATTGTTTATGTTCCTTTTCAGGATTGACGTCAAGAGCCAAAAAATCACTATAAAAGCGAATTTAGAGAAGTTATCCCTAGTTGGAAAATATGATGTCGATGGAAAGATCTTAATTCTGCCTATTCAAGGAAATGGGGATATTAACATTACCGCTAGTATGTATTTGGAATATACATAATATGTATATTATATAAAATGATATAGTTCTCATATTGAAAATTCTGTAATGGCTTATTAAATATAAACATATTTAGATATATTGCCACTAATATTTAGATTATCTGACAATCTAAAAGATTTATCTATCTTATTGCTTATTACTTCTCGTATTCAATAGTCATATGATTATTCTGCAAAAAACCAACAAGAGTACAATAATATTTTAAATTTCTAATAATATTTCCTTTTAGCTTTGAATCCTTCATTGAGTTAGTCACATTTCAGTTTATCAAACTGCCATCATAACCCTCCCAACATAAATATATAAATAATATAGGCTATGAAATAATCAAGATGGATTACAAAATTAATTTTCCTTATTGTTTTCAGTCGACGGCGTATATCAATATGACTGCGATTACGTCTTGAAAGATGTTGATGGTGAGAAATATTTATCAATAACAGACGATGACGAGTTAAACTTTAAACTAGGAAGGGCTACATTCAAATTGGACAATCTTTTCAATGGCGATGATAAATTAGGTAATATATGAGACTTATTTAATTATCATTATATTACTTACTCTCATTAGCATCATTAAAGAATTCCGCCCTTGTATATACTGCCAATAATAAATATTTAAATGCCGAATAAATAAAATGCACAGTGAGCTGAACTCTTGATTCGAGTCGTGAATGTTTTTTTGGATTGAAGATATATATATATATATATATATATATATATATATATATATATATATATATATATATATATATATGTGTATTTTATGTCAGTTTTAATTTTTATCAGTAGCATACAATTCGAATTTGTATTTCACACAAAATGAAATTGTCGCATTACAGTATACTTTTAAACGGTAATTTAAGGATATGATAATGTTTGTGTTCACGGATGAAGTAATGTACGCTTTGAGAATGTAGAACAAATTGTTATTTGTTTGAAGAACTATTTGTTTTGTAAATTTTATGTATATATAGACTATCTATATATATATCTATATAGACTATCTATCTATCTATATCTGGGTATAATTCAACGCCTGCCGGGGCTTTAGCCCAAGGAGTAGTTGTTTCCTAGAGCGATTATGTAATAGCTTTGCTATTCGGGAACTACTTTGATAGCCGCTTGGCGGCTTGGTGGTTCCTTTCTCGATTTCCGACTTATAAGTTACTGACGGAGATCGTATCGATAAAGATGTATAGGCCATAAAGTTCATTCGGCATTTGTCCTGAATCGGCGTACCGCATGCGGCACTGATGAGAACTAACAAGTTCAAAACAGCTGTATGTCATTCGGTTCCGATCCGGGACAAATGTCGAATCCTACCTGTGGCCGGTGTAATTTTTGAAACCTTATCTGATCATGTAGAAACACGAGAAAGGGGTCGATGATCGCTTCTGGGTATAATTCAACGCCTGCCGGGGCTTTAGCCCGAGGAGTAGTTGTTTCCTAGAGCGATTATGTAATAGCTTTCCTATTCGGAACTACTTTGATAGCCGCTTGGCGGCTTGGTGGTTCCTTTCTCGATTTCCGACTTATAAGTTACTGATATATAGACTAGTAGAATTAATACTATATTTTTCCCACGTTCAGGAACATAAACAATTTTCAATTTCACATAAATAGGTTTCAAAACTTTAGAAAAAATATAAAATATGTTCTTGAGTTTAACACCCTGTAGCTTGAGAAAAATAACACACCCGCTACGGTACATACATATATAACATATAAACGCAAATAGTCGAGCTGTAAAAGATGAAAACCTTTTTATCTATACTGCGGTTATGATTAAGATATAGCAAACTACAATCAGTATTAATGAATATTCTTATTATACTTGACTAGTTGGATCATACCGCAAAGGCAATTGGCATCTATATATAAGAACATCGTTATCGAATTTAACCAATTTGAAATAAATTGTTTCTAGACTTTAAATATTACCTGTTATAAGCCTCAAACTCGGTGTAAATATTAAATTGAATATGTTTACTTTGTATATCCTGATTATTGCACTTTATAATTTGTGATATTAACTGATTCATTTGAAAAATTATTTTAATCGCTATCATTTTAATCGCTATCAGTCTAATCCCTAGCAGTATTCAATTAATCAATTAGTCACTTGACTATTGACAGCGATTTCTGTTTAAATTTGGTTCAGTGCCTTATGCAGAGTTAATAAATGTTGAACAGTGGTTCTCACGCCTGAGAAGGGGAGACCAAAACGATGATCTAGTGCAGCAGTTCCTAAATGGGTTCAGCGGAAGGAGTGTCAAGGTTCCGCGAGCAAGTTGCATTATAAAAATATACGAGGGAATACCCAAAAGAAACCGAAGTGATGTTGTGGTGGACAGAGTATTTGTAGCACCGCATTCTGCCGCTAAGGGCATATAGAGCTACCATTCCCGAGCCAGTAAGCCAAGCATCGTGTCGTCTCTAAAGAAGGTTTAGTTCGATTTGTGTCGAATTTTTTTGTGAGAATTATTTTGTGGGGTCGTCGTTTTCTTTGTTTTTTCGATGTGAGAGGAGTTGTTCATTCAGGGTTTATTTCACATGGTCAGACAATTAACCAGGCTTTCTACCTGGAAGTTTTGAAAAGACAGCGTAACAGTTTGTAGCTGAAGAGGCCTGATTTGCGGCAATCGAGTGACTCGTTTTGCCAACACGATAACGCCGCTGCTCACACAGACCTGTCTGTGCACCAATTCTTGACCAAATATTTCCATAACTTCGGCAATGCTTCGTCGTCAATCTACCAGGATAATTTCGCGAATTTCTTCAATGTTTTCATTGGTTCGAAGCCGTGGAAGGACGACCAAAACGACGTTTGTCATAAATTGACATTTTACCTCTTTTGAAACGGGAAAACCACTCAAACACTTGAGTTTTCCCAACACCATCACCTTTGTAGGCCTCTTTTAAGATTTCAAGAGTTTCAGTGCCAGTTTTTTCGAGCAAGAAGCAAAACTATACGGTCGCGCGCTGTTCACGGGTATCAAAAAACGACAAGCACACGAAACAACTCTTACTAAAAATTCACACAAGCTGAACGAAACCTAATTTAGCGACGACGCTTGGCTTACTAACTCGAGATGGTAGATCTATACGCTCCTAGCGGCAGAACGTGATGTTACAGAAACTCCGCCCACCACAACATCAGTTCGTTCGCTTTCTTTTGGGTACCCCCTCGTATGTTCATTATTCATTCACCAATAACCAATAACCTTATTAGACTATCCATGCTGGAGTTATGGAACGCTAATAGAACTTCAGTTGATCCTCCTTAAAAGTACATTTAAGTATGTGTCACTAAACGATTTTGTGGTTGGAGATATGGCTGATATACCCGCAAATATCTAAAAGGCAATACTAATTCTTCTTCATCTTGAGCTTTTCAGTGTATGCATACACTAAGAATAAATTCAGGACTATACTGGATATGTGTATTCAGCTATCTGATTAAAAAATTCACAACTAAAACAACGAAATGACTTTGTTCTTCTCATTAGTTTGGTGGAAATGGTTTTTATCTTATATATTGTTTTCCATTTATGCAGCCTATGTTATTCATTCCACTACACGGCGCAAGCCTTTTTACATGGCGATATGCTTGTTGGAAATAGATATCTAATATAATAGACTGTTCCACGGCATTAGGGTTCGCCAAGTAAAGGGTTCTTAATGGGTTCCTCGACTGTAAAAGTTTGGGAACCATTAACTTCGTGCATTCTCTTATAGAAAAATCTGCTACAATGTTACTCACTTTCAGTGGGAAAAGTTATTCACCTACCCCCATCCACCTGTAATTATATCTATCTAGATCATATTTGTCTTTATTCTTAAGTGTAATCTTCCACAGCCTGAAGCTTTAGGGAAATTATATCAACTTCTATGTTCTTCTTCTCTCCTATTAATTATATTTAAAGTTTAAATGAATATCAATGAAATGTTGATCCAAATAAGTGTCACTAATATAAAAATTAACAATTTTGTATTTTATTCGTCGCTCGCTCTTTTAAACAACGAGATTATCAATTTATAAAGCTCATCAGCTGAAAAACTATTTTTGGCTTCTTCCGTTAAGTATTTTTATTGCATACTTACGTGTACTTTAACTTTTTAGGTGCGCAGATGAACGAGTTCCTTAACGAAAATTGGAATGATGTCGTAAATGAAATCGGAGGTGCTATAAGTCAAACAGTTAGGTCTTTGATTAAAGTGATAGCATCAGCTTTATTTGATAGAATACCGTACAAGCAATTATTCTTGGAATAAATTGATTTTAAATAAATGATATAAATAGTACAATAAATTTTGTGAGCATAATTAAATTATATTGTTTTATTTAGAGATATCCCTACCTTAAAATGATTTCCATGTGATAATATTAAAATAGTTACGCCATATAATATCTAATATCGTTTGTAATCGTTTGTTGGCTCTACCATATTCATTTAAAAGTCCTTTACATTGAAAAATTAACCCATAATAAATCCCGCTATTATTTAGGGCCACTAGCGTGACCTTGCCGCATTGGTGTGAATATGCCCATGGTTTTTCTACCAATCCCTTTTTTTCTGGTTATCTGCAGTACCCCCATAACCTCAAATAGGGATATAGTGGCATAGGTGTCCAGTAGCTTACTGATTCGGAGGTTTATATCTTCAGAGAATATCGAATATCAAAGCCCTCCCTATAACAAAGCAACATGTATATACTCTTCTCCGTATATACACATACACTTCTTACTGGCAAGAAGTTAATTAGCATTTCTGGGAACCGATAAACCAAAGATGCAGTGAATTTATGTAATCAATCTTTATGTTAGTGCCATTTGTAAGTTTCGTACGAAATCAGTTTGTTAATATCAGCTAATCAGATAATTAGATAATTACTATTCTACGATAAATTATTCCTTAACCTTCAAAATTATGAGCAATTAGGTTTTGGATGCAAATAGGTGCTGCATTAGTATTTTTATACCTCATATAATTAATATGTTAGGATTATGAGCCTAATGCAGCGACTTGAGTGATATACTAAACTTAATGAACTTTATTCAGTTGGAAGTTGTCGTCTAGAAGTGTTCGCTTAAAAGATTTTGATGCCTTTTCTTAAAGCCATTTTCACAATTAAGGTAATTGAATGACATACGCAGATTTTACTTATGTAGTGATTACATATACGATAAAAATTTTAAATAGATTTTCTATAATACTCATTAGAGTCTCACAATGCTCAAATTTTCAATAGTTGTAAGTAAAATCGATAGTAATCGGCATCCCTTGAGCTATATCTTCAATTAAAATTGCATTTTTGAGGATTTGTTATGCTTTTTTAGAGATTTTATATTGGGTCGGATCTCTAATATTGGTCCCATTTTCGGAATTCAAGTTGTATGGGATCGTTGACGAAATTTCCTTTATAACTAAAGTAATACACTTCCAATTTAACTTTAATTTAATTTAACTTAACATTCAAAAATATATTATCAAAAAAATTGGACACTCACTCCACCAATGGCAATTTATTGTGTGAAAATAAGTTCTATGGCAAGTGCAATGTAACATTCAAACTAATAGTTGAATGATGCTGCACAATAAATAAAAATAAATGCTTTTCAGTATTCACTATGTATACATAATATATCAAGTATGAATATTCAACATCTTGTATATAAAAATTATTCCTATCCTCTACAAAGTCTGGTCAATATCAGTCGCCAAGGTAATCGAGAAGACCGATAAATTAATGTGAATTGTAAACTGATTTCTTTTCCGATTACATTTTGATTTCAGTTTTGATGTTAAGCAGGGAAAGTATAAAATAATATGAGGTAACTGTTTCACTTAAATTAAAAATTGTATAAAAATATGATGTTAAAAAGGACTTTCGACACATAATATTTATTATAATATACGATGTGGTTATTAAAACAATGAAATCATGAATAATATTAATTCTTTTTATAATGAATATTATTACTACGTTACGAGTACATTTTTAAGCTTAAGACTTTTGTACATAAAAGTCATGTATGCCAATAAAAAGTAATCACTTATAAGACAGCAACAAAAAAACAATGAGCAGTTCAACGCTAAAATTTATGACGAATCTAAATAGTTATAAGTAATATATAATAATAGTTATAAGTAGTTATATAGTTAATAAAAATATTTTAATTTTGATCTTAGTATTTTATTTTCGATTCTATTTTATACTAAATAGCTACAAATATTCGTGCGACTGTACATGTATTTCAAAAAGTTTTATTTCTATTATATAAATTTAGTTATATTTATGGATAACTTAATATATGTATGTATATTATAATTACAACATAGCACTCTAAGAGCTTAACCGGTTTATACTCCTATAATTGCTTTTTTACAATACTAAGAACAAAAAACTTGCTTTGTATTTAAAAAGATTTAATCGAACTTTTTGTCTTCGTTATGCGTTCTTCAAAGAAATTAAGCAAGATCAGTTCAACAGATTATACTAAAAACTTCCATTGCTTTGCCATATCAACCAGTGGCGTATGGCGTAATCAGTGAAATACCACAGTGGAGTACTCAGGAGAAGGTATGCTCATGTGATGGAAAACATATTACTGATGGGATTTGGAATATAATTTTCAGTTCTAATAAATAACGTATTAACATTATTTTAATTGCTTACATATTTCTCACTGAATTCAAAGTATACCAGATAAAATGTGGGACAAGTTTAAACATCCACATTAACATTTGATTCCTATTGATAATAATAATAATAATACTATTAATATAAAGTTGATATGTTTAAATCTAATACCTAATAAAATAAAACTTAATATTGATAGGTACTATTCTATCAATCTCAAGTTTGATAAAATTAAAAGTATACTCAATTATAAAATTGATGCGAGACTAAAATTATAGCTAAACATCTAGACATGAAATATGTAAATAACATATCAAATAAATTTTGTAAATCTGTAATTAATGAGATAAAATACACGCGTGGGTACGTTAATTGCCATACTTAATTGAACATATCTTTTATATGAACCGGTTTTTAACATCATTGATTAATGATTATCGATAGTTTTTTATGAAGGCAGGATTACAAAAATATGAAATCTATTACGTCATAGCAATGTGTCTAATGCTGATATTTACATTTCAAAAATTTTTCAAATTAAATTTTTGGAAGAGGTCAAATTGTTTGCAAATAGACTTCTAAAAGTAATTAGTTTCAGCGCCAACACTGGTCCTATAAAGGAATGAGTTCTAATATAAAGTCGGTGTAGTCGATGTCTAAATTTACCAAATATCACAGTGTGATAGTTCATTAAAGAATTATATCACCTACTTAGTTCGCCATGGAAACATCAGTTTCGAAATGTTCTTAGCGCTAAAGATGTTGGATCAAGTCGAATATGCGAAATCAATTCTGACATCGTCAAATCTTCGATTCGACTGTTTGTTTAACTGTTTGATGATCAGCGTTACTGTGGGGTGTGAAATACTTCTCTGTTATAAAGTAATCGATGTTTTAGACGTTATTAATATGCAATAAAAATTAAACACTTTGTATTTTTGAAGCCCGTCAACCAAAACTGATTTCGTACTATCAATATTAAATATGAGGTTCCTTCTTATGACATATTTGCCTGTTGTGTCCTTCTTATGACATATTTGCATATGAACATGGAGTTCACATGCACTCAGGTCATCACATCGGACCCATTGTGGCGTGTATATCAGAACAGCCAAATTGTCGCGAAACACCAATCTGATTCCCTCAACTGTCCCGCTGGGTGAATGTATGGAAGAAGTAGACTCGGTGGTAGCCCACGAAGATCGGGCAATAGTTCCCCAAAATATCGCCTCGTCGTATTAAGAGTGTTTAAAACTGTTAAGGATTCCGTAGTCTTATCCTCCGAATTGGATCCTCCATCCTCTATATTTAGGAGACAGTACAGTCCATAACATGGAGGTGCTTGTTTAGTCTATAATGTATTTCCAATCAATCCAAACAATCCTATTAGAATTCGTAGATTTGTACCAGATATATTGAAGCAACATATTGCTGGTTTGTTGCAACGGTTAATTAAAAGTATTTTATTACAACTGCTTGTCTTGAACTACATGCCCTTATGGCATTTCAGCGTGTAGTCTTGTATGATGGCATTTCGAGTGGCTTCGCTGAGCGTTATTGCTAGTTCCAGTCTCAATGGAAAGTTCCTAGAACCCAAGGTATCCGTCCTCTTGTTTCCACGATTTCCTACTTGTCGCTTCACTCAACATCAATTGACATTGCTTATTTGTCCTGGCATATTCTATGAATCCAAAGAAATCACAGAAATAAAGGTACCCCATTTATAGTCACTTTTTATTTTATTTATAAATAGTGATTTCTTCAGAGTTAAAGCACTTGAGTTTATAAATACATTTCATAGAAACCAGTTAAAAAACTAAATGTTCTCTGAAAACGCTTGAGAACTATTGACATTATTAATGATTAGTAAATAATAAAGCTCTTTTTAAACAAATGGTAAAGTTTAGATTATCTAAAACTTCCATAAATTCTTTCTTATGAATTTAGTAAGGGCGATTAACCCTTCTAGAACCTTAAGTTAGCTTTTAAAACTTATATTGTTCTATTTTTCATGAAAATAGTATCTTCTGAAACTATTAGTTAGTCCGAATAGTAAACAACAAGATGAATTTTTTTTATATATCGAACGTAGCAATAAATCAAGTTATGAAACGTCCTCCTATAATTTTCAATTAGAACTGAATCGAACCCAAGCCCAAATTCTAACGAAAATACAAACTTATTTCATTGTTTCAGCCATAAGTACCTCCGCAGAATTGAAGATAGTCAATGGCATATTCAAACAGACAGGACAAGGACAAATACGAAATAAAAATGAAAATGAAAATTCTGGTATAAATTCTAGTATAAGTCAAGTAAATACTTACCATTGGAGCTCGTAACGACATTTTCTGTTGCTGTAGGAATGATACAGCAGCTTCCTACATCCTTCGGACAACAACAAGTAAATATATCCGATACATAATCGAACGTTATTAACCTTTTAAAATCGCCTTATTCTGTCTCCGTATATAAAAGAGATGAAGACCAGTTTCCAATAACACTTTGTTTACATATTTGCCGGCTTAGTTGAGTTAAAGATATAATGTATGCGAAAGCTGTGATATTCCTGTCATTGTGCGTATTTAGTGTATACTCGAAAGGTTTACCACTACGTAAGTAGATAATTGTCGTTTCTGTAATGACTTATTATGAACCAACGTAGCACCATAGGGTACTGGAACATAGCGCGGGGGTATTTAAATGTTTTTATTACTTTTTTTTTTATTATGATAAATTATAGTACCTAACATGACGAAAACGTTATAACTTTGTTACTTTAATAAGGCCCTCTATACATGTTTATTTATAGTTTGTAGTAATACCACGGCATCACATTCCAATAAAACTGCTAAATGCAAACCACGTGTTTGACTAGAACAAGTAATTAGAATAGTTTTAATAAGTTTCTCAATTGTTTCTTCTACATATAACTATGTATGTGCCATGTTTCGTTTAGGATGCCTTAGAATTACATGAGCCCGAAATATCTGTATCTGTGTATAAATTTGTACTAATATTTCCTTTGAAAATCACCCAGACATATCAAAATATGTCTTGAATTTCCAGTTTGTGATTTACTCTTTAGTTTTTTCGAACTGTATTGTAAAAAATTGTTACTTTTAATGAATATGTTTTCTACTGGAAAGCCTCATATTTATTGCTCTGTGAAATGGACCAATCTTACATACACTAAAGTAAGATAAGGAACTGATTACATAAGAATTCTTGTAAGTAAATTTTTGAAATTAACGAAGTCACTGAAATTAAGCAAATGCTTCATTCGCATTTAATATTGGACAGTATTAGCATATGAATTATGTTGTTTAGTATTTGTTGAATCATTTGTATTAGGTTTTGCTCTGTTGATGTTCTTTTGGTTCTCATTGTAGCATTTACTTTTCCTGTTTTTAAAGTATTTAGAGTTTGATTAGTAATAATACGACATGGTGAAGTTGTGTGAACGAAAATCTGAATGATTGAGTTTGATAATAGGGCAATGAGTCAAGTAGAAGGAATTATTTAAGGAAATTTATAATATTGCCTTAAATATATAAATGCTCTTATTTCACTAAATGCAGTCAATAGAGAAGAGACAAAATTTAGAGGATTTGGTAATGGAGAAAAACTGGTCGCTCTACTGCAGATGCAAATATCCAGCTTGACATTTTGTTATTTTATCTTCACAATACAATCCACATATTATATTATCATAAGTGGTTGTAGATTTAAACATACGGAAGGCTACCCTCCATGACATAGTTCAGAAACACAAATTTCCGTGCAAATTTATTCTGGTACACTTTTGTGAAGAGGCTACATTCTTATTGATTGGTATTGTTAACCAACAAAATTGTCGATATTGTGCAACAGATAAATTACATTGGATGCTCAAAGCACACAGTCCAGAATGAAAGCACACCAAATATATGGTGTGGGATAATCGAAGGAAAAAAACTAGCTCCCTATTTGTTTGACCAAACATTGCCTGGAGAGAGCTACCTTAAATTCCTTCAGTTTGATTTTTAATACCCCACTATTAATTTCGCTTCCTAATCCATGGGAACTCGACCTCAAAGATGACTGTTTTTCAGCAAGATGGTGCGCCTCCTTACCATGCTGGTCCTGTTTGTACATAATTAGATGCTGTTTCCAAATTACTGGATATAAAGTAAACAGCCCATAGAATGGCCTGCTAGGTCACCAGGTCTATATCCATCGGGCTACTTTTTGTGGGATTACTTGAAAATTAAAAATGTACATTAACAAACATGACAATTTGGGGTATTTGAAGGAGAGAATCCGAGGCAAAATGAAATTAATAATACCGAAATTGTTTACAGATTAAATATATTCAATTTTCATTTGCTTTATCCAATTATTACTCAAAAAATCCTATGTAACCAATCCCTTATTTTATTCTATTATATGTAAATAGAAATAGTTTTTTCAAATGGCATAATCAAAAATGGCGGTCTTCATCAAAATAAATATATCGACAACGTCATAACTTCTCAAATACGGCTTAAATAAATTCAAACTGAAGAGTATTTCTCAGACGGCATTTCAAATATGCACATCTCCTGACATGCCTAATTGATTAAAAAACATAACTGTCATATTGATAGAATTTATAGGTACTTTTCGGAAATGTAAGTTGAATATAAATTTTTCAACACTAAGAACATATTTCTTTCTTTAAAATATTATGTTCATGACTATTTAATTATAGAACATAAACAAAGAGGTTTATTATTATAATATACAATTAATTAAGTTTTATGAGCATATCAACATTTGACTATATTAACCAAAATAATATCTTGTGATATATTAACAATTAAATTTTACGTATAATAATTGGCTTTGTGTATTGTCTATTACTCATTGGTATTTTTATTTCATTATAGCGAGTTATTTGAAACCCTGTCAGAGAAAATCTCCAGATTTCCAACAATGTGCCCTTCGGCATGGCAGAGATGCTATTCGGGATCTGGTGAAAGGTGATAGAAAATATAATATTCCACCTCTTGCCCCATTGGTAATCCCATCTGTGGAACTGAGTACCGACGAAGAGTTCAAGCTCAACGTATTAGATTTACATGTTAATAATTTGGAAAATGCCGATCTTCAAAAAATAAAGTATGTAAAACATATATACAAACGTAATCTAAAAATTTAGATTACGTTTTTATAGCATCATATAAATATGAATAAATATATAAACTTACTTGATGCAAGCAAACAATAATTTACTGAAAATATTAACTAGTATTACAATGGTTATATGGATTTTCACATTCAAACGCTCAAGTCCGTAGTAAAGATAAATATTGATTACTTTCATTTGTTTAGAAATTAAAATATATATTGAACAAAATTTACTTGTAGTCATTGGCAAGAATAATTTTGAATAAAATATTTTATGTGAAAATATAAATATACATAGCAATGACCAGTTACCTGTATGAAGGATTAGTACAAACATTCTGAAATAAAAATGCAACTTTCTGTTGGAAACAATATAGTCTACGATATATTCCAATACAGTAAGCAATACACAGTTGTAGGTTTTTGGATTTCCTCTGAGGATGTTGTAATTTAATAGTGGTGAATATTTTAAAATAGCTGTTATCATATAATAAGAAAATATGATATTCAGAATAAATATAAAACTGAAATATTTAGTTTTTCTAGAGTGTATACTAAACTGTATAAATAGAAAAAAATAATAAGAAATAAAGAATAGGGTTATGTTTAATTTTTTGAGGAGAACCACGAACTCAGCAATACTCAGGCTATCGCTCATTGTATCTCTTCGTAAGCAGCCAGCGCTGGACTACAAATGTGGTCTTCTTCCAAAAGCTCAATATCCCCTCCAGGATGATATTTCTGAATTTGCTTGGACCCAAGGAAAAGAGCTTAAACACATGTTCAGAGATAAAATAGCACCTTTTCAGAGGTCTAAACTTCTCTTTCACATCATCTGCATTCCTTATTGGCACTCAAGCTAGTCTTGCTAAGATGGTAGTTAAGATGAAAGTGTTCTGTTAACAACCCCGTGATTTTGCGGGCATTCTCTCTATCACCTTTCAGGGGCTTCCCTCCAGTTGCTGATAGGCGTCAAACGCAATCAATCAATCTCCAGCCACTCACAGATTGCAAAGCCTGTCGACCTTCTCGTTGCCCCAGATATCAGTATGACTTGGCGTCCAAACCAACGTCAGCTGATTACTCTTCGCTAGTGTTTCTACCACTTCCTCAGTAAGGATGTTACTCCTGGATCCTCTAAGGTATTCAGAGCCATATTGCTGTCGGAAGCATATGTTAATTCGCTTACAAAGCACTCCGTTTAAATATAAAATAACTGTAATGTTTCAAAACTCACTCAACTATTACTTGTATTAGCTTAAACAGTGCTTAAAATTCAAAACGATCACATCAATATCTCGCCTTTGATTATTGCTTTTACTTAATACTGAACATCGAAGCCCTATCGATCAGTCGTGGAACTGATAGCTATCAGAATATTATAAAATTTCTATTATATTCTAGCATTGATTTTGAGAAGAAGAAGGAATCTTATTTGCAGCTTTACTTTGATTACGTGAATCTTATTGGAAAATATGACGTGAATGGGAGGATTCTTATACTCCCTATACAAGGAAAAGGAAATATTAATGCTACTGCAGGTAAGACTATAACATTAAATAAACAATTTACCTGCAGGTCTGGTCTGCACAAAGGAGGCATATACAAAGGAGAAAATAAATATCTAACTAATTTGAACAAATGTATTAATCATATGGTTAAATTAACTATTAAATGGACCGAATCGTTTTTAAATGAACATTGAATGCATGACTTAATAAAAGTAGATTAGTTTTGGTAAAGAATTCTACACATTGTTTTAGAGGGACTGACCGTGGTGTATAAATTTGACTTGAAAGTGGAAAAAAGAGACGGAGAAGATTACGTAGTAGTTGAGGATTCCGCTGCAGATTTCACTCTCAAGAGAGCTACTTTCTATCTGAGCAACCTGTTCAATGGAAACGAGCAATTGGGTAAGACCGAATAATTTAAAAAAATATTTTAAAAAGTTAATTTAAAAAATTAAAAAGATACCATTATGCTGTCTGATATAATAAAATTATAAGTGACATATTGCGTGATTTCCTTCAGAAAAACACTGACACTTAACTCTTACAGGGAGGCACTGCCTACAAATTTTAATGGTATGCGAATATCAAATTTAATAGATTTCTTCAAAAATCAAAGAAACATATATTAAAATAAAAAGAGCATTTAAATAGATATTTGAAACAGCTTCCAAATGAAGTATTATTCGCATACTGTTGCCATTTAAAAATAATTTTCAAAATGACGCCGCAACGCCATCTTTGATTGCTATATCACTATTTATTAATTAACGGGAGGACGACTTTAGACACGCGCTGTATAAGAAATTATTATATTAAAAAATTAAGCAAATTTAAATACATTGTGTCGTTTACATACCACGCAAATATTATAAGTTCGTTTCAGTTTCATGTTAAATTCAGATCAGAAAACGTAACCAATTTCCCCATTATTATTTTTTCTCCAAATATATTGCATTATAATATCAATATCGTTTAAGAAACAGGATTGTTTCTTCTATTTTTATTTTATATATCGAAAAAATTTATTCATTATATAAATGTAAAACTTAAGGATTACATAGCCTTTATTAAAATTAGCAGAACAGAAATTATCTGATCTCTGAGAGGTATGTCTCAAAAATAATAAGAGTGACTTATTTTCTGGCCTTTGAAAATTCCATGGGGCTAATAGTGAGTAAATGGAGGAGTAACGAGCGTAGAGGGATAGCAGGTGAAAGCTCCTAATTTGAGGAAAGCGGTGACGGTAGGAGGTGTTTAACGTCAAGCATGATTTTGAGACAAAACAGCAAAGTTCTGACCGGTACAGCTCAAACCAAAGAAAGCACAGATGAGAAAATCTCGAGTAAATTAATGGTGCTTGTGTTTTTGACTCAAATGGTGTCGTACTTAAGAAGTATTTCACCCGAGGGATATACAGTTTTTAGTAGTGCAACACTTTTTTCTTGGAGGTATTTGAATGCTTGATAAAACGGAGTTAAAGCTACCCTATAGCCTCGATTTATCTCTTGTGATTTTGTTTGCTCCTTAAGCTGAAAATCATCCAAGGATATTGATTTTAGGACCACTCCTAATATTACAACAGCTCTAACTATTCTAAACATTATTACTTCACACAAAATTGCAGAAAATGACTTTCGACACTGCTATGTGAATCGATAAATCATTGAAACTACTGTATTGTTTCATAAGTAATTATTTTCATTCCCAGTACTTTTATTTAAAATATTAAGATAGCAATATTTGTTTTTTAAATCACTCTCATTATTTTTGGGACATACATCCTATACAATTTTAATGCCTTTGTTATATTGATTATGAGTTTCTTCGTCTGTTATTTTTTAGGTGAATCAACCAACAAAGTGCTGAACGAAGAGTGGGAAAAATTCGTGGAAGCAATTAAACCATCTATCAACACTTTAATAGTTAAAATTGCGAATGGAATTGTTGAATCCATAACAGCAAAGGTCCCTTACAATGAATTTTTCCTGGAATAATTTAAGACTGGTTGTTTGTTGAAATAAAATACTGTTAATAAAATTAAGTGGATTCGTTAATTTCTTTCCTTTATTTTTTTTGTCATCTCCCGCCATGGAAATATTAACACCAATATTTAGTAGTTTGAACTTGATATTGTCAAGGTCAACATCATCATTTTCGGAATGGTTTTACATGACGTAATATATTTGATTGTATAATTATACTAATTATTTCATTGGCCCTGATTAATAGCATAATATATATGTACGACGGCAAATTACTGGGTAATCTACCTAACCATGAAACAAAGATGATTTCGGGCGCTTGTGACATTTATTTAACTAAAAAAGAGGATTTTGTAGACAGTATTAACTTAAACAACTTTTATTTACAGTTTTTATTTATAAAAATTAGTAATCAGTTTTAACTTATAAAAGAAATATATATAAAACTTAATTTGTGATATAAGCAGTGAAGTAGATAATCAATTAAGAATAATTCAGTAGTAATTTCGTCTAAAAAGTGTTTAAAAGAAATTTCTCCTCAAACTCAGAAGGAGAGGTGTATTTCTCGAGAAATTCAAGGAATAAGAATAGAGGAAAATGATTTCTGTGCATTTCTATTTGCATGACTATGTAAATTGTCACAGTTCGATAGGCTAGATTGTTAAAATTATTTATTTAACAAATCATCTTGTCAAATTGACTTCTAGTTTGGAGAGTGTGTTTGAAAATATTAATACAACCTTTATCTCTTAGCTATTAGAGAGTTGCTAATAACAATAGTATATAATGTTTATATATTATTATAATATTTATTTCATGCTATGTATTAAATAGATAGATATATATATATATATATATATATATATATATATATATATATATATATATATATATATATATATATATATATATATATATATATATATATATATATATATAGATATGTAACTTTAATAACGAATGTTTAGTTTCGCGTGTGGCGTATAGTTCTTTAGACAGGATTTTCTTCAGAAAGCATACTCGAAAGGAATCAGAACTAACAGTCTGAGAGAATCGATCTTTTTATCGCATAAACATTCAAATTATTATACCACTTTCCAATGTGTTCATATACTACATTTAATGTTTGTCTTCTTTATGAAACCTTATTACAATTTTTTTGTAGCACCGGTTTCCAATAAACTTTTCTTACAACGAATATGGAATTCATTAATAATATACAAAGGAATATTGATATGTCATTTATTACTAGCCTATTCTATGATAAAACTAAATATTCCGTAATAAATAAATAAGAAACGGCGATTACAGTTTTTAAAAATCATATTTCTTCCTAAGTTTGAACATACATACATCGATGTCCTTCCACTAAAATCTAAGGCTACGGATGAAAAGGTTACTTCTCAGCACCAGTGACAAACAGACAAACATAGGTGAGATCCTACAACAGATAAACATACCTCAGTGAGGCATGCCAAACTCCTCCCGTTGGGACTGGAATATAACTATACACACCCCCCTATAATGTCCTTGGTTCGCTACACTAAACCACAGTATTAATGATGTTATTGCAGCCACTTTTGTAAGAAATTACAATAGGTCATCGATTTTTATTGTAGAAGCGGTGAAATATGATTTTTCACTTTTATTAACATCACTTCACTTAACTGACCACAATTCCCACTGTACTCTGCTATATTTTAAGTGTAATTAAAAAAAAAGTATATCAGGGAAAATAATTGTGTAAATATAATATGTACATAATTATTTATATAATACAATACAGATTTATGTGATACAAATACTGTAATCTTTGTATGAAGAATAAATTATATTTACATACAGACAGTAGCGGATTAAGACCGTTGGAGGCCTGGGGCGGCAAAACTAAATGGGGCCTTTGGCCTGCTCAGAAACTGATGTATTTGTAGTGTAAATATGAATAGGCCTGATAATAGGTAAGTGAGGTACCTATCTACGTTTATATCTTGCATATGTACGGGGCCTCCAACTTCAAACTGCCTCTTACTTGCGAAAGGTATTTTAGCCTTGTTTCGGATTTGATAGGACTTCTGGAGAGTTGAAGGCCCCGCCAGGATGGCCCCCCCTCCGTCCCTTTAGTCCGTCAGTGCATACAGATAAACATAAATTTTTACTACTCATTACTGTAAAGAAGTAATATAAACTCAGTGCTTATTATTTCGTTATACATATTTTACCCTAGAAATATTTAGACCTTATAAAAGCAAGGGAGAAGTCTCTGAAACCCAGAGGCGTCCAAACAAAAGTGTTAACCAAAAGTTTCATGTCAAATTTAACCGATCTAAAATAAATTTGAATTTGAGAACGAGTAAAACTACTTAACGGCAATCACTATCCACAGTAAGAACTTGGATTATGATTTTAACTTTTTCTATAGGCTCAGTGTTCTCGATTACTTCCTATGAGTATTAATGGATGAAGAGCCAGATTGACTATTGCGATTGCATCGTTGCAATTCGTATCAATCAATTTTTAAGTCCTCATATAATACGCTATGAGAAAAGTAACAAATTGACCTTTATCATAATATATATTTTTTATCTGTGGTAAAATATTATATGTTAGGAAGGAAACATGGTAATTTAAACATAATAAATCTTAGTGGTAGAATTAGTACGAAATATAAAATATACTAATATATATAAGTTATTAATGTAATTAACATAGACCCTCCTCTCGTGGAATATTCATGACATCTGCTTGAGTAAGCTGTCTATATAACAGTGGCAATCGTATCCTAATCAACTGAAAATCCATCCTCTGTCCGGTAATAAGTGATCCCCTTGTTTTTAAAAAGGATGTTACTGTATCGGAAACTATTGTCGATTTTAGTTCATTTTTTAGTTTTATTGGAAAGGCAGCTTTGCGTTCGTGAGAGTCTTCATATTTTATTATGACACCAACCCGGTCTTCCTCTTCGGAATCCCTCAGAACGTAGCTTAGTAATTCCTCTAGAGCATTCTGAAAAAAAATAAGAGGCATTATGCGATTGTTTATTGTATATTATACTACACACAGAGCGATGGTAAACTTCCAAAAAGAATATTCATAATTGTGTTATTTAGATTTTTTAAAAACACTTCATCATAGTATTTTCATTTAATTGCAACCTCATGCAGCTTAATTATTAATTTTTATAGAGAGAATTCTTATAGAGACTAGCACAATGTTAAGGTAAGGTAAATGTATGCTCTTGAATGATAGGAGTAGTCTTTCAGGGCTGTACTTATTGGAGAAATATTAACTTAGTGCTATATATTAAGAATTTTTACGTTTCGAGTTCTCAGTTTAGCAATTTTTTATTTAAACAATAAGGATAATAATATTCACCACCAGAAATGTTATTAAAACAAAACGAAGCTTAGGTAACATGAAAATATTAACCAGTATATTCGTATTCATAGACGTGAAATATATCCATACTCACAGTCATGTATACGAATATATTCGCATTAACACCTTTGAATATAAATATATTTGTATTTACACATTAGAGTACGAATATGTTCGTATTCACAAGAGTTCATATTTACAGGTGTTACTACAAATATATTCGTATTCAAAAGAGTGTACATGAATATATTTGTATTCATAGCCATTGAAAAAAATTTTTGTGAATATATTCGTTTTCGTATTTACATTTACGAATATGCCCATCCCTGCCTTGCATGATATAACTTAAATTAAGATGAAATTTTCACAATAGACGATTGAAGGAAAAGCCTAATAGGGCAATTATTGGTATAATTAATTTATAATTGGTTAGTAATGTAACGAGACATTCTAAATTAAAAGTTGTTTATTTAATGTTTAATTCTCTAAATTAAAGTAAAAGTTTTATATCTACTAAAAATAATAAATACATTATTAATAAATTTGGAAGTAACAGGAATGTATAATTAGTATAAATACCGCATCATTAAAATATATAAATAATAAAAAAATCATACAACTTATAAAAATAGTTTCTCTGTGTTTATATACCTGTTATTAAAATAATATTTTTGCCCAATAGACTCTCAACTCTCTATGAAATTGGACGATTATAATATTTAAAACCAAATCCTCTACAGATTATGAATAATCTGCAATATTATGATGCATGTTGCTTACCTCTAACCAAAGTAATACTCCCAAATTTTCCTGCACTGGTTTAAAACAGAAATTTATCTTCCTCTCCAACACGTTGACTCGCCTTACTTCCCTCTCACTCTCACTATATATGACAAAGCTGTTGAAATGCATTTCTTCTGACGAGCAAAATCTATCGAACTCATCTGTCTTGACTGAACTCGTGGATTCATTTCGATCTTGGTGTACTCGTACGGCATCTACGACAAGCTGTAGGTGCTTGTATATCCTCAAATCTTCCTCAGATATATGGTCGTCGTGGAATATCACTTTGAAGTTGATTGCAAAATCGGCCAGTTTTATTTCTTCCGAAGTTCTGAAGGCCCCCTCGCCGTACATTCGCAATATGTCGGTGGCATTGAAGTGACTGAGGTATTCCAAGAAGAATTTCATATTAAAATCGCTTATCTCCAGTTATAAGTGATTCGTTAGGCAAGAACTAAGTTGTTTATCTGTCTAGAAACATATATTCTTCCATTTTCAGGAAAAATTCTAATTTGAATTTAATTGCCTTTATTGTCGAGTGTTATGCTTATCAAGTTTTAACTTACCTTCCTATCATTTAGCCAAGACAGCATAATTAGTGTCTTAATATTATTGATAATATTATTTTCAAACTTTGTATATATGTACATATACTAGCGCATTTTCTGTTCATCTACTGATTATTATGACAATTTTTACAATCTTACAATACATACCTTGAGATGAAATTTATTTATGGACTAAAATTATTTTTAAAGTTATTATAGATATTTTTGAGAAACCTCCATACATATTCATGTTTAATCTAGAAGGTACATCGTGTAAAGAAAGTCTTGAATATACAGTATGATTCATGTAAATTCGGTACAAAAGAGATATTTTTTCAACAGAACGACCTGTGTATTTTATTAAATTTTACTTGATGATATGACTTCAATGATGATGAACAGTTATTGCTGAAAATGTAAATGAAGGGTGACAGTTATGTAAAATTACAAAAACAGATAAAAATTGTTAAAGCAATTATGTTACAGTGCTTATCATATTACTCAAGTACAAACCAAAGATAAATTGAATTTAAGACTCCATTAATTTATCATCCATATGTTTACAAAAACGATTTTTGCAATGTAATATTTAACAAAAACTGATCGAAGATAAATTTTTATGATTAGTTAGGGAGATACGTATAGATTTTAAATGGAGTTTGTTAATATTTTTTTGCCGACTTCAAAGTCTTTTTCAAAGGAGGAGGACTTTTGTGTATGTGAACCGATTTTAATTATTCTTTTTGCGTTGGACTCAATATAGCTCCAAGGTAGTCCCATCTTAATTTCATTGGTATTGGACCTTGGACTTCGAAGATACATAACGGAACTACTTATTCAAGTAGCTGCGGTTTTCTCATTCGCAAAACATCCTATAATAGGTCTACCCATCACTTAAAATTGCAAAATAATAAGTTAAAAAAACGACTTCAAGAAAAAAGTATTATTAATTGTTTTATATAATTTTGAAGTCAGTGCCAAGTAAAACATAAAAAAATATATACCTTGCTACTATAACAACGAGTTTACATTTAAAATTGCCGAGGGCCGCTATTCGCAGTACTAATATTGTGTGGCACCGACTTCAAAATTATATAAAACAACTAATAATAATTACATAACAAACAATGATTTCTTTACTACATTAAACGGAACAACAAATGAGTATCAAGTTGTTGTAGAAAAAAATTATTTCTTACTATTTAGTTAAGTTACTTTTTTCTTGAAGTCGGTTTTTTTTAGTCGGTTACTTATGAGTACTGATTGGCTCAATATCTCACAAGGGACTATGTAAAAAAAATCATACATAGTTGCAGCGACTTCAACATGTTCGAATAGAAAACTTCATTTGGGAAACTTCATTTCATAAAGTAAATGCCAAATTGCTCTAGAAAACTACACACATAGTTTTAAGGCAATACAGTTATTTTCTCCATAAATAAAAACGTCAACCCTATAAAATTAAATTTGCCCAGGAAGTAAGAGGTGATGATCGAAATCATATAGTGCATTTCTGTGAAGAAATAATGAATAAGCTAGACAGAATCAAGGTAACTGGTGAACTAATTATTTTTCAGATGAATTACCATTCGCGGTGAATAAGGCAGTAAACCGAAATAACTATCAGCAAGCATAAAATCCTTATTAGATGCGTAATATATATACACAACATCCTTGAAAGGTTTTTCTTTTGAATATGTCTCATGGAGAGTTATTTTCTTGGTCCAAATTTTTATTGAGGGGAATATGACGGTTGAAATACGTTCAATTTTTATCAGGAATGAAGTTACTTCTATTATTACAAACTTATACCTAAATATTCCAGCTTCAACTCTACCGAATGATATTTTTTGGTTTAAATATAATGAGGTAAGTTATGCGGTTATTGCAACAGAATACTTAAGCGAAATATTTTCTAACACATGGATTGGACAAAAATGTGATATTGTACAACAATCATTAAATCACCAGATCATACACCGTTGAATTTCAAGTGGAGACATCTCAAAACTAAATTATACACAACAAAGACATCGATGATTTTAAAGAATAAATACAAACAGAACTAAAGAACATTTCACATAAAACTTTGGTGTTATCTTGGGTTAATACTTATATAAAATATCTTTAAAAATATATTAAAATGATTCGGGTCTTACTAAAAGTATTATACTTTGAATAAACAGTGGACATTTCTTTATATGTCTATATTACTACATTATTATCATACAGTTTCATATCGAACTTTGAATTATCATTATTATCAATCAACTGACACTCAATAGAATCTGTTTTACCAGACACGACTTCTTTGACGTTTTGTTTAAATGTAACGATAAATTTTATTTCTTTCTTGAACTCTTCCTTGAAGGATATTTTTTCTCTTCTGGCCCTTCGTTGGATGCGAATTATCAACTCTATAAATGATCCTAAAAGTCCTAGAATAGCTCCAATGAAAAGTACTAAGAAAACACCGCCCACATTTTGTAAATCAAGAGCGGTCGCCTCGCCACCTTCAGACTTAGTCTAAAAACAAAGTACAGCGCAGTTAATTTTGAAGAGGATTTTTTTATTAATACTTACAGCGCATTTACCCCCACCTCGTTTTTCCTTCCACCACTTAATTTTCAATTTTGTCAATACGCCAGTCTCTTGTAGTTTTAAAACTGCCCTGCTTAATTCATTACGAAAAGGGGACTCTGAAAGTGATAATACGTTAGATACTTTGGTCGATTAAATAATAAATCATAGTAGTGTACCTTTTTTCATAGCTATTCCATATCCTTTGTCGTCTAGCAAACCGCCAACTTGTGCTAAGGTGCAATGCCTTTCTATCACATATTCTATAGTTGTTGACTCCATAAGAAAGGCGTAATTTTCTGTTTCGACTTTCTTCACACTCTCATCATCATCTTTGGTCATTTTCTCTGGGTGACGTACCATGTATTTCCAAACGTTTTTGTATTCAGTTACATTGGAATCCTTAAGCACATATATACCCATATATTTGGTACTACGTAATTCACATTCAATGATTCATCTAACAACTTATCTCATCGATCTTAATTTTATTATATAAAAGTAAAGGAGACAATTAACTTATCTTACTCTAAAATAGTTGGCAGTTGCTCCACCATCTTTCGCCCCATAGCTAATTTCTGTTTGCGACGATAATTCTTTGATGTTCTTGAAAGGTGTAACCAAAGTTTCAACAGTTAGAAAAGCAGCTAAGTTAGCTGTATAAGATGATACCATGATCAATACAAAGAACCACCATACTCCTGAGGCAGTTCTCGTACAGATAGCACTAAAATTTGAACATATTTACGATTTTAATACAAAATTAGGATACGATACTAAACATTGCCTTCTTTATTTAGACTCTATAATAAACTATCTGTAACAAATAGGATAAAACATAATGTGATAAATGTTGTAGGCTCATTACAAGCTCTAAATTGAACGTTATCGATTTAAGGTTATAATTCTTTCTTACATGGGGGCCAATTCTGTACCCTGTTGCATGAGAGCGCCAATGGTAAACCACAACGAATTCCTCATTGTGAATTGATTCACCAAATATTCGGGTTCCTCAACGCAAGGATAAGGGTTCTGCCACTCAGTTGGTGATAGTCTCCCCATTACAAAGAAAGAAAGGGATACTAGAAAGTATGATACTCCCAGCATGATCCAGACCAAGACAGAAAACGGTGAGGCGAACATGAAAAGACTTGGCGGAACTGGCTCGGGTTTTCTATATAGAATACTGATACCTACAATGATCAAGAAATTATAAATATATGATTGTCACTGGATACCCATTTCAAAAAAATCTCTTTAGTCTATAGCAGATCTAAGAATTTGTAGTGATGACATATTTCTATATACTCGTATGTGAGTATATTTTTAGTACAAAAATAATTGGCAGGAATATTATTACTTATAAAAAACATTTAATATTATAATAGACTTACCCAAATTCATAAACGGCATTGTAAAGTCGACTGCATTTTCTCTTTCTGATGTTATTGTTAGATCTGCAATTGCCAAATCAGCTCTCTAAAATACAAGATGACATAAACACGAAAATATTTTTTATAAATGTCTTTATACCCTCTTAGAGTAGTTTACATTTTTCAAATCACCTTAGTAATAATTCTTACTTAACAAAAATTGTATTATCTATACAAGCGCCTAGACCAGATACTTGTCCTCAACCTTTAGCATAAGCATCTAGCTCAAGCCCCTATCTCAAGCTCTATGCTTAAGTTTCTACCCCAAGCGCAAACTCTAAGCCCCTAATAGGCAACCCTCAATCCAAAACCTCTTAGGCCATCCTAATCCAAAAACCTCAAGTTCAATTTCTTAGCCCAAACCCCGCACGTAAATCCTTCAGTCTCAAGTCGCAATGTCATTTTTATCCCATAAATCGCTAGCACTACATATGCCGAAAAGTAAATGAGCAACATATGTATTCTTATATGTATTCTTATTAACAATGTATAAAATCTATTTTATATATACATGTATATAAGATTAAATATATTTCGTGGTTCTCAAAGCTCGCCTGTAAGTTATGTCAACACTCTTTTGGAATACCCCGTATAATATATTTGAGATTGATGATAAACAATAATTATTATTTTAGAAAGCAAAATTATTATTAAAAAGCAGTATTTTACAATCATTGTAAGGCAAACTGTGACATATACAATTTCGATAATATCTAACTTTTATACTTACCTCCTCAATAATTTCCCTTATCATGCCGTTCCACTTTTTCGAGCTTTTATTAAAATTCCCATTAACTTTATCCTCTTGAACGATAAAAGTATAATTAAACCCTAAATTGTTCGACAATTCCCTGATGAGGTCCACGCAATAACCCTCATACCTATCATTTCCAATTAATTGCGTTGTCGTCTCTTTCAACATTCCATAAGGTGGAGACTGTAAAAAACATCTTGTTATATACGGCACAAGTTTATTTCAAGTGTTATTGATCTCCTAACAACTACATTTAAAAATCTCTTAATTATCATACTTAAATCAAATTTACTTTCTATCGTAGTCTTTACAAAATAAACCATCAATGAACATAGATAAATGTAAAATTTGCTCATGTACCTTAAAGAAGCAACCACTAAGATATCATTATTCTCTTGGTGGTACAGTTTTAATACGTTCTAAGAATATTAAGGGCTTTGACGTATACTTTGATGACTATAGTCCTTTGGGCATATCAATCATGCAACTTTTAATGCATATAGAACCCTTGCTTTCGTGATTAGAAACACACCATCCTTTAATAACACTGCTACGTTAAAATATTTATATTTTATGTTAGTTAGTTTGAAATTGGAATATTGTAGCTTTGTTTTATGTCCTCGGGTATCTAAGTCATATGAATCACCTTGAAAATATTGAACAGCATTTCTTAAAGTATTTGCCATTTCGCATAGATAGTTATTAGTTATTATCCATCCGAAAAAAGTGCTTTTATATAAGTTCATATGGTTATTTGCATTGTGCAAAAGCCCAAAAATCCGTTTATACTATTTTTGTCTGTCTCTCTGTTTGTCCAGGATAATCTTCGAAATGGCTGGACCGATATTGACGAGGCTTTCACAAGCAGGTAGTGGACATTGTAAGGAGTGCTATAAGCTTCTTTTCATTCCGGAAATATTCAGATTTTCTGTGCAAAGAAATATAAGCTTTCGAAATTGAGCAGCGTAAATATATATTGTCGTGTGGGCCGGCTGCTGCCCACACACGAGACAAGTGACGAATATATCACATCGCCACAACGACACGACTGGACATTGATTATTCGTGGTAGGGTTAAGTTAGGGTTAGTTATTTAAACCCAACATCGTTTATAAAGAGGCATTATAGTGAATTGATAATAAGCTTATTTCTTTGCATTTAGATTCTTTAGATTATTTATGATGTTTTCACGGATACATAGACACTTTATTTCAGGAAAACAGAATTCTGCTAATATATTTTTTTTTCAAATTGCACGTGGACGATGTCACAGGTAACAGCTAGCAATTAATATAATTATCGATTTTAAAAAACTTATATGGAATGGACATTTATTAATATTTCATAGAGAATGGATATCCCATTAACGACTATATTGACATTCTCAAATGATTAAGGCTGTCTATCATAATTGACACTAAAAGATAATAGATAATAAACCATCTGCAATATAAGGTACCTTTTTCTATTTACTTTTAATTGGGTCATATTCAAAATAGTGATGTTAATGTCAGAAAATGATTTCATCAAAAAACAAACAGGATTTTAGAAAATTAGTTCCTTTTCATATAAGCGATGAACGCATTGTATATTATAGTATTATATTATATATTATCTGGTATTAGTATTATAATTCTGGAGGCCATATGTTATTAAGTATCCTTTATGTTTAACCCTCCGTCGGGCGCAGCCTATCTGTGAGATCCGGCAGTCACGTTTTTCTTTGCTCTCTCGTGCGTATTGTGAATATTAACTCCCTCGTAGCTTCCTAGCTTCAGATCACTCTTCTCGATATGGCGTCGATTTTTTTAGTGCATCCCCTGGCCTTGTATGGGACACCCGGATCTGTTAGATGCATTGCGCCTGATTACGTCATTATTTTCACTTTTATATTTTGTTAGATTTTTTTATTATTTAAATTAGGTAATAATATTTTTTGGGATCTCTACACTTACCTATTCTGGTTTTTCATGGTATTATTATTCAAAATTAACATATTTGGGTGTACTATTGGTTTACTAAATTACTAAATATCGTTACCAACAATGTGGCGTTTATTTTTGTTTGGAACATGCTAAAATGATTCTTTACACTTAAAACAGGCAATTCGCGTCCAATATTTCTCTTATATATAACTTTATGACTTTTGCATGAAAAAATAGGTAGTTTGTTTTCTGTATTTAAAATATTGTTCAATACTAATTGAGGAGTGATCAAACAAGACGCAATATATACACTTTTCGGTCATTTAGAGTTAGGTACAGTGCACCTGTTTTAGGTATGAAATAAATCCATTGACGACCTCATATTTATTCAAAACCTAATAATTCCCACTGAAATTGAACCTTAAATGTTAGTGATTCAATCAAGGCGTAATAAATCCAAAGTGTTGCAAAAGTTGTTTTGTTTTCACTCAAATTGTAATTGTTGCCGATAAAATAATATTCTTTATTAAAATTCAATGTTCATCGAGTTAAATTCAACTTAAGTTGGGTAAATGGATACATCCAATGCGATATAAAAAGTTTAGAAAATACTTAAAAAAAATAGAAGGAATTTCCGACTTAATACGAATTTATCTGATAAAAGAGGAAGTAAAGAAGACAACAACAACAAAGGTGGTTCGTTTCCAGAATTTCAGACTTGAATCACTAACAGAAACTCCAAAAAATTTAACTAAACGAGGAAAAACCGACCAAAACCTAAGACTGGAAAAGGTGGCACTTAATAACGTCATTCCAGAGAAGAAAAAAAATGTCTAAAGCATCTCATGGATGAACAGTTCGGTCCAGAATGGATGAATGACCAACAGTTTTCTTGATATAGAAGCCTTTTAAGTGCTGATGTGCAAATCCCTGGACGAGAAGAGGCAGAAGAACATGAGCAATGCGACTGTTTAGAACCTGACCATGGTGCTCACATTTATTTTTTTTTCGCTTTTTTGTTGATTGCTATCTGCCAAATAGATTAAGCATTAGTTTTTTAGCAACACCTTTTTTATTCAAATAAAACTTATTAAACCCTCAACTGCCAGTCAATCAGAGCGTAATAAATCCATTTTTTTATCGTAATAATTTCTCCTCATATCATATAAAAGCTACAAAATATATTGTGTTGTTATGTTTTCTCCATTCTGCGCATTATGTCCAACTGGATTTTTTTTATTGCCGAAGGCTTTTCCACTAAAAGTATTTTTCGTTTTTCCATTTATTTCTAAGAATGGATATATTGCTTTTTGTTTGATCACTCCTCAATTTATATTTAAAACAGACAAAAACTTGTTAATAGCCGGTTCTCTTATAAAAACCTTCCAAATGTATTGTTTTACAACATTAAATAAGTTCCTTTATGTAAATTTAATTATCGCGAATAAAAACTAGTGTGAAATATTTATCATTGTATAGTATTAATTGAAATAAGAGTTTAATTGAATCTCCGCCTCAATAAAATTTAAATTGTGTAAGACTTGATATGGGATCTCTCAGATGCATTGCGCCCGTAGTTCGGTAACGAATGTGTTTGGATTTAGACTGCGCCCGATGGAAAGGTAAAATATATCATATATATTCACAATTAACTTACACACTTTAATTCATTTCATATATGATATACGAAAATGTTAGCTGTTATAAAATATATAAAATAAACACAAATTCTTACAATGGTAATCAAAACTTTGAAAGTTCTGTCAAATAGGCTATCTTTTTTCTTGTTCTCGTTTGGATGTCGATATTGTCTTTCCATGATAATTTTTCTATCGGCAGAATTCCACATTCCAACCTTTAATATTCCTCCAGGAAACAGTTTTATTATATCTACATTAAAATCTTTCCGAAATCCTTCATTGTCAAATTTTACCATTCCTGTTAATCCATCCATAGTTTTCTAAAAAATAAACAATGAATATGAACAATTTATTGCAACGTACTAGTCTGTGTGTAGAATTACATTTTCAAATAAATGATATAAAGGAAAACAAAGATAAAGGAATTATATTGAAAACGAACTTAGAAAATATTATTATGCGATTCTGAAAAAAAGCTGAAACATTACATGCAGCAAAACAACATTCCAGCAAGAACAGTTGGAATTCACGACGAGAAAGGTGTAAGTTTTCGGTGTTTGTGGAAATTGGTCTCCTGTTTTTATTACTATATGAGATTAATTTAGATATCGCCCTCATAAAATATACCATATTATTTAATATTCTCATACCACATTACTTATCATATTCTTGTGTTGAGTTTTACAACAAAATTATTCCTTAATATTAAATTTATTATATTTCAATACCTATTCTGTATT
The DNA here is from genome assembly GCA_037954035.1 of Rosalia funebris. NCBI lineage: Eukaryota > Metazoa > Arthropoda > Insecta > Coleoptera > Cerambycidae > Rosalia > Rosalia funebris. The sequence goes on along the minus strand of JAZFAV010000001.1, from coordinate 15,823,480 downwards.
ACCTTTGACATAGAGAAGGAAAAAACCATCATTGTCCCATCTTACAATTCCAAGTGGCATTGGTATCGAAATTTCATAATAATAATAACGTATTACTGTGTATGACTTATTCTCTTTTTAATTTATAGGTGAATACTAAATTACCGTTATACACTCACAGACAAAAATATTGCATATTTTATTTTGTCATTTTTTTTATTTAATTTTTTTCTTTTACAACTTTCTATGTTTTTTATTACTAGATACACTGCACTGGAGTGTTTCACGTATATTATGGTATAGTCAAATAAATTAAATATTGAAGCTTTACAACAGATTTGTAGAGGAACTAATAAAATAGCCTGAATATGATTATCAGAGTTAAATAAGATAGAGTAAACAATAACGACAATGTAACAATATTTTCAGGCAACATAATAAATATTTTAGTACATTATATTTTCTCCTCCAGCTCTAGCGATTTCCTTCTAGGCATGCTCCGTAGATCTTTGATGGTTTCTTTTGCAGAATTTGATTCCATTTTTCCTATGCAATGCTTAATGCTGCAATTGGAAGCTGAAGTTAGGAGCCGAATTTCAGTATACTTAAAATACTCCAGTGCAGGGTATCTAACAATAAAAAACACAAAAAAAAATTAAATAAAAAAAAAATTAAAATAATGACAAAATAAAATATGCAATATTTGTCTGTGAGTTATAATGAAATGCCTTTAACTGAGATAAAGTTTATCAAGTTCTTACCATTTTCATCAAGTTGATAATAGTGAAACCCTCAGCCCAACTATTACGTGAACTGCAGTTAATTGGTTTTGCATTGACCGTCATCTTCTGATCATTAGTTAAACTATGAATAGTCTCAGCGAAAAGCGTAACTGCATCTAAAATCAATGCTGTTTCTAGCCTTAATTTCCAAGCGGCAAATGTCCCATCGCTCTCCAGTGCGTTACTATTACCCACTCTTATTTGAATGTCTGCTGCTACTTTCTTCACTTCCATGGTATCAGGATCAATCATCCTTATCTGAAAATGTAATATAAAAAATTGTAAACCCTATTTAGTTACTACCATTACCCCTGTAATATTAGTGCCTGCATATTGGAACGATGACAACTCTATAGTGTGCATATCCAGATTGGTGATGATATAACTGTATATATCTGTCATCATTCCTACTTGCTGAAGTTGCTTAAGGACTTCTTCAAGAATATCAATTGTACAGGCAAGCACGAATTTTGTCTCCCCAGTCAGTTTGAGTTCTGTCAAAAGAGACCTGTAATTGAGATAATTTTCCTTATTGTCAGCCTCCAAGTGTCTCACGATAACTGTTCTTTCATCGGGAACATTCAGATCTAAGAGCGAAGCAACACTAAGAAGGCTTTCATCATTGTCGTAAAGGACTATGATCTTATTCCAGCCATAAGATTCAATTAAATCGATGAATATATTAGAGAGTATCCTGGGATGAGGATAGATGTTCACTAACGTATCATTTCTTTCTAGATTTAGGTCCTGGTGAGATTCGATGTGTGGTATTTCCTTTAAGTCACACAGATATTGTATATGAGGTGATGAATGCATCGAACTTGGCCCAAACAACCCCAAAATGCCTTTCTCTAATAATTTGCACGTGCTTGTGTAAGCTTCGAACGAATTATGGGGAGGTACATGGAACGTCTCCGTCAATAATCGCATACGCGAAAAGTAGTATTTTTCACTGTTTAGAATCTCGGCCGCCAAATGGAATGCTACTTCCTGCACTGCATTACTAAAAATTCCCCCTAAAATTGTAGTTCTTTATTGTATATATTTTAATGATATTAATATATCAATGAATACTACCAATTATCTCGCTTTGGTAAAAGAGAAACTAGGAGAATGATTATAAAGCTATCCTTGTAGAAAAGATAGTCTTGCTATATATAACAATTATTTGCGATATTAATGATTAGAAGAATTCTTACAGTTTACATTGTATATATACTCTATACTATAGAGTATAGTGTAGGCTAATATACTTTAGGCCATATTTAATATATACATCTTTTACGACTACTTAGACTTAGACTACTAGAACTAAATAACATTTTTACTAAAATATTAAAGGCAGTTTTCAAAAGCTACACAATGCTTATCTCCGATTTTATGATATTTTATGTGAATGTGACTATACATACCATAGTTTTAAAAAGTAAAATTGGCTAAACATTGACAAAAGATCTAAAACCCTCATCTTATGTTTGTATATGAAGCTATGCATTCTAGTGTATAGATTATCTTTCAAACATATTAATTAAGACAATAGAAATGACTTTTTCTCCTTATTTAGTTAATTTTCATAGGTCATTTAGCTATCACAGTGCAGACAAATTTTATAGTGTAATATACCATAGTCCATATGGATTAAAATAGCCTCCAGCTGAACTGTCTTTCGAAGAAAAATTAGAAAAGGTTATATTAGCTAAAAGAAATTCTTTTTAAAGCTATATTTTACTTTGTGTAATATCTTATATGTTTAATATTATGTAAAAGTTTTGATTTCGTTGTTATTTCTTTGAATATTACTTTTCTGCACTCCACTATACGTGTAATGTAATGTAATCGTGTAAAGAAAAAGTGAAAAACAAAATTTTGTTTGGGTTTATTTTTCGCTTTTCGGCCTAAAATGGTTTTTAAAAAACACACAAATGGTTTTGAAACCATTCTGTGTGTGTGTGTGTGTGTGTGTGTATGTGTGTGTCGTTGTCGTCGTTATCGTCGTTGTCGTCGTTGTCGTCGTTGTCGTCGTTGTCGTCGTTGTCGTCGTTGTCGTCGTTGTCGTTGTTGTCGTTGTCGTCGTTGTTGTCGTTATCATCGGCATTAATAAAATTTCGTGTTAGCACGATTGCTCAACTAAATCGTATCGGATCGATCGGGTTTTGACTAATTCTGATTGGGGACGTCTCCCAGACGACACCTATTGGTTTTGAGGTGGATAAGACACACCCCACCCTGTCCATGGGTCATGAGAAATCACGATGCTGGACATTTATTTTTTCTCGACCACTCAATGTTGAGATAGAGATGTTTTACGTGCAGAAAAGTCCGTCTTAAGGTTTTAAAACTTTTTATATTGTAATTGTTTTCGTTGAATGGCTATATATGAATATGTTTGCTTGATACCGCAATCGCCATTATTTTTTCTTTTATAAATTAGTTATATAAATAAAAACATCTATTATTATTATTATTATTATTATTATTATTATTATTATTATTATTACTATTACCTATGTTAGCTAAGTCAACTGAAAAGTTTTATTCAAAGTTGATGTACATATGATAAAAAAGCGCCTGTAATTTGTTAATATCATGGGGAAAAGCCAAATGACTGTTTTAAATGTTGTTTGGTTTGTAACACAATTATAAAAACAATTACGAGTAATTTAGTACACGATATAGTGAAAAATATCTGACATCGATATGTTGAAGGAAAACAACAACAGAATTGCAGTGTAAAATTTTGGATGAGATATCAAGTAGTTGTTAAATGTTCTCATTAGAAATAATTAGCAAAAATACAGCTCAACCTATATCAACTGGTATGAATAAATCTCTTAAATTGCAAAACGTATGTCAACAATATTATTACGGCACATGATTTTTATATTGGTTCCGGTTTGACTAAGTATTATACCTCTTCGTTTATAATATTAAAAATGTTGATCTCAATAAACCTCATTAGTGATATACTATAACTTATGACATACATACAGCCATCAATTAATAAAGTAGTAAATACATGAAGATATTCACAAATAATACAATTTCGATTAAATAATAAGTAAAATTTTCTCAAAGTGATATTTTTCATATTGACGTGAGTCAGTGGAATATTTTAAACGTCTCTTATAACTTATGGTAACATTATACTTGGCTTTAGAGTTTCAAGTAAAAGAAGCACACCATAAGTTCTAATATCACAATACATGTCATACTAGACGTACATAGTCATCATTTTACTCATTATCAACAAATATCAATTGAAACATCGAGCTAAAATCATTTTGTAACATAGATAACAGATAAGAAACCCACCTACTATTTGATGTTATTTCTTTTGCTGCAGAAATATATTTGTATGTATCAAACTTTTTCAAATTAACATAAACTTAAATTTGATCACTAATTACTTACCAATTCTATATTCTTCTTTTTCGTTACATCCCGTATGGTTAAGAAATAGAAACAAAAACACTATACTGATAACGACAAACATTTCTGGCAATGCATCGCAACAAGCGACTGGAATGAATTTAGCAATAAACCAACTATTTTAATTTGATCGTCTAAAACTCAAAAATTATTTCGACGAATCGTTAACGGAGGTAAACACAAGTAGACGACGGCATTTCGGAATCAAACGTGAACAACGTGGTCTCAATGAACCGTCGGGATATTTTTAGAAGAGTCGCAGCTGTACAAAGATATCTAGTTCAGATGCTTCCTGAGTGTTCTGCGATTTCTCCAAAATGTACTGGATTAGCAAACGACAGTATTTAATAAATTGGTCATTTTATGGACAGCAGATACACATGTTTCTTAAATTTGTTTTTCTATATTATACTATGAATACAAATAATTATTTTCAAGTACAGAAATTTGTAGAATATTGTTTACTAGTCTAGACGTCTGATTTAATACTGCGAAAAAGCCAATTCCATTTTCCAAATATAACACAGTAGAGTGGGGTATTTCCCATGCATGCCAGGACCGTACCTAGGTCCAGATAAGTTAATATGGCATAAGTGTAAATGGCAAAAGATCAGAGATCTTGATATAAATATACCCATAAAATGCCTTTAAGATTCATTAAATGCTAATTCAAATGCATCTACCACAAACAAAGGTACTTATTCAGCAGCAATGTGTACGATTAAGGGAAAGCACTTCTCGCCCCGTTAATGGTTTCAGCTATAGTATTTAGTACATACCTTCTACTATATAATGGCTAACGAAGTAATCTGTTCGAAGGAATCTGTTAAATCGAAGAAGTAAGACAGCTGCATGTCCACTGTAATGTACGTATACGCAGTACGTACTATAACTAAGACATTTTTCTGACTAGACATATTTCATCGAAACTAAAATATAAAATGAAGATGATTAGATTCTGAGTTTTCTTGGAGATTGAGATGTTTGAATATTATAATACATATTTGAATACATATTTTACAAATTATAAATTAGATGTAACAAATTTAACCTTCTATTTAAGAATAAATGAAATTAAACATTAATAAAATGTCTGTTGTCACTGGTTGACGATTTAAACGGCAATTCAATCTCAGACTATTCAAATTTAATGTAGGGAAAGAAGAAACTACAAAATATAAAAACAAGTAGAATAATTTAATTATTTTAAGACGCAGCTTACAATCTAAGATGATTCATGAACATGACTCTTATATCAATCTAAATGATCTAAGCATGAATGATTAAATGATATACCATCATTTTAAGATAATTGAGTACAAATGTTATATATAAATAAACCATATAAACATAAAATATAAAAACAGCTTTTAGCAACAATTGTATTAACCCAATAACGGATCATAACACATCTTTGTCATAAATATTCATAGAGTTATCATAAACAGTTACAGTTTTTGTAAATTCAACAATAAATTAATGAAAGCATAAATTTAAATATCATTCTATCTACCAATGAAATAATTATCTTATCATTTTTATCTGTACATATTAATATTGTTGAATTAAATTGTAGTTCAAATCATTCAAATGAAAATCAGACGTACTATACCAACAACTCATAAGTACTTCTCAAATAAAATTATGTAAAACAATTGAAATATATTCCAATTGTATAAAATAGTTGGTATTTGAGTACTCACAAATAATCAGGGAAAATGTATTAGTTTATCAGGAGGAGGAATTATCAACGCCATCATATGCTTATGACAATTAGGATCATTTTAATATTATATATAAATATTACCGTAGGCAAACACCCTTTTGATTATCAATAATAATGTGAAGTAATTTATTTGTTGAATATTTGTACAAATAACTTATATCTGCTATGTCACTCTATTTTCACTATTTATACTAATATTTCAGTTACATTATCTGTACAAATATTGAAAGGAATAAGAAATTGATCGAGGACTCTGTGGTAGTTCATAATTTCAACTCAATTAAGTAAAACAACTACTTTTATACCACTATATAACCACAAGTTTTATACCACTATATAATAAGTATAGTGGTATAAAACTCAACTAGTTGTTTAACTCAATTGCATCGAAAGGAATATTGACTTCCAGTTTAGAAAGTTTATGAGAGTAATATTTGCAACAAACTCATATAATTTGTATAACAAGCATTTGGCAACACACAATAAACAATCTACATGTTCTAAATAACTTAGAATTCTACACAATCAGTTACTAATATTAAGTTATAATAGAATACATAGCATTACATACAGTAGTGGCAGTTTTGACATAGCAAATAGTTTCATCTATGTACAACTAAAACGATTAAAAAATATAATCTACTCTGTTTTTTCTTGCGTTGCATTAATACTATGATATATTCTATTGAAGTAGTAGGTATGCAAAGGATAAAGAGTCTAGTGTAATACGAAGAGCGTTATTATTATGTTTCTTATTTAAACTATTTACAGAAATCATATGTTTTACCCCTGAGATACTAAATATTAGAAACCTAGGTATAACTTGAACTAGGAAAGGTATAACTCGACCACAGTATCAACTGGACAATTTCTTTCTGATACCATTAAAGGATAACAAATTTATTTAAAAGGTATTAAGAATATTTCGCAATATCTCCAAAAATTTTAAAACCCTACATTATGTTTTTTTAACATAAGCAGACTATGTAAAAGCAATAATTTTTTAATTTTTAAAATTTTTTTACTGGATCATATAGAACAGTATTAGTGCATCAGGATTCTCATATCCTGGTGAATGTCATTTACAGAATATAAATAATTTCTTTTCTAGTTTTCGAGAAAATATATACTTCTGAAGGGAATTATCACAAATAGTAGAATTTTTTATTTAGGTTATTTGTACTTGCAAAAATTTTAAAATATATTTTTTTGTGCTATCAAATATTTTTAAATATTTTAGTTTAATTCTCTTAAGAACAGTTTTCGAAACGTGGATATTAATATATTTACACAATTTCAATTAGGTTGGCTTCAAACAGTTTTCTTATTTAAAATTTAAGACAAACTATTTTCAGTTATTTGACTTACAGTCATACGATACGTATACAAAAAGGAAACATCATCACATAAAGTTTTTCATTTCAACTGGATAGTACCTAATTTTATATTTATATTATATTAAATCAATACTGTCTTTATCATATATAATGTTTAAAGCATATCGTTTCAAAAATATTCAACTGTTTTTGGAGTATATCACGATGCTCAGATTTTTTTTTTCATAAATTTGTAATAAAAGAGTACCTAATGAAATAATGATTTTTATTAAATAACCCGTATTTATATTAAATTATAATGGTATGGACTTGAATTAAGATAAAAGACAATCAATGCATACTAAAATAATACTACCCATACCTTCCATAAAATCTTCACCACCAATTCGTTCATCACCAAATTGATAAATTTTTGTTGCCGTTTATAATAGTTTCATCTTACTACAAAAAAAATCAATGAAGAATGATCAGAGGAGCCATAATGGTATTGGTCCCAACTAATGAATGTCTATACTTGTAATTCTTTATAATAATACCATAGTTTTATGGTGTTATAATATAATAATGAAGAATACAATGTTTTAAGAGTCTTTAAGCAAAATACTATTGACGGTTTATTAGAAAATACTTTTTTTGACACTTTTGAACACTCCATCAGTCATGTGTTAATTTCTTGTACAAGTACTTACATATATATATATATATATATATATATATATATATATATATATATATATATATATATATATATATATATATATATATATATATATAAGAATTCATAGTTTAATTGTAAGACGTATGATCAACCTTCCGTAAAGAACTAGAAAGACAGTGAACTGGTAAATAATATTATTAATTAATTATCAAAAAGTATGTTCTGTCTCTATCTACGAAGTTAGCTCGAACTTAATAATATATACAATAAGGGCTTAAAGTTGAATAAGGGCTGAGCGTTTGTAAAGCGCAAATGTTAATAAAATGTAGCAATAAACAAAATTTAATATATGGGTATGTCAATGTGATTATTGACTTAAACTGAATTGCACAATATATTATGGTAACAAATTAATCCAACAAAGAACATATATTATATTTTGATAACATATGGATAACCTGCTAGAGGGGATGCTAAATTTGTTTCCTAATAATATATTTTGATAATGTGTATATAATATTTTTGAAATACATACATATGTACCAGCATATTCCTTCAATTAGTCAATATTATCTAATAATAGTGTTTCGTAAGTTACATCGCTACTTGCCAAATAAAAAATTCTCTTATCTTGCTGATAAATGGAACAGTCTACCTGAGCCTAGCCATAAAAATAAGCCACGGTATTTTTTGAGATTTTTTATTTGGCAAATAGCGATGAAATAAACTATAGATGCTGTTTGTACTGCATCTTTCTATGATTTAAATAACTCATACATGATAGTTCTTGAATGTTCATTGTTATGTCCGACTGAATGTCCAACTTTTATTAATATTTTAACATATAAAACTATGTTAATATTCCGACCTTGTATAGTGTATCTCAATTGGAACTATAGGAGTTGAATTGCGCGCCATTTCTGTTATATCAAAGACAGAATATTTAACGACTATGTTTATATTTATCAATATTAAACGACTATATATATTTGTCACCTACAATCTATCGAAATTGATGATTTGGATTTGAACAACATGTGGTTTCGGAAAAGCGGTGCAACGTGTCATACATTACGTGCAACCATAGTTCTGTTGCATACCAAATTTCCTGATGAGAAGCGAAATAGTTGTCTCGCGAAATTCTGACATCAATTGGCCTGCAAGATCATGTGATTTAACACCACTGGACTTCTTTCTTTGGGGTTATGTCAAGGGAAAAGTGTACGCTACCCAGCCAGCATCAATCAGTGACGTTAAAGCAAAGATTTAATGTGTCATTTGGGAAATAAAGCCAATTTTACATGCCCGTGGTATGGACGATTTTTTATACCCGTGACATCGTGACATATCTTAAATTTTATGTTGAAGAATAGAAAACCTTAGTTTGTCAAATATTATTATTTTTATTCATAAATCACATTCTATAACTCCAAATGGCAATCAGGCATCTTGACGTAGTGTGGTTTATAGATAACAGTAATTCAATATCAACGTCGCATATTTGACAACATAAACGGCGCGCAATTCAAATCCTATAGTTCCAACTGAGACGCACTATATAACAATTCAACGTACGTTTCTCTCTCCACTCAAATTTCTCAGTGGAAAATACTCCGTCGTAGTAATAAATCTTCAGATGTATATTTCTAAGTAAAACCTAAATGAGGCAAATATAATTAATTATATATAGTCAAATACGACTCCTAATATGATATGATCAAGAAATATATAACAATAATCACATAGCATACACACATTCTTTAGCGAAATGCATTAAATATGAATGTAATACTTCACAGGTAGACTCTAGTTTATGAAGTAATAATGAAATGTTAATTCATGATATTTTGCCTGCTTATAGACAATAGTAACATCTCCTAAAATATATCATAGTATTTTAGCTGAGGGGCTCCTTGCTGACAAAGCCGTAGGACGTATATGATCCAGGGGGATGAAATCTGCCGTCATCGCCGCCCGTTGCACTAGAAGAGCGTGTCTTTTTTTTAACCGGTTTGGTGGTGCCTTGGCAGCAAAGAGCGTGCCTGAATTCTGTTGCCATTTCAGCACACAGGGACGACTGAAAAATAACACCCATTTATTTTAATATCAAGGTAAATTATAGTATAATAGGTAAGCTAATTCGATTTAAATCCTTAACATCCCATTAACGTGCAATTTAATACCATAGACATAGACAAAATATACATCTCATGAGACTAAAAGAGGGGATAATTTTTATTTATCTGATATATTAGGCCCACTATCCTATTAAGTCTTGTTCCTACAGCCTGTAGCTTAACGAGTGTACTCACAAACTTGTAGTCTATCGATTTCTGGCCTCAAGCCACTAGCGTGGCGCGGAAAGGGTCGTAGTTTGACAAATCTCGAGCAGCCACTAGTTGCCGTTGCGTTATTAAATTTTTATAATAATGAACGCCAACATCCTGTAACTTGCCATCAAACTTTCTTTCTTCTTTTTCAGCTCTGTTAAAGGACCCTCAACACTGATGCTACCTTCGATTAGCTTCCAAGCGTCATATATTTTGCTTCTATCGTTGTGGTTAGCATTTTTCGGCTTCCAGATAGAAGGTTCTCCCTCTTACAAGTTCAAAAACTTGATTTGGCCACTCCATAATTATCCCAAATCACCCACAGAAAACGTTCAGAAGGCTTTCCGAATAAACCTGTACAGCTGTAAAGGTCTATCCAGACATGTAGCAACGAAACGTAACTTATCGCCGAGGCGTAACTTGCCATCGTGACACAATATCGCAACAAGACACATATTTTTTCTCGTCGAGAACATCGACAGGTAACAAGTGTTCTTAACACCACACGGTTCCATCCATCAGTTCTTGTTGACAGCTTGTAAAGGTGCGGCCTAGTGTACACAACAAAATTATGGATACTGCTGTGGCAGCCAACATACTAATGGACCTATTTATTATAATACGTAGGATGTTTTGTATTCCACAATACTTCCTTACTTCGATACACTTCAATATCACAGTGTGCGCTCTTCACACCACTCCATATTTGAAACTGAAGTAGTACTGTTACGCAGTGCTGTTTCGCAGTCCCGTCCAGAGATGGAAGGGGGATGCGTAACGCCACCGCTATATAAGCCTTTGATGTGATGCTGAGAAACCGACAAGCTACGCAAGGCTCTGATGTTGCGCGACGACGTTGCGCTGTGTGGCCTTTAAATATGTCACGAGGTGGCGTTACGTTATGCTTCGTTGTTGCATGTCTGGACGCACCTTGGCGCCGGCGCGCGACGGCTTGAGGTATAACAAAATCTAGACCAGGCTCGTCAAGCCACACGCCGCCGTGGAAACAAAACTTTACAATTTGTTTTACGTTGTAATTATTGTGTCGAATGACTACACAGTGGCGTAGGTACTGCTACTTTAATGGAGCTTATCTGGACTATGCTGTATCCATTTCATAATGACAAATTAATGACTAGAATGGAAAACTAATTAAAACCACATGATTGTTAGTACTATTGTATGATACTTCAGTGTACTAATAACTTTCATGTAATTTTACTTGGTGACAATATGCCATTCAATATAGTTCAACAGTACTCGGAGGTAATAAAATTACATGGTTCCAATAGGAAGTGGAAAGAACTATACAAGGACTACCCATATATTTAATACAAATCACGTAGCTACCTACTGGCAGTTCTTGTTGCAATTGAAGCAACTTGGATGTTGCTGGAGAACAGCATACAAATTATATGTGGAGTTTAAATCTGACAGAATTAACCTGTATTTATCATATTAAAATTAAACTTAACATATTACTTTATGTTAAATTTAATTTACTCAAAATAAATTATTTAAAATATAAAGAGCATGATATCTAAAGTCATCCCATGTTTTTGTAAATTGAAAGATAAAAAAAAATTAAATGAAAATTGTACCTTATAAGTTGATACAAATATTGATATTTGTAACTATTTTATAATTACTGAGAATATGTATAACCTAATGGTGCAATATAAATATGATACTGCTTCTAATAATATTACCAGTGTATTATTCTATGAAAAACAGTAGGTATAAGAGTTATCAAACATTATAGTATTAGGAAATAAATTTGAAATACAAAATGTATAAACCAGTCGAAATATATTTATTTAGCGTACATGCTTCCAAGAAATTGGTTAAAAGAAACCTCCTTTTGTCCAAATATCTGTTAATAAGTTATAAAAGAAAAACTATATGTTTATCAGTTTATTTTTAATTTGTGAATAATTCTATCAATAGTTATTCGAAATTTTATTTGTTATTATTGTTGATAATTCAAAAATAATGTGTATGGCGGCTGCAAAGTTCTTTGCGGAACTCAAAGTCTTATAGTTTTTATCTGATCCTCTTATTTTCAGCGGAGACTACTTTCTACACGGATTATTCATTTCTTCGCTATTTGACAAATAAAAAACTCTCTTATCTTGCCGATAAATGGAACATTCCAGCTGAGCCTAGCCATAAAAATAAGCCACGGTATGTTTAGAGACTTTTTATTTGGCAAATAGCGATGAAATAAACTATACCTAGTGTAATTATTAAAAGTTATTTTTTTTTAGGACAAATAATTTTAAAATGATAATATATGTATATTTTTTAATGGTAATTACTTATTCATTTAATTCAATTTGTATTAAGACGCAATTTGAATTCTTCATTATCTTTGTTCCAATTTTTTATAATAACCAGTATCTTAAATAACATTACTGCATAATACGAAAAAATGAAAAATTATAGTTGCATACACTAAAAAATAGGTGTTCTTAAATGTTTCAGATCATTTACGAAAATTAAATTATTTGTAATTTTATTTCTCAAATATGTATTTACTTAACAATTCTTAAAGAGCTGCGGAAGAAAATAAACAATTTTACTGTTCATATCATACAAATTGTGTTAGGTAATTATTATTAAAATACATTCTTAGTCAGAAGCTCTCAAGCTAGAAGAAAAGAAATATTAAATTAGATTAAATTAGAAGAAATCAATTATGTAAATTACCGATTAGAGCATAATTAAACATCCAGTAAACATACACACTTTCATTTAAATATATTTTTACGTATTAGCATTCCTAATTTATTTTTAAGATATCAAAATGAGTTTATAAAGTTTGATTGAACTTATTATCAAAAAAATAACTATATAATTATTAATTAACATTAAATTGAAAATGTTTCATCATTAAATTCGTTATACGAGACTCTATTCGTTAAACGACTTATATTGATTGGAAAAATATTAACAGGATTCATTGAAACTACTAGCTAAATTTACAAATACAAAGGAAATATAAAACTTATCTTTCTCTAACAGTAAATTACGCTATAACCGATCCACTTCCTTATTGAAATTTAATATTTTTATCCTAAATACTATAGACATTGGAGACCATTGGACACCATCGAGAATATATCTTAAAACTACCACTAACTGAGTTTTTGTAGATACATCAGTAGTTTCGTCTGCCATAGCTGCCAAAAATGAAGGTTTGTTAATTTCTTTAATTATTTCTTCATGACATACATTTATTATACAGTCTAAAAGATCATTTTGTATTTCTTTAGAGGTTCCTTTAAATACTGAAGCATTTTGTAGATGTTCGCTTAAAGTTACATCAAACTCAGCAGAAAAATTTATCAAACCATGAAATATCCTCGAGTTTTGAGAGGTTTCAGCTTCGTCATGTCCTCACAGCGTCAGTTCAAAGGCCCCATAAAACTTTATGCAGTTTATAATTTTTGACAAAACGTATCTCTTTTTTGTCACATTATCATTATGCTTTTGCACATTTATCCAATAAGCTGAATCTAGCTGCGCTTTATTATTAGTTGTTCCTAATAAATCTAATTCCATTGTATTATGTAGATGGCTTTTGGAGTTGCCGTGCTTTTTTATTTTTTCAGTTAAGTGCACCAAATCTGTCACCCCTACCTCCGTCCATGCTTTATCACCGCCAAAATGTAAACAAGGAAAACAAAATAACGCATTTTTTTTTGTTGCACCCACAAATCCAATTGTTCTTCGAATAAATGTCTCTATTAAATTGACGTTTATATGCTTTTCCGCGGCTAACACCTGCAGTCTCAATAACAATATCGGGCAATGGCCTACCATTGTTTTTTAAATCAATTTTTTCTTCATAAGAGTATTTAAAAAATCGCTTCACATGAACTTATTATATAAACTAAATTATAAACTAAATCCATTGTCACTATCACAGTATATAAATATTAATAATTAGTACAATAAATCACTACACAAATTCACAACACAGTATTTAAAATCTCAAATTAACACGAAATACGAAATAGGTACGATTTATGCCCGCCAACTGTACGAGAAGTAGGAAAGAGTAAACATTCACTGATGTTGCCTTAGCTGGAAAAAATACAGCTCACTGACCGTGTAAATTCGCGCATTTACGAGCGTCAAGTGTGGATTGTCGCGGGAGTTGTGGGGTAGGAGGGGTGTGCCGAGCCGTGCACAGAACTACCTCGTGTGGCCCAGTTCAATGTACCGCGACGCGGTCGCGTAGAGACCCAGATAATTCATCTGGTCTACTACTCAATAGAGGACGGCGGACAGAATGTGACTTTAACGCAATAATTTGGCTAGCTGCACCAACTAACCAAATTATTTTATTAATAAATTTTAGTAATTATTATGTCGCGAAAATATACAAATATCCAATTTTTTGGCAGTTCTGCAGCTCTGCAGCACCTATACACCAGCCGCCCCTGTCTCCCGATAATGCCAACTGGATTGCTGAAATGGACGTAGAGAAACGTGTAATATTTCAGTGTTCATAGGAAACTGATCTCATACTTGTTGCTGCATCGAACATTTCATCCCCTTTCCAGAATATATACCATAAGTAGATAAATAGGTAAATTAATTATAGGTATGCATCACCATATAACATTGGTAATGTTTATATTGATACTTTTAACAAACAATATCTAAAATAAAACGCTGCCTGATTTTGAGATAGTTTATATAAACACTTAGTCAGCGTTACTTTACAGTAGATACAATGGAACAATCCTCACACTTTATTCCTACAAAAATTGACTATACATAAATCTTATGTAACTGCACTTACCTCCTATATATCCGTTTTATAACGAAAGCAGAAACAGTTTACAAAAAAAAAACTTAAAAAGATTTCTATCTGACCCTACATATATATATGTATGTACATATTACTCAAACATTCACAACATTCACCACTTATCTCTTACATGACATATACATTTTCTGCTACATGATTGTGACAGTCAGATTGGATGATTCTTTATGATATTGTCAATAAATTCGTTTCTGAAAAACACCTACAGTTTTGATAAAAGTTGCGAAAAGTCAAGAACCCTGGTGACGGTCGAAGCTCATATATTTACAGTCTACTTTAAGTCTGTCCATTCAAAACTTGCCAAGTTGTCGAGAGGGGTGAGTTCATCTGAGTCCGTCAAAGGAATAAAGGAAATTTGTAATAAATTAAAAAAGTATATAGTAAACGGAGTATAAATAAACAAGAACATATAGTTATTAATTCCTGCTACTTATGATTAAGTAAAATGTACTGTTAGCTCTCAGCTTAAATTTTCTTGAAACTTATTTTAACATCTTCTGTATCTGTAATAATAAAACACATTTTGTACTTTAAGTTACATTTTCATAAAAGTCTTAAATTTGATGAGACCGAAACAAATATAAATATATGTACGGTTACAATGTGGCAAGTTCTGGTTTATTAAATATACTCTAAACATCCCTATTAATTACAAGTATTAAACAAAATTTTTGGATAATAAAATATGCTATATTTACAGTTTTTAAAAATTGAGCTATTATTTTTCAGGTAAGACTTACCAAATTAATTACAAATACCAAAGGAAGAAATGTAGTAAAATGTGTTAACAATTGCTGCTCTACTAGAGTTTTTTAACTGACAAAATTATTGTTACCCAACTAGTTATTAGTTGTTTTATAGGTATTAATCTAAATTATAATTTATGTTATTTTCTTTAAAATCGAATTATTGGAACATACAATAATAATTAGGCGAAATAAAAACAGAAGCATAATATGTTTGATAGGTATAACATATTATGCTATATTGAATAATATTAAAAACTACTTAAGCATGATATTACAACATATGTATATACCATCCTCAAAAAAATAATTCTAAATTTTCATAAAATTTTCAAAATTGTTCGGCTTATTTTTCAATAATCCTGCAGATACAATTTGATATTATTAATATATATATATATATATATATATATATATATATATATATATATTTATAGCTTTAAAAGAAATATGTATTACAATATTCTCTGAAAAAATGAAATGATATATAATACGAATAAATAATTATTCATAAAATATATCAAATCCAAAAACATATTGGAAACCGTTATAAAGAAAAGTTTTCAAAAAGTTGTACTCCTTGTTTTCATGTGAAAGTATCTGTTTACCATAGAAAAATTACTGAGATGATGATACGTGTTATATATTTATGATTCGAGAGACCACTTACCAAGACTTTACTGAGATTTTACAGAATTGTGTTGTCTGATTTTTGAAAATGTAAAACTGAAATAGATTTTTGTTTTTCATTATTTTATTAACACCTCGAATTGTAATACTATTTTGCCGTAACAAGTTCTTAAAGATTTTCAGCAGAATATGCAGTTGGTATGCCTTAGAATGACGATATTCTTCTGGGAGAATATTTTTTTATTCATCACTTATGATGATGATGATATTCTTACTGGGGGTCATTCATGTAAAAACACATTGAATGCATTTTAAATAATCGATATTAATAGTAGCCTCCTTTTGATTCTATATAACTGATAGTGATGCAATAGGGTGTACTTACTTGGAAGGTTTTGATTCTTTATCTTTCTTAGGAACTGACTTGATATGCATTTGTAAAAAAAAATGTATTAAACTTCATTACAATTCTGGATATGATTTGATTTGATGATTTGATGATGAATTGGATATGATTTTCTCACAATCGCAGACGTTCTATCTACTCTCATTGTTCTGTGTGGATTGTAGGCTCCATCTTCTGGTAGACGATACTTGCACGGTATTTTTGTCCATGAGTGCCCAATATCAATATGACGAAAATAACTGTGAGAAAAGCATGTGCCTGAGAAGAACCTTCTCGATGAAATATCCGCCAACAGTTTTGTTTCAGGATTTAAATGCCTGTGATCTAAGTAGATCGTTACGTAACTTATTCTTTGCTTGGTGGGTATAATGTCCATTTATGAGATAGTGGTATGTGCACTTCCATATCCATCAAAATTAGTTCTGTTATAGTTTCCTCAGAGTAACAGGACAATAGTTTAAAACCGAACATTTAACACTACAGGAAATATGAAATTTACATGTAAACTGGTAAAATAGAAAAACAAATAGATATCAAAATATCAAAATTAAACAATTAAATATCGAAAAATTAAACCGAGTTAACGAAATAATGATTTCACATTATTGGTATATATATATATATATATATATATATATATATATATATATATATATATATATATATATATATATTGGTATACTGTATTGGTATATTGCTATATTGAAAGCAACAAGAAGTAATAAAAGCTATGTATATAACAAACTTAGGGTATTGTTGGTTGCATACTGTATGACTTAAATATCTTTACTACTACTTTAATATAAATTTACCATTGAAATAATTATTAAAATAATAATAATTAAAAATAATACATGTAACTGATGAAATAGTGAAATAAAACTAGCAACTACCAATTCTAATAACATAGTCACTATATTTATTTCTACCAGTTTTGCTTTTGGTAGCACTGGTCAATAATTATAATGTACAATTTGTATAATGGATCTTTGACCGTGTGTCAGTTTAGTGACGACCCACGGATCACATGCTACACCACTCGCAATTGTTACTAATATGCCACAATTACTAGCACGTAATATGTCTAGCGACATATGTTTCAATAAACTACGTACGGCATAGACAGTTAATAATTTGTCGAACAAAATGCAATTATGAAGTCACGTCTGAGCTTTATTGTATCATTTGATTCATTGGCGTCTCAATATTTCTGCAAAACTTGTTTCATTTTTGTTTCATTTATTTTGAATTCTGTTGAATTTATTTCATTTATTTTGATGAAAATATCACTTTCATTGAATGTGTTTGTGGAGAACTTTTTCATTACTCTATCATAGGTTGACGGATTTGTATTGTGCTAACTGTTATCTTAAAATGTGTTTTCGGCACGAACTGTTCAAAAATGTCAATTGATTGACTCATACGATTGTTAACTGTGACGCACACGTCACAGTTCAGAATCATTATACAAACCATATTTCATATTATTGGATAGAGTTGAATGTAAGTAGAATATTATTGATTATGTTGCTACTGTTTTCGTTACATCAGTTGTATATATACGAGATGAACAATGTATTGTTAACCTTTGATGACTGACTACGACAAAATAATGCTTATTTCGCAGGAATTTTCATCATATTGTATTTGTTTTGCTAGCAAGTTTTCTTTTTATGTTTATTTCTACTCGTATAACTCATAAAAGTTTTATTCCGGGTAACATACCTCTTATCAAGCAAAATGCATAGATACATAAATATAATGCATAATAGTCACATAGCTGTCTAGTAGTATTTTAAAACATGATCTAAAAAAAGAAGAACCAATACACAGATTTCCGCAATGTAAACATCATCTCTAACTTAATATTTTAAAGCAATGTATGATATGTTCCTATAGGTTGGAAAAAAGTCATCAAATTAAGACGTTTCTTTGAAAAAAACTCCTTAAATAAGTTGATTTTTATTTTCATCTGTAGGAGTTGTTGTCAACTACACACGAGCATATTCCCAAGCAATTAGCCTCACTTTACAAAAGCAACAACCGCACATTTCAAATGAGAAGATAACCCACTATAATACTTCGTTTTAAATTTCTTATAACGAATTTAACAAAAAAAAAAAAAATGCAACGAAATAATTGCTAGTTGCTATTTCGAGAATAGAAATCGGCGTGTCCGAAAGGTTTCTTTAAAAAACATTAATTCTAATTTGTTAAATTGTATTCCAAACATTAGGGGTATGGATAGTATACCTATATGTTCATATAATATAAACAAAATTTCTACTTGGGTACAAATAATTCATGTCAAAGATAAAACGAAGCACTAATATTGCACTCGCACAAATTTCTTTAATTAATAAGAAATTTTGACGTCCATTACTGACAAATACCGACCAAAACAAAAGTTATTCGAACTGTTAACACATTTTTATTTCCAATATATACAAACATCTATTTCCTTAGGCTATTTTTTACGTATAAAAACACCTACAAACTAAAATTTCTCTTATAGCTACGTGTCGTGCAGAATGCTGCTCACCCTTTCTTCCACTGCTACTTTTCTGGATTTCCACACGAACTCACATACCGCTATTACGCACGCAACCCCCATCCCTCCCATCAGGACCACAAACACACCCCCGACGTTTGCCAGGCCTAGTTCGTTTGCGGTGCTGCTAGTCTTCGTCGTCTCATCCTGAAACAAGAAGCAATTGCTGAAATGTGTTTCAAAGCGCTAAATATGAGGGTACGTAACGTCTTCCTGCTGTTATATAAATTCCTAAAGTAGGGTGGAACTCCCACGCGACAAGAACAAGAGTACAGGGAAGGGGTTTTTACCGGGTTTTTAAACGTTTAACAAAATTTTATTAATAGCCAATCAGATACTTCATATTTTCTGTTTATAGTTTCCACTTTCAACAACGTTATTATTTTAGAAACATCTAACCGATATTATTAATTATATTTGAACTTATTGTTATTGCTAAAGTATTTGTGACTTTTTTAAACAATGCACTATATCGTTATGTTTCTTCTTTATATTCGATAGAAGATATATTTTTTTATATTAAAGTTACAACAGTGCTTTTTTTGAAGTATAGTATTTTATTTGTATATAATAGGTTAAGCAAAGCAATTACTATTTGTTCATTATTTTCAATTCGTTATTTTGTGTATACGTTCAATATTCGAAGAATTTGAAATTTCGACGAATTCTAGCAGTTTTTTACAAAGTTTGAATATCAAATATAAATAATTATTGCAAGAGCCAAGTTTAATTTATATTTTTCAAACTATCATGGTGATACGATGATGGGTTAGCTCTTTTGAAGAGCTTGGTTGAGCTGTCTTGCAATATACCATTATGTCGTCCTGTATATTTAATTTATTGAGTGAAGTCTCTTATTTGAATTTTTAACTCAAAGTGTATTTGAGTTGCATGTAAAATCTAATGAATTAGAATGAATAACTACTAACATTACTAAGTAATGTCAACCGATACAAAATAAGAATTGTTTTTTTTTTATTAAATAAAACTGTGATCTTAATATAATTTATATTATGTCCAAGTGTCAACCACCAACCAATCAACAAGGATGCTTATTAGCCTAGAAGCAGCTTTAATGCTTCTTCAACTGAGTCGGAATATTGTTTTAAAGTTTTTTGTATTGTTTATGTTTCTGAGTAGGGGAAATAACCACAAAAAAGGCAAGGTAATTCGAATTAAAATAAAAGTTAAACATACTATACCTTAATATAATATTTAAAAGTTTATAATAGTGCAAATCACAGAAAGAACATATGATCTCTCGTTTGTAATACATCAAATTTTGAGAATGTCTCAAAAAGATATAGTATACTATTTTAGTCATATGACCTAATTATTGTTAGGTTATATCATCGAGGTATCTTATTAATGTTTCTGGTGCTACGATACTTACTCGACATTTTCCACCTCCACGTTTCTCTTTCCACCATCTAGTTTTCAGTATGTGGAGCTTTCCTTCTTCCTGAAGTTTGAGAATAGCTCCGCTAATGGCTGTCCTAAATGGTGAATCTGAAAATTTTAATTTATCCAGAATTGTTTACACTAATTGAAATAATACCCCTTACGAGGAAATTGAGGATATCAATTTTCATAGTTGGCACATATATGTATTTATTGAGTACAGTATGTTGATGCCGTCTAATTATACCATGAAATAAAATATAACATTTATACTATGCCTATACCTAACCGCGTTGAAGACAATAATGTTGCACATTATAGTCTCATTATTCTATAAACTCATTAGTGTATTCTTAACTAATAGAAAACCTTGATCCATGGTACCCAGCTGAAGTTTTTACAAATAAAGAATACATTATCGACTAACCATTTTATGGTAAATTGATTGCAAACTTAGACGAAAATTTTTTAAAATTCATCTCTACTGGCGTTTTTATTTAAATTACAATATAAATGTAGCAGTTCTAAATTTATGTCAGGCTTTTAGATCGTCAAAGTCTACAGCTAATTAGTCTTATGTTACTTCATTTTAATTAAAATGTAAAATTTATTCAATTATGGAAACTTTAGTTTAAATATAACCATTAATTAGTAACTAATTTTTTTTTCAGTAAAAAAGGGCATCTATATAATGTATAAGAAAGTAGTTTCTTCTTATTGCACCAACAGTTTGAATTAATTAAGTTAGATGACAAACTGTAGGTATTTAAGAAATACAGTGAAGAAAAACTTAAGGATTATAATATTATCCTACTAATGTTTTCTTTTGCTATTAATTTTTGTTCTCTTTGACTACTGATCGAATAAATAGTTCTCGGCTATATTATTTCTTAAGATATACTTCCCACGTGCCATCAAATTATACGAAAATACCCTTACTTGGAGGCATAGCAATGCCATATCCCTTTGAATCCAGCATTCCGCCAACTTGCGTCAGTTCGCAGTTTCTCTCGATGACGTATTCGATCGAAGTCGATTCCATAAGAAAGGCGTAACTGCCCTTACCCTTGACAACTTGTTCCACCCCTTCCTGGTTGCTCGAAGTGAAAACAGACGGCCTTTGGGATTCCATGAATGCCCACATCCGCTGATATGTAGAAAAGTTGGAGTCCTGGAAGGGAGTTTTATATGACGCCGCGCATGAAAAATTCGTAGACAGGGGGTGAATAAATTTTCGATGTTAAATATTACATATAAACGTTAATATATATCTTAAAACAATAAATAAGTAAACAAGATATTTTTTTCTTAGAGGGGGTGTATTTTTATTTTTATGTAGTGTGACACGTAAATCAATGTATTTTATATATAAGTTGATAATTTTCCAGATATTTTCTGTTTATGTATTGTATTTTCAGAAATGTACTACCTACTACTATTAATTATAAAACAAAAATTCGAAGTTTCCATCGTTAGTAGACACAATAATATGAATTATGTAATAAAAATCAAGTACATGGATAAGAAAAAAATACTAGAAACAAATATTTACTTATTGTAAAGATACCTCAACGTACTTGGGCGTACTTATAGATTTATTTCTAAAAATTTTGTTATTTTAAAAACTCCAAATAACAATTTTATACATGCAAATCAACTATCTCCAGCACTTCCACCCCTTCACGTACCCGAAAGAAAGCGGCCGTCGACCCCCCTCTGAGTGCTCCATATTTAATTTTTGTTTGTTTTGCCAGATCCTCGGCGCTCTCTATTGGCGAATCCATCCGTTCTACTGTGAGGAAGGCTGCCAAGTTAGCCGTGTAAGAAGATATCATTATTAACGTGAAAAACCACCACATTCCAGCCACCATTCTCGTCGAGACTGCCCTGGAAATAATAAAGAACCGCGCTGTTACCATAGCTCGATCATTTTTGTCGTTTTTTTGTTCGTTAGCGTCGTTAATGGCCTAAATGGCGGCTAATAAAAAATACGCTTTCAGGAGCACTGAAAAAGCATTGCGTGATCTAGAACGGTTTAAATATTATCTGGGCCAGACATTAGAGATGAAAATTCTCGTAGAAAATTGTCATATTCCCAAAAGAGAAATAAATAAAATATTTCTGTAATGTCTAACAGTTTTATCAAGTTGAGGGAACCCTAAATTATAGTCAACAAAACCAGGAGACCAATTATCCATGAACACCAAAAGATTACACGTTACGTTTCTTGATGCACATTTCGCTAACCAAGTTGGAATAATCGGGAGATGATTAAAACTCATCAGATTTAATCACTTCCCGATTATGGTAACTTTGTGGAAAACTGGTTTCTTTTTGCCTAAATTATAGTTAAATAACACAATTTTAATGTATATTAATAACAAACACATATTCACTACGTTTTCGTTGCTGAATATAATTAACCGAATTTTGAAATTTATCATAATAAATTATAAGTTTTTTCTTGTTTTTTATTCTCAGTAATATTTCAGAAAGAAGTGTAAATTTCAAATTTAATTCGAATCCAAGATCAAATTAATGAGTAGAATTTAAATTCAAAATCAATGTATGACAAAACATATTTTAGAGCATTTTCGTTCATAGTAGTTCTAAGAAATTATTCATGTGAACAGTTTTAATAAATAAGAAAATAAAATAAAAGTAATAGAAGCATATAAAAAAAACTTAAACGTAGATGAAAAAATTTAAATTAACATGAAATAAGAATGGTTGGTTTACCAAAAGTGTAACCTATCTTTAGACATGTAAAAAATACCTATCTTTAGACATGTAAAAAAATAAATATATTTTTTCTTGACTAAGGAATATAGTATTCATTAGTCTCCCAAAATATTGAACCATTTTCTTAAATATCAATGAATAAAGTCATTTCTTAAATATCGTTTTTCAGTTGTCTTTTTAGAAAATATTCCATCGGATATAAATCTGGCGATCGATATGACTACTTATGATGGTACATTCATCTATTTATGTAAAAAATATTGATTTAGAATTGCACAAACAAGTACAAGGGTAGATATATGGTCGTGTCTGAAGTCCCATTAGTTTAGAGTGATTTATTTTTCTAACAATCTAAATGAATTACGTTTGCATTGGAAAAATAATAATAATTCCATGCTATCATGCAAGTCCTGATAAGGCTGCTGCTACTTATCATGTTCAATCTTCTTGTAGTTTAAGTAGCTTTAAGAAAACACACAATACTTCAATTTTCTTCATAAACAAGAAAATGTCAGAAATCAGTAAGTAAGAAGTGTAATTAAACGTAAAAAATAATAGAAAAAAAATCAATAGTAAGAAGATAAATTGTTTTACAAAGATAGTTATATTATTTTCATGAATATAAAAGATCTGAGACGTGCTGCTTTTTAGCAGCATGTGCCAAGAGGATGTTATGTTTTTGAATTCTCCTGTATCCTGTATATATTATGACAGATGTTGATAAATCATGGTATTGTTTCATAAAATATAAGATATTATAGTTACAATTGACGTTTTTAATTAAACATCAATCACAACTTGCAATTTTCACAGAAAATGTCATTTTCTATATTATATTTCTATGTTAATAAGGACAAGATATCAAGATAAATTTTAAACATAAATAGGCTAGTGAATTTTGAGCCCTATCTCTGTTTGTCATTTGACATATTTAATTCTCCACAGAAACTCCTTTAGTGGTCATAAATTATAATACAGTAACACATAGTACGATATATCATATACCACTGAAATATTTTAATTAATATAGAATAAAAGAAAACAGTTCCCCTCTAACCTTGTCAATGTATGTAGAAAACAGAAGAGCATATACCGGGTGTCAAGAAATTCTGGAAGCGGTCAAATATCTCGAGAAATACACATTGGATCCAAAAAAGAAACAACGCTGCCTTAATAATGTTAAAAGCGCTATCACATGACACCAAATACAACTCTCTACCCCCTTCCCTTGTGATGGGGCGGGGGGAGACTTTAAAATCTTAAATAGGTACCCCTATTTTTATTGCAGATTCGGATTCTACGGCAAGAACTACGTCAAGTTTGTCTGAAGTATTTTTTTCGATTCGTGAAAGATGGCGCTGTAATCGCAAAAATATTTTCTTTCGTAATTTTTAAAAAATTCTACAGAAGAATGAAATATAATAAAGTACGAGTTCATTTACTTAAAAACAGCCATTCAATGGTGTTAAATTTAATACCCTCCCACCACCGTGGAGGGGAGAAAGTAGAAGGCATTTTTCAAATGCTAAATGGAAACACTTATCATTTATTAACGCTGACTTAGTTTTCCACAAAACACCAAAACATTATACACTACACTCAATGCATGTTTCGCCAACAAAGTTGGTATCATCTGGAAATGATTAAAAATGTTGTACTAAGAGTTTTACTAAATGGTGCCACGAACGATGATAAGAGTTTGGAAGTTTGTGTAAGCGTTGTTGAAAACGTCCATACGTCTATTACGATGGTTACACAACAAACGGGCATAAGCAAATCAAGTGTGAATAACATATAGAGATGAGATGAGAATCCTCATTGGATGAGGGATACCCATATACAATATCCACAAAAACTGAATATTTGAGCTGGAATATTGTGCAACCGAATTGTCGGGCCGTTTTTCATCGATGGTAATTTGACAGGTCAAAAGTACGTCGATTTATTTGAACATCTCACTCAGTAGGGGGCTTTGCCGTTATAGCCTTGGCGGTGAAAGGCAATGGGACTAACTGAAAACAAGCATCTTGACGGTGAGAGGCAAGGGGACTCACCTAATACAAACACTCCGACGGTGAGAGGCAAATTACGAAAAAATATTTTTGCGATTACAGCGCCATCTGTCACGAATCGAGAAAACGTTTTAGACAAACTTGACGTACTACTACCGTAAAATCCGATTATGCAATAAAATATAGGGGTTCCCATTTAGATTTTAAAGTCCCCTCCCCGCCCCACCTCAAGGGGTGGAGGTGAGGGGTTGAGTTTGATATAAGTGGATAGCGCTATTAAAATTATTAAGGAAATGTTTTCTACTTCTTGGATCCAATGTGTATTTCTTGAGATATTTGACCGTTTCCAGACCTCTTGGACACCCGGTAATAATAATGAAAAAGAATAATGGAAAAACGTATCTATTTTGTATAAAATTTATCTGCGTTTACCAACCTAATCTGAAACCACCGATTTAAGTATTTCACTTATCGCATTTTACCCATGTGTAAGAATCTCATTCATCTTTAGTCATCAAAAAAATCGAAGTTAGAATGGAAAAAAGTTACACAGCTAAAAATGTCACGTTGTGAGTAATGATATTCAGCATACAATGGTCCCCACTTTCCGCCAAATAATAATATCGGCGCCAGCGGGTGGAAGCTTGCAGAATTAATTCCCATACTGCCCTTTTCCTCACTCTGTCCTCAGTTTCGCCAACTATGCTCATGGTGGGTAATTTGTATGTGTTACTACGAAGTTGGAATTGTTTGGAATAGTTAGGGAAAACGTGGGCTTCTCACTTTAATACATATTAAAATTAAATTACGTTCCGTAACGCAACATTAAAACGTTTAAATTGCATTTAAACGCGCAACTGGACACTTAAAAACTCACAGCTGACGATATGATTTAGGGCCGCGAGGTATATATAATCTTCGTAGAAAATAGTGAACGATAACACAATCAAAATGAAATATTGTCAATAATTATGATAAATTCTGGATATAAATCGTCTGTGTGTTTTATTAATTTATGTCATCACAGTTAGTTAGAGCTGGTTAGAGCGCATTATGTGACAAATGTATCTAGCTACTAACTGTTGCAATCTTACTTCGATTCCAAGTACCGACAGTGGCAATGTCAGTAGAAATGGGTGTTCTCCCTGTTATGTCAATGTATATCCCCCACCCAGATAGCTTCGGATTTGAATTTGGGAGTTGTCTAACTTATGTGGTGTTTTATCATCATCATCATGAGGTCATCAGTCCTAAGACTGTTTGGACGCTAACCTCCAGCTTCTCCTATCTTGTGCTAACCTACGCATTTCGCTAATTGTGCTACAACCTACATCCCTTACTATTTTCGAGCAGTAGTCTAATCTAGGCCTACCTCTGCCTTTCTTCACTCCTATTTCTGCTTTCAAAATATCGCGGACTATTCCCCCATGTCTCAGCAAGTGGCCTACCATTCTATCTCTTCTCTTCTTTATGTTTCTCCACATACTTCTCTTCTCGCCGACTTTCTCCAATACTTCTTCGTTTCTAACCCTATCAGTCCATGGTATTTTCATCATTCTTCGGTAACACCACATCTCAAAAGCTTCTAATTTCTTCCTACTTGCTTCCCCTACCGTCCAGGTTTCGCAACCGTATAGTGCCGTGCTCCATACATATGTTTTCAAAAATCTCTTCCTTGTTTCTAAGTTTATTACCCCCGAGCATAAAAGTGCTTTCTTTTTGTTAAAAGCTACTCGACCCTGCGCTATGTGTTTTATATTTTTTATAATATATTTAGAGTGTCTAATAAAAAATATGTAAAAGGATACACAAATAAGTATTAACAAAATAACTACCCTTAATAGAAACTTTTTGGTGTCTCTAAGTTTTGTGTCTCTATTAACTAATTATCTCTCTACGTTACTGGACGTGTGATATTTCTTGCCTCATACAGCTCAAATTATTATTTTAATATAAAATATTATGATGCAATATAGCAAATATTTTACAATTATAATTTTAAGTCAGATGTTACCTTCTATAGTCCAAATCGTTTTTATTATGTTTCATGTTATCTCTTAAATAATAATAAACTTCATCGCACCGTTCTAATATTTTTTAATATTAACCAAATTTAATAAGTAAATTACAATTTAATAAAACCTATTTGCATTTTAATGAAATATGTTCCACTGTGATATACCGGCGTATCAAATACACAGCAGTTCTCCTCTTTGGTATGCATCATTCCGCGTGAAACTAATTTATCAAACTGAATAGATATTCATCATTCCACCTGACGAGCAAAGAGGTTTAATCAAATTTATTGTGCGCGCCGGAGGCTAGGAAACCCAAATGGAAGGCATAGGTATTCGCTATTTTAATAAAAGCAATATCCCTGTCGGAATCTCCCAATTCTATTGCGTGGTTTCGAAACGTGTATTTGAAATAGCTATTCCGAACATCCTGCGAATATAAGGACGAGTTCATCAGTAAATGCTTTATCGTTGCAATTTTAAGTGCTTCGGTTTCATGAAAAGTATAGTTCGGATTAAATTATGTATTCTCTTGGGTCTAATTCTACGACTTAAGGAAGTAAAATTCGATATTCTACCACACGTTTTCAATGCAATTCTCCCAAATGTTTGGTTAGAGTAAACATGAGTATCCTATAAGAAGTCATATTGGAAATAATGCATTTCTTGTGAATTATGATTCCGACAAGATTTCCTATTTTAAAACACATTCAATAATTTAGATGTTAAAAATTTATGTATTGAGGCAAGTATGGCCCAAACTCTTTCCACAAAAAAGGTTTGTTTATACATATCAAAGCAAGAATGGAAATTATTGTCATTTTTTATTTTAACTGTGTTTCCAGATTGACATTTTATACGTACTTATGTATGTATATCTGTGGATTTATTGAGATTCTAGTTGACTGAATTGATTCTAGGAAGTCAGTTGCAAAATTAAATTGTAAGATAAATTACGTTCTTCAACAAAATCTTTTCACAGGCTGTAGACAATACTTATATATGTTAATACAAGTATTGGTGTTAACTCAAGTCATCTACATAAAGTCTACTATAAATATAATGTTACATGCATTCTCAAAGTCTTGTTATTTACATCTTTATAGCCCAGTTTCTAAATACAAATAAACTAGAGGATCACTATTATTTTATAAATTGGAAACAACTACAGAAATTCTGAGAGGGAGATGGAACCTTCGACGCAACAACAAAACAGGATACCAGTTTCCCACGAACATCAAAAGATTATACGTTTCCCGACGCGCGTTACGTCAACTAAGTTGGTATCATCGGGAGATGCTTAAAACGAGTTTTAAGTAACTGCCGACGATGCCAACTGGGTTGGCGAAACGTGCGTTGAGAAACGTGTTCGCGGAAAACTGATCTGTTTTTTAACTACAGAAATATTTTAACAACAAAATCTAGAATCTGGACACGAATATAAGCTTCCCGCAATTATTTAGTGAAAAATAGTACAGCATCTTTTATGCATTACATATGATAATCTAGTAACATTTTGTATTATTTAAGTTAGAGCTCAGGCTCCTCTAAACCACAGCAAGACTACGACATGCCTACCATTTGCTAAATCGTTACTTTATACATCAAGAAACACCAAAACTGACTTACTTCGGTGCAATATCGGAGCCTTGCTGCATCAGCGAGCCGATGGTGAACCACAGGGAATTTAACAGTGTGAACTGATTTTCCAGAACGTCTGGTTCACTGTTGCATGGATGCGGGTTGTCCCATTCGTACGGGCTGAACCTGCAACCACAGAACAGCGTTACTAAATCTAGTGGGCTTACTTGGGCAAGAAGTCGCATCCTTGCTGCATCAGTGAGCCGATGGCAAACCACATGCAGTTGAAGAGGGTGAACTGGTTCTCTAAATGGTCCGGGTTCGGGTTACATGGGTGAGGGTTCTGCCATTCATATGGTGTGAACCTGTAGAGGGCATAGAAATGTTATTTTGTCACGACAGAAATGTACACAGCCACATCCTGGTACGCTGAAATAAAAGTTAGTAAAGTCATTCCATTGATCTAGTTGATTACGCTCGCTGACATTGTCTGTACACCACATCTTAATGGAATACCGCAATATGCTAAAATTTATGTATGTATGTGGATACCATATTTTCCTATGGAGGGCGTAATCGAGATATATGATGAAGCTTTCACAAATCTGTATTTACTAAGAGAGCATTCACGATGTTTACGCCAAACATGTATGGATCTCTCGAAGAAGACTAGACCTAATATTCGCTAGCAAAAGCAACCAGTACAGATTTATCATTGGGGAAAGAGTAAAATATAAACGGATTTATTGGCGGTTGTTATTAGTCTTTTTGCGGTTATTTATTTATCTCTGAAATTCAAAATCAACTTTAAATAACATTAGGTTAATTATTGATATACATAAACATATATTAAAAGTAGAATATTCACACACAATATTATTTAATTATTTAAGACAGAAGAATCTATAACATACTTTTAAATGTAACTGAATGTGTATTATCTGAAGTAAATGCATACATATAATTTGTATTCTACGACAAAAATTGGTATTAGCGTTAGTTAATAGTAATAGTTATTATTCTGTGTAATTTGCTTCTTTATAATAACTATCTTTAATAAACCATTAATATGAGCGATCAGATATTTATCCTAATTTCCTCTAAATAAAACCTAAAGAAAAACATCAATATTAGAAAATAAAGCACGCGATTAAAAAAAAATATTTTTTCTTCCTGAAATATATTTCATACGATTTATTTTCAGATTACAATGGAATTTCTCCCCGGTAGAGTTTTCAATTAAAAACAAATAACTAAAGTGGAAAAAACCTAAGCCGGATATTATTGTTAGGAAAGACAGTTCGAGAAAGCGGAGAAACTTCCAAATTTAATCTAAGAAGGGCGTTACAAGGATTTCCGTTCAAAATTTAGCATCGTTATATTACACTCCAACTTAAAAGAATCCATAGTTTCGGAATAATTTCCGTACTTTTCTCCCTTTTTGTGAACAATTACTGCTCGGGAAGGAGAAAAGCTTGATTCCTTCGAAAGTTCGTTCAAATGTTCGACTGAAATTGCTGTGTGTAACTTTTCCAGTGATAGAAGCATAAATCTGCTAAAAACACCGAACAAAGAAGTTTCGCTACTTTGCGAAACGTTTGAACAAGTAAAGTGTAAGCATAAAAGTTATACGCGCATGAATCCTTACGTAATATGCCGTGAAACTTAACAATTATGTCAAAATAAATAGAAGCCATATTGGCAAATCCATTCACTGGAAGTTGCTCATAAATATGCTGTAGAAAGATCTCCTAAGAAAGCTTTAGGTAAATAATATTAAACTAGGTAGATCCTAGGTAAGCTAATAGCTAACTGG
Organism: Rosalia funebris; assembly: GCA_037954035.1. NCBI lineage: Eukaryota > Metazoa > Arthropoda > Insecta > Coleoptera > Cerambycidae > Rosalia > Rosalia funebris. The sequence continues at coordinate 15,792,499 of JAZFAV010000001.1, read as the reverse complement.
GATTTGTAAATGTGAATTATTTATTGAGTTGAAAATTCTATACTGTTGTGCAAACCTCGTTAACTGGTGTTATTTTATGTGCTTCTTTGTGGTTTTGAAGTTAGTCTACATTATAATCACAAAACTTTGATCTTAGACTTTAAAAATAATTAATTTCCAGGCACAAATTTATCGAGGCAATACATTTTTTTCCTCCTTCATTTTGTTTATAATACTAGCTTGAAACTTTAGAAGAAGAGACATCTTTTGAATTGTTACGTTGGATATATGACAAAAATATATTTTTAATGCTTCAAGTTTTATGTATTTGTATAATAATTATCACATTACGTTCTCTCTACTTTCTTTCTACAATTTGCATTATGTAAAAGCATTTGGGCATGTCCCTTTTTACATACTCCTGTTTATATGATTTCAGTCTGTAGTTATATCTTTATGTTACAGCTTAGGTCTATTCCTAAGCAAAATATATTCTGACATGGCTAAAACTATACATGAAGGATGGTTATGAATTGTATTCAGTACAAGGAGGCTACATTTTTTCTAACATTGTTGGTTTGTGAGGATTGTGTCAAAAAGATTGGTGAGAGAATTGAAACGAATTAGTGTAGAACTGTTTCGTTTTAGTGATAAAACAGGGAATTTTTGTAGATACCAAGCGGTCAAGTAGATGAAAGAAATAGGTTAAAAACATTAGTTTAGAAAGAAAAGTTGACTAAAAGTACAGCAATGAAACATTGCAGGATATTTGAGTACAGGGGGTATAACAATGCACACAAGGTATTTTATTCTATTCTACTAGAACTTCTACCAGAAGTTAATAATTACAAGCAGAAGTACTCTTCCCTTAGTTCAAAGTGATCCTATTTTGAATGGAGAAATTTTGAGAAATTGAAAAAGTAAAAATTATATACAGGAGATATCAACGATTATCTTGGTCAAGGGTGATGACGGTCATGACATTGAGAATGAGTTCGTCAAAAGACGTGCTGTAGTAACATCATCACTAACACGCAAATGTTTTATTAATTCTAGAGACAAAATAATAATAGTCTACAAGGTTGACAGTTAAAATGAAAAACTAATAAGGTCTTTATTAATACAATCAAATTAAAGTAACTGTTGAAAATATCCTCCGCCTTGATTAGTGCTATCGTTTACACATCTTCTCATGCTATCAATAGCATTCTACAGAATTCTTGGCGTTATAATGGCAATTTTTCAACAGACATTTGTTCCAGGTCTTGCAAATTAGCTAGAAAAGGTCTATATATCCTAACAAAAATTCATAATGGCCAGACAAGAAGACTGGAACTCAGTTTGTGCATACAAACTTATAAGCTGGTCATCAAGCAAAACCTGAGGAGAAAGGCTATAGTATTTCATGTGGTATGTTTTGTCATACTATCTTGCTGAAAGTAACTATGTAAAGTTAAACATAAAGTACAACCAATCGCAAACATGTTGTTGTTGAATAAATTCAAATGTTGTTTCTATATCACTTTGCATTGACGACGAAACGTTCAGTTTAACAGATCGTCATCCATTAAATTATTAACAAACCACTAACAATCCGCAACACATTTGAGGTGATCTGTCAGGAAAGGGGCTCAAAAATCTTTTAGAATGCTCGTTATAGAGTAAAATATCTTGATAAGGGCATTTTAAATGCCTAAAATATGCGTTGACGAATGTCAGAAATAACTTCTGTACGAAGAATTGATCGACCATAACGTATTTTATAAGACACAGAGCCAATTTTGTGAAAAATACGTACAATGTTTAAGGCACGCAAAAATCCTTTGGTAGTCTGAGAAGTGCTCTGGAAACATATTCAAAGATACAAGCTAGATATATTCCTAAATTCCATTAACTGGTAAACAAGAACAGAAAGCCAGACCAGGTTTCCACGAACACCGATTTTACGTTTCTCGACGCGCATTCTCTCAACCAAGTTGACATAATCCGGGGGTTGATAAAAACTGATTGGTACACCAGTTCGAAAGTATGTGTCAATTATGTCGATCTTATGCTCCGTACAATAATTCAAATACCGCTTAAGATTACAATATCAAGAAGAGTTGACCAGAACTGCTTGACAAGTTTTGACAATTAATAATTAATAAGTGGTTAACATGCGTGCACAATACTAGCTCTGGAAATTATGTATTTAAAATCTAGGACCACCTGTGACCAAGATGATACTTGACATCTCAGTGTGCATTAGTACCATTTAGAAATAATGTAGGAAAAACCATCTTACCTAGCTAATATGAATAAAAGCACAGACACCCCCAGATAGGCCGTTGCCATGTAGATCCACACGTCGAGGGACAATGGCGACAGAAACGAAAACAGATTAGGCGGCTGTTTGATGGGCTTCCTGTAGAGAATACTAATGCCGAGATTCATAAACGGCATCGTAAAGTCGACGGCTTGCTCTCTGTCGTAAGTAATCGTCAGATCCGCGATGGCGAGATCCGCCTTCTGATCCAGCAGCTCCCTCATCATCCCGTCCCACTCCTTGGTCTCGCGATTTAGCGATCCGTATCGGCCATCTGGTGCCAATCGAATTGTGTAGTTAAAGCCCAACACCCTGGAGATCTCGTGAATCAAATCCACGGCGTATCCTTCGAACTGTGCGTTGCCGGTCAATTTCTCACTCGCTTCCTTACGCATCACGTACGGGGCGCTCTGAAAATGAAATTTTTCAAGGTACAGCCGAACGCCGACGCGGCAGAGGAGAATACAAATTGACGGAATATTTCATATACATAAGCGGGAGCGGTTTATTAATCTTCGTTCTTTTGTTTTGTATGGGGGAAAACGGGGCGGACAAGCTTTTTCGTGATTCGAAGGTAACAACATAAATATGTAAATGTGTATGGGTATATTTCCGTGATATTCAATTTTACAGGAGCATACATTATGTCGAACACAGATTGTAACTGTAAATGGGTAAATACAAATTGATTCGCTGATTCAGCAGCACGATTTACTATGTGGAGGAGCCAAATTACTTATCGAAAGCAAAATTACTTCTATTGCCCTGCCAAACATTACAATTCTCTTTTAACTAAAATGGTTCATTTATACTAACTGCAGTATTTTCATGTCAAAACCGCCATCAATAATAACTCTGCTCATAGCCGTATCTGAAGTAGATACGGCTATGAGCACCAAATTCCTGGATTAGTTTCCGAGATGGAACTGTAAAACCAGCGTCAGTTGAATTTTGTGTTACGCTCATCATCTTGAGCCGTTCAAACTTTTAAATTTGAGAAGATGGATATATTGTGAGACATCATTTTAAAAAGTTTAAACAATTGTGCCTATACTCGTATATAAAAGAGATATTAAATTATTGTATGAATAGTACTTGTTAACTTTCATTCCTTACATCATTCAACTTAGAGATCCCACTATTTCTTCTTAAAAAAATCGCTAAAATTATACTGTCACGTTGATTTTAAATTTTATCTTTGTCAACCAGAATATTTAGAATACGAAATTTAGAATTCGAACCGATCTCTCTCCTTGTTAGATTTTATTTTGTATATTCGTCTTGGCCTTATTTCAATATAGTAGTTCCTAAATATGTATTTATATTCACCACACTCCTTTGTTTCCCTCATCTGTAACTGCAGATTTTCTTCTCCCTCTCCTATTTTTAATTATTCTATTTTATTTATGTTTATACTTAGAACGTATTGCATATGTAACTCATATATTCCAGATATGACAGAAAACCAACTATTAGATCAGCTTGAAAGCTCCCGAAACCAGAATGACACCAGAAGATTTTATCAGGAACTAAACGCATCAAGAAAGGTTTTCAAGCCAAGGACTAATATCTGTAGAGACAAAGAAGGAAACCTAATAAACAATAAAAGAGATATCCTATCCAGATGGACAGAGTACTTTCAAAAGATGTTGGCAGGTGAATCAACTGAACTCTTAGAGTTCGAGTTCCTGAACCAAGAACAAGGTAGAACCCCCAAAAATGGATGAAGTGGCAGCGGCCACAAAAAAAGCTGAATAATAACAAGTCCTCTGGCAGTGATAACATCCCAACAGAACTCTTCAAATACGGTGGTAAAAAACTAGTTGAGTACATGTATAATATCATCTGTAAAATCTGGGAAGAGGAACACATGCCAGCAGAATGGAAGTTAAAACTCATATGCCCACTACATAAAAAATTAAATCAGTTAGATTGCCAAAACTATAGGGGAATAATTCTCCTCAATACGTCATACAAGATTCTGTCTAACATCCTAAATGAAAGACTGAAACCATTCACCGAAGCCCACATCGGGAAATATCAGTCAGGGTTCAGACCAGACCGTTCAACCACATACCAAATATTCACTCTGCGACAAATTCTAGAGAAGTCTACAAAATTTAACATTGACTACTTTTTCATCGATTTTAAAGCAGCGTATGATAACATCATTAGGCCGAAACTCTACGAAGCCATGAACGACCTCGGAATACCAAAGAAGCTAATATGTCTGACTAAAATGACCATGATTGACACCACGTCCGCAATTAAAATTCAGAGCGATATATCGGAAGCATTCGAAATACACAAAGGGCTGCGAGAGGGAGATGCGCTGGCGTGTCAACTATTTAATATAGCCCTGGAGAAAATCATTAGAGACGCCAATCTTGAGACTAGGGGAACAATATTCACTAAGTCAGTCCAGACCTTGGCATATGCAGACGATGTCGAGATAATAAAAAGAACGGTAAGAAAGTCTGCAGAAATTTTCTTAAACCTAGCAACAACAGCGGGGGCCATGGAACTACAGGCAAACGACGAAAATACAAAATACCTGTCAACTACTTTGCAGACAAGAGCTGGTAACGCAGAACAAAACTTAGTAACTGGTAATCACAACTTTGGAGCAGTCAGGGAATTCACCTATCTAGGTGCTCAAGTCGATCCAAATAATAACATCTCCGGAGAAATTAAACGGCGCATAGTAACGGCCAAACAGATGTTACTATGGCCTTTCCAGGCATTCCTTCAATAAGCGACTGTCACAAACAACAAAGCTGAGAATATACAAGACCCTAGTAATCCCTGTACTGCTATATGGACCAGAAGCGTGGACCATCACAAAGGCCGACGAAACCTCCCTACTTTATTTCGAGCGGAAAATACTGCGAGAAATGTTCGGGGTCGCATGCAAAAATGGGTCATGGAGGCGTAGGTATAATTTCGAGCTATATAACCTGTATAAAAACAAAGCGAAGGGAAGAGATATTGTCACAGCGGCCAATGAAAACTAAACAGACTGCACTGGGCAGGACATGTGACCCGAGCCAGTGAAGTAAACCCCATTAAGAAAGTGCTTAGCATAGAACCTGTAGGAAGCAGGAAGAGAGGTAGGCCAAAGCTTAGATAGGCCGATGGTGTAACACAGGATGCCAGTATGGGTGGCCCCAACTGGAGAGTAGGAGCACAAAATCGTCAGGAATGGCGGAGGATGCTTGAGAAGGTCGAGGCCCTTGCAGGGCTGGAACACCAATGATTATAATGATGATAATGATGATAATGATGATAATGATGATAATGATGATAATGATGATAATGATGATAATGATGATAATGATGATAATGATGATAATGATGATAATGATGATAATGATGATAATGATGATAATGATGATAATGATGATAATGATAATAATGATAATAATGATAATAATGATGATAATGATGATAATGATGATAATGATGATAATTATGATAATGATGATAATGATGATAATGATGATAATGATGATAATGATGATAATGATGATAATGATAATAATGATGATAATTATGATAATTATGATAACTCATATCTTCATCGTTGGTTAGAATAATTTGATTGTTCGCAAACAGAAGTATTGTTAAGCAGTGACCTCCGATTTCTGATACCATGTTTGGATTCCGTTTTCTATATTCCTCTTAAATGTGCCTCCTTTCGATATAATAGTCGTTAAACGCATGTACTTACACATCTCTTTATTTCTCATATATGTAGCTGCGGATCCTCTTCCTCCTTCCCTGTCCTTCAAATATTCTGTTTTATAATTGTTCATATTTAGACCCTCATTTCTCAAGAGATTGTTTTAATTTTCTGAGCAATATCCATATCTGCCTCATCGTTACCTATGTAGAATCACTTGATTGTCTGTATGTAAATACAGGTTGTAACATAAAGGTTGGGATTAAATTAAACGATAGATTTTTTAGTAAAAAAAAAGTAGATTATTTTCATATGAAGTTGTTCTAGGGGTTTTCGTTTCCAAGCTACATGACGATAAAAAATTTGAAAAAATTTAGTTTTTCTCTAATAACTTTCGAACATTAGAAGATAATGAAACGAAATTTTAACTGTAGCTTAATTTCATAATCCCCTTATTAATTTATTTGCAACCTTCATTTTTCAACCTGTAGAAGTGTTATTAAGCAACGACCTCGATTTTTATTCTCGTGCATTTTTCTGTCCAGTTTGCCATCCTTCTTGCATATGAATTTTAAAGTAGGTAATACTCGTCTAAATTACTTTGCTACAGGAAATGGCTGGAATAATATTGCTTTTACTTTAATGACACCTGAATTTTCATAGATATTAAACATCGCTCCAATGTATGTCTTATTCAATTCAATTTTCGTCAATATTTCAAAGAAATTTCTTAAGTATAGAACTGTAGGTCTTTGCCAAGTCGATAAAAGTTAAGTGGGTTACCAAATTAATAGTTTACCATTTTTCCTGCTGAAGAATAAATGATATATCCATGCCGGAATACCCCTATGCGCTAAAACCATTTTGTTTTAACTTTGCCAATAAAGTTTTAATATTGGACTAACTCTGCCTTAAACCAGTCTCATTGTGATTTCATCCTATAGCTAGAAGGTTCTCTTCGGTTATCTAATTATTTGTTATGTAAACTGAAGTTAAATATCTAATAACTAATCTACCATCGCTCCATCTACTGATGTCAGCTAAAAATAATTCCACCCACATTTGAAAGACAGTTTTATTTTTGTTATTATATTCAACAATACAACAGAACATTGTGTATTTTTAAAATTCATTGTCTATATTATGAATGTTATTAGTTTCAATCACATAATGAACATTTTCGTAATGATGGGTTAAAATATAATGGTTTTTTGGGGATTAAAAATTCATACGAAGATAACAACGGTTTAAAGTTGCCGTCTTGATTATTGAAATTATGAATTTAATAATTATGAATTATAATCAATTGTAATATTATTCAATTATATACTAAATAAAAATTAAATACTAATCTCCAATTATGTTTTATAGTTTACTAACAATTATCAGTAATTATCTCTCTGATGATGGTGATTAAATCCGAAACGTTAAATTGATTTTTATATTTATTTAATTGTCTAAAATCCTTAAAAATACAAAATGGGTGAAATATGTCATACCTAGGGTCAGGAAATTTAAAAATATTTATATACTGAAATCATGATAGTATTTACTATTACTTCATATGGATAAACGGTTGAAAAATTAATCTACTTGTATAATCGCATTGTTGTATCTGCACTAAAATTTGAATAATAAAATAGATACTGGAATAAAAGTAAACATTAAATCCGAGATTAAATGAAGACAAAATTAATTATATTATTTTTGTCATTAATTTCTTCGGTTAAAGACATTGATTTATCTTAAATATTAAAATAAATGTAACTAAAAGGTTCAATACCACGATACATACATTACAATGGTGGAACGTGAAATACTGCTATAATAAATTACATTTCATTCAACGAGGCAATAGACATATATATTAAAAAAACCTATAAGCCGAAACTAAGCTGTCACAGAATAATATTAGAGAAGAAAGCGACGACAAAGGGTTCGGATACCCTTTTCACCCTCGGCCAAGTAATTTATAACGTATACAACGTTAAGGATTAGGGAGGATAGAAAATAAGGAAGCGTCATCATTAAACGACGTAGAGATTTGAGCATGATCAGCAAGGCCGCGGTAACGGAGCCAAATTCAATTCAATTACAGCATTAGCAATAACAGTCATCGTTTAATACTTACCAATATTGTGGTGACGACAAAGGTCTTGTTTTGAATTATCTCAACGATTTGCGTGTACGCCTCGCCGTAGGTCCTCGTAAAGTTTACCCCTTCCGTGGAGTTCCAGGTGCCGATCTTCTTCAACCCCTCCCTACTTAGCTCGATTATGTCTAGCACAAAGTCGCTCCTGAATCCCTGGTGGTCGAATTTGATTACGCCGGTTAAGCCCCGTATTTCCACCTGCATTGCAGATTATTGTTATGAGAAGAAAACAGGAAACAAGGTATGAAATTATGTTTAACTATGTTTGTGTAATGTAAAAATTAAAAAACCTAAAATAACAGATTATGAATAAATTACAGTCACGGTGGATAGTATTCTCTATAAAGAATCCAAGAGGTACTCCATTTTTTCCTTAAAATTTTCCTAAATAAAATTCTACAGTATTTTATATAGGTATTGATTTAGATTTTCAACAAACGTGTTTAGTTAACGCTGTTTTGATAACATAATGTTACCATTCATTTGGATAGTTAAATATCATAAAAATTATACAGAACAGCGACCTTTTGGTATCAATGAGCGCATGTTCTTTAATGGCCTATTTTACATAACCAATTGTTTATTTGTAATGCAAGGAATTGTGATTTTTCACCATTTTGTATTGTAAAGAAACACTGACTGACGCAGAAATTTTATTTTTCCATTTTTATGTTAGAGATGGATCGCTGGAGCCTTTATAGATTTAAGCTTTTTTAAAAAATTTCCTATTTTGAGTTTTTTCGAATATAGCAATTTAATAGGGGTTTCCTATTTGCCATTTATAATATAGAGTATGATTTTTTTGAAAAATAAAGAAAATACGCTTTTATTTGTGATATAAATATTAAAGTTGTCCAAAATGTCCTCCATTAATAATCTGACATGGCCGACACGCATACAAATACTTTATATTGACTATTGTTTAATTTCTGGAGTAGCATTTTCCATATCTATTCAAAGAAATATGAATGATTTTCTTTAAATAGAATTGCAATTTTAAATATCTCCACAAAAATATATCCAAGGGGATTAAATAAGGTGAACGTAGTACCATTCAGATGACCCTCATCACCTACTACCTGGTAAAAAAAATATTTTCTAGAAATGATCAAATATCATCACCAAATTGAGGAGCTCAATTTTGTTGAAACGACTATCTTTGGTAGAGAATATCAACATTTACCACTGTTTAGACAAAGAGCCGCTAAAGCTGGAACTGAATTGACACATAAAAATGTTAAATATCTACCAGCAGTCAAATTCTCTTGAAAAAAGTAAGATCATAAAGATATGGGCTGAAATAATATGAGGGTCCATACAATTACTTTGCATTGAGTCTGGTTACGCGATTCTTACATTCAATAAAGCTCCTCTTGTGAATAATATCTGCAGCTATGATAGTGTACTATTTCGTTTAAGGAAAAAGTCGCTACGTCAAAAACAACAAGAAACTTTAAAAAGTCATGATATTCGTCATAATGTAATCATCATCATTAGGTCATCAGTCCTAAGACTGGTTGGACGCTAACCTCCAGCTTCTCTTATCTTGTGCCAACCTACACATTTCGCTAATTGTGCTACAACCCACATCCCTTACTATTTGCGAGCAGTAGTCTAATCTAGGCCTACCTCTGCCTTTCTTCACTCCTATTTCTGCCTCCAAAATATCGCGGACTACTCCCCCATATCTCAGCAAGTGGTCTACCATTACATCTCTTCTCCTATTTAAGTTTTTCCACATACTTCTTTTCTCGCCGACTTTCTCCAATACTTCTTCGTTTCTAACCCTATCAGTCCATGGTATTTTCATCATTCTTCGACAACACCACATCTCAAAAGCTTCTAATTTCTTCCTACTTGCTTCCCCTACCGTCCAGGTTTCGCAGCCGTATAGTGCCGTGCTCCATACATATGTTTTCAAAAATCTCTTCCTTGTTTCTAAGTTTATTACCCCCGAGCATAAAAGTGCTTTCTTTTTGTTAAAAGCTACTCGACCCTGCGCTATTCTTTGCTTTATGTCTTTATCGCTTCTTCCATCCCAATTTATTTTACTTCCTAAATAAGTGAAGTCTTTAACTTCCTCCAATCTTTCATTATTAATTTGTACTTTCGTTTTTGCTCTGCTCTCGCGCCCTCTGCACACTAACACTTTAGTTTTATTTTTATTCACCCTCATTCCGTATTCCTCTGTCAACACTGCCTCCATTTCGTTCAATGCTGATTCTAATTCCTCCTTACTAGATGCTAATACTGCTATATCATCCGCGAATCTCAGCATTTTTAGTTTCTGTCCCGTACTTTAATCCCGAAATCCACTCTATCTTTTACCACATTAATCGCCTCTTCGATGTACAGATTAAAAATTAGTGGTGATAGCGTACATCCTTGTCTTACTCCTTTCCTAATACCTACTTCCCTTTTTTCCCCTTCTACTTCTATAACAGCAGTTTGCTCTTTGTATAGATTGTGTACTACTCTCCTATCTCTATACTTCATTCCCGCGCTCTTTAGTATCTCGAACATTTTTTCCCATCTTACGTTATCAAAAGCTTTTTCTAAATCTACAAATCCTATATAAGCGTTCTTTCCTTTTTCTATTGATTTCTCTGACATTACTCTTAGCGCCAGAATAGCTTCGCGAGTTCCCCTATTTCGCCTAAACCCGAATTGGTCTTCTCCTAGTATTTCCTCCGCTCTATTTTCCATCCTCTTCTGCATTATTCTAGTTAAGATTTTTGACGCATGGGAATTTAGGCTAATCGTTCTAAAGTTCTCGCATTTGTCGGCTCCTCTCTTTTTCGGTATAGTAACGATAATGTTCCTCTTATAATCCTCCGGCATCTCGCCCGTTTCATATATGTATTTTACCAGTTCAGACATCCTATTTACTACTTTCTGTCCTGCACATTTCAAAATTTCCGCCTGTATTTTATCTACACCCGGCGCTCTATTATTCTTTAGCCCCCTTAGTGCTATTTCAAATTCCTCTCTCAATATAGGTTTTCCTACATCTTCTCTATCGATGCTAGATTCTTCCTCTAATATCTCTCCTAATTCCTGACCCTCGTATAAATTTCCTAAGTACTGCTTCCATCTATCCGCTTTCTCCTCTCTTCCGATCAGTATGTCCCCCGATTGACTCCTAACGTTTCTACTTATTGTTCTTATATCCCTGAAGTTCCTCTTAATTATTTTGTAAGCCTCATCGGTCTTACCTACTTGCAACTTATCTTCTACTTCTTTGCATTTATCCTCTATCCATTGTTCTTTCGCTTTTCTACATTTTCTAATGATTTCCCACTTTATTGACTTATAAGTTTTCAGTCCTTCTTCGTCTCGTCTGTTTTTGTAGCCTCGTCTGTTTTGCATCAAGTTTAAGATTTCGTCCGTTATCCAGGGCTTCCTAGCTTCCCTTTTATCGTGTCCTAAAACGTCCGTAGCCGCGGAAGCTAAACTATTCTTGATACCCTCCCACTCAGTTTCTGCGTTCTTGATTTCGTCCTTACTCGTTTTATTTATTAATTGATCTGTTTTCTCCTAGAACTTATCTCTCATATTCTGATCCCTCAATATTTCTACATTTATACGTTTCTTATCCTTCCGGGTTTTCAGATTTTTGAACTTTAATCTAGCTTTCATGACTACCAGGTTGTAGTCGCTGTCTACATCTGCTCCTGGATAACTCTTACAGTCTTTTACTTGATTTCTAAATCTCTTCCTAACCAGAATGAAGTCTATCTGATACCTGTTTATCCCTCCTAGCATTTTCCATGTGTACCGCCTCCTAACGTGATTCTTGAACAATGTGTTCGCGACTACCATCTTGTGCTTCTCACAGAATTCTATCAGTCTGCTACCTCTCTCGTTTCTGTTTCCTAATCCATAAGGACCTACAAATTCTCCTTTTTCCCCTCACCTACGACTGCGTTAAAATCTCCTACTATTATTAAATTTTCATGACCCTTCACAAATCCTATTACCTGCTCTATGTCCGAATAAACGGCTTCTAACTCTTCCTCACTATGGCTAGAAGTAGGCATGTATACTTGCACTATTACTGTTTCCACTGGCTTCGAATCTAACCTAACCATCATTACTCTCTCGCTGTATTGTAGGTAGCTATCTACACACTGTCCTGCGTTCTTCCGCATAACGATCCCTACTCCTGCGTTTCCATTTACCGATCCTGTGTGTATTACCCTATAGTCACCGCTCCAAAAATCTCCCACTTCCGGCCAGCGCATCTCACTTATACCTACTATATCTAATCCTAACCTATCCATTTCTATCTTCAGATTTTCTAGCTTCCCTGCCTGTCTCATGCTTCTGACATTCCACGCTCCGACTCGTGAAATGCTACACTTCTTACTATTATTGCACTCGATCACGTCTCCCGGAACAGTCCTCACCCGGAGATCCGAACGGAGGACTATTTTACCTCCGGAGTGTTTTGCCCCAGGAGACGCCATCATTGATTTGGGATAAGCTTTCTGCTAGCTGTTCTGAGGATTATAATGTGGTGGTTTCCTCTTGCCTTCCACATCGCAGTAGTGTGTGTCATAGCACCATACCAACCCCCCACGGTTTCTGCCACTATGACTACTGAAAGAGCTGCTGCCCTCCTTCAGGGACTTGTCTTAGTCTGGTTTTTCAATAAGGACCCTCCCACTATGGTTAAACCTATGGTACGGCTCCTTAAATCATTAAAACGCGCAAGCCAACCCACCCGTTCTAGTTTGCACCTAAGTCCTATCGGATCGGCATAATGTAATATGATTATATTTTCAGAAAATTGTATGAGACTATTTAGATCATCCTCATTCATCTTTTGTACTAAAAGTACAAACTTTATAAGGGTGTAATTTAATTGAACTGAATTGTTGGTCACTATTTATACCAAATAGTAACTTTTTCCACTAATAGCTCGGCAACATTATGTCAATGTTTTTTAATGGCCAATATAGTGGTATGTGGTATCGTGGTATGTCATATTACGAACATCAAATTTGCATTTTCATAACCCAAAACGTTGTAGTGTTGAAGGCTGTAGTTGTTTTTATTATTATTTTGCTGTTTGAAGATAGAATCCAAATAAAATACATAGTGAATCTTCTAATTATTTCGAACACAAATATATATTATAATTATAGTATATTATAATATCAAAAAGTACGGAAGATGTAATATAAAACCGGATATTATACGACGTTCTCAAAGATTTATTAAATTTAAAAAGTCTATGAGAGCATTTCAAGTATAAAATACATAATTTAGTTAATATCATTACTACGAAATACATTGATAAATATAAAAATAGTTCATCAAACTTAAAAGGTTTTCCACAGTTATAAAAAGAAATTACAAATAAATCTTTACGCATCAATCAAGCAATATTATCTCATATTTAACAAAAGAATAATGAAGTGTGATTCTATACCGATGACAAAGAAAATTATTAAATTGACTAGCACTATCATATTCTTCCCTTCTAACGTCTTGTATCATCGTCTTTCTTCTTCCTTCTTTGACAACTTTATAGCTCTTTATAAACACTTTTTTAACATGGTATAGGTAGATAAATAAACAGTTTTAAAACCTTAAAAGAGACTTTTCCGCACGTAGAATATCTCTATCCACCTTAAAATCAATAGATGTCATCTGGTAAACGTCCCTAATCCGAATCAGTCGAAACCCGATCGATCCGACACGATTTAATTAAATGATCGTGCTAACAAAGAAAAGCTCTCAAATAGTCAACCATTGTGCTTTCTCATGACCCATGAACATGGTAGAGTGTGTTTTATCCACCTCAAAATTGTTGTCAATATGTGTCGTTTGGGAGACGTCCCCGATCAGATTCAGTCAAAACCCGATCGATCCGACACGATTAATTTTTAGACGATTACATTACTTTTCCGCGTATAGTGGAGTGCGGAAAAGTAAAAACAATGAGAATAGTATTTACCAAATCGACAATCGTTATAGATGTATGATTTACAATGACATTAATCTACTCTTTTTTTGTTTCTAGAAAGTCTGTTCGCCATTCAACTTCCTATATCCCCCTGTAATCAGTGCCACACGGTTTATCAACATACTACAATAAATTCACAGAACAAGCGTTCCTATTGTTTCCAATATTACGCCGATAATTGGATAATTAAATAATTCCTAACACCTAATTAAATAACTAGCAGGCACTTCGGTCCATTAATGAATTAGGGAATAATAATAAACAGCAGTATATTGTTTACTTTAGGGTTTCTCGCTATTATCGGGTCCAGTACGATTAAGCTCTAATGGACAGTGACTTATTTCTATGTTATACAGGTGTATTTCAGATAGTAGGACAGACTATAACTAAATTAATAATTTGTGGATACACATGGGAATAACACCGATTTGTTGGCTAATAATTTCACTATAAGGTAGATATATGTCAGTAGTTTAACTGTAGACTATAGTATAGTCTACAGTAGAGTAGTACAGTAGAGACTGTAGTGTAGGATAGTCTATACAGAAGACTTTTTATGATCTTCCAGATCGCGCGATTGTTATTCATACAGAACATATATGGCACTAGTATTTTAAATATGATTTAGAATAGTTCTCATCGAAAAAATTTAGTACATTTTGATAATTATTCACACATCCAAAATTCTTCTGCAAATTCATTTTAAGTGGATACTATAGATATTCAATAGTTTTTGCAGTTTCAAGAATAATGAATATAAGTCTCATATTTTTATGACCAATTAACTAAATATATTTTCCATTACATACGTGTTGATAATGCCCCATGTAACTGTCTTCCAATAATTGTCTGCTGATACTAGTATCAAGTTGAACAATGGCCTAGGTGTGGTACCACTAGAATAGGCGAACTTCGGCTGGCTCGTTTATAATTTATAATGGCTTTTATGTTATATACAAGCAGAAGCTACACCAACACAGGCTATGCTCGTGTAGAATACATACCATCCCTTGGGTAGGATGCAAAATCATAGGTCTCTTGTCTGTTGTGTTAGGTAACTAAAAGATTTGTGCCCCACTACAAGAGTAAGGATTCCGCAAGAATCTTCCAGGTTAGGGGTAGCTCGTTTCCTGGCATGGATCATTTCATTAATTGCACGTTCATACCGAGACTACAATACCTTATCACTTCTATAAATCGTTGTAAGAAGTAGAAGTTACCTATTTCTGGACCAAATACAATAATCTGATACTGATACAATATCTGATATAAGTAAGAATATAGTAGTTAATTCAAATTTTAAACATAAATATTGAGTACTTAGGCTTAAAAAAGTACGATAAATTTTTCTGACTCATTTAAATCGTAAAGTAAAAACGATTTGTATCGAACAATAAGTACATCGCACATTGAACTTCATGAAATTTCCTAATTCACTGACATTATTTGTGGTGGAATTCCATTCTTTTGTTTTTATGAATAAAGACGTAAGTAACTAATATCCCTGTGTGATGTTCTTGGACAAAATTTTTGCATCTATAGAATAAATGCTCATATTAGCTAAATCCTTGATATATCAATAGTTCACACTACGAACTACTGTACTAAAATATTTACGACTGCAGATCATATGCAGGTTATGCATATGATCAAGTCAGTAATTGGCCTACTAGATATCTACCATTGTACATTTAACTATATCAAAGATAATTTCCGTAAATAAGTTGTTTATTAAATAAGTGTATGATAAAAAGTACCTTAATGGATAACATAAAATTAATAAGGGAGTAATACATGTATGCTGTGATAAGTCACATAGTTTACATCAGTTATTTATGCAATTCACTGAAGGTGACTTGAGATTATACGTGAAAAATCGACCTCTTTCAAGAATTTTTATTGTAATCCATATATGGGTTACAAAATGTATTCCAATTAAAGTTTCCACCATGAATACATTACAAATATAATGATTACTGAATTGTATCTGTTGAATTTTCTTTCAACAACTGATGGATGGATGCCCTTGTTCCGTGCTCCACAATTCATACGCCCTAATTTCACTAACCTCCCTGTTATTCTCATCACCCGCAGCCACTAATCAAACGGAAACTCACCACCTTCATGTAGTTAATTAGGCTGTATCCGTGGGGCCAGAAGTCAACGGCATCGCAGCTGAGCGGCTTAATGTCGATCTGCTGACTCGTATCCAGATCATGCAGGGCTTTCGCAAACAAATGCACGGCGTCGTACATTAACGCAGTCTCCGCCTGCAAGGATAAGGATATTTTAGTTTTGTATTAGCATTAAGTAATTGTTAAAGTCCAAACGAAGCGGTAGAATATCCCGAAATTCAATTTGCAATAAGCAGTTTTGTATTCCTTTCTTTGTTGGCAAGTAGGACGGAATGGGGCCGACGAGGATATGCATTGTTAGGAAAAAATCATAAGAGAGAAATAGAATTAACATCAAATATCAAATAGGATATGGTGTATTATTCCCGTGATAATATATAATTATTGTACATCCAGGTATTAATAAGTAAGAATTAAATTAACTAAATTAAATTAACATCAAGCTAGTTTCGGACGTTACTTTTAAATTTCAAAACATTTTAATTATGGTACCTCACAATGGTATTATAAAACAGTGATGGTCCTGGCGCAAAGTGAGCTATAAACATTCCTGATTCAAAGAGCGCTAAAATCTATTAATAGTAATAGCAGCTTGGAAGCATACAAAAGCAAACTATAAATAATCAGAACGGCTCCTTCCAATCCCTTTTTTCAGACTGTTTTTTTCGTTTCATTCCACTTGTTTCAACCTCCATGGTCATTCTTTCAATATTATTATGTCGATAACATTGTCGCCGAGAGATAAAAAACAAGGAGCACCAGACACATTTGTTTGACAATAGACAAGTAGCAGAGATGGACTTAGATTTGATGGAATGTGATGGTGAAGAGATGATTTAGGGCCTTTTTAATTCACGTTTTACAAAGTTTTTAAATTGAAAAGTTGGGTTTTCTACAGTGTACAAGAGTGCACACTACACTCATTGGGTGCTTACTTTCTCTACTGTTGAATGTTGCAAATGGCTCACCCTCCTGATGAAAAAAGCTCTAAAAACTCATTGCTGAAGCAAAACGCGCTAATTTCAGATTAAAATGTGAAATAACAATTTTTATTGAATTGGGATAATGTTGAAATCTTGCAGCACAATCCTAATGATTTTTTGTGATTTAAAGAAAAATGTTAGGTGTAGCTTCTCTGAGTCAAATCTGACAGTTTTTTGCGGTTTTCTTAGTTTCATTTGAAATAATTTAGCGCATTTTGTAAATGGCCTGCTCACCTATTTCCATCGACATTGCTAGGTCCGACGCTTGGAATCCAATTAAAATTACGACAGTCAGTAGTTAATCGTATTTACCAAATAAAATTCTTAAAATAATTCCATTGTCACTACCGAAAAACTTTAACCTATTTTTACTATACAGAGAGTCCAAGTCTACCAGTCTTTGTTGAAATGGAGTTTTAGCATTATCACTGTTTCTACTTATTAGAAAATTAGTAACTTTAAAAAATATTTACAGAACTCTTCGAATGAGTTTAAGCTAACATGAAAATATATCCGTAAAGTATTCAATCGTAAAGTATTCAAATCATAATTTCGCTTGAGTAATGCTCGTACAAGTGTTGCTGTAATATTATTATAGTAAAAATTTAAATGTGTGAAATGGTCGTCATTTTAAAACTATCATATAATTATTAAAAAGTTCTAAGATAGTAAAAATATTAAATAATCATAAACTAGCAAATATAACTAGTAATTTCATAAGGTGTTTACTTTAAAGGCAATCAAAATGCCACGTGTTAAAATCTACTTATTCTTCAAGCACAGATGCGTAAGAAAATTTTAATAGACGGAAATAAAATTCGTAACTTTATACTTACCTTCACAAATGTATTGTTGTCCTGTAGGAAACCGCAGCAGCATAAATGAAAGAGAAATATTAAGTGAATTCTAGTTTTCTGCATCGTTAAACTCAGAAACAGCATTAAAAAGTGTTGCTGCTGCTTTTGAAACAATGCTAACAACAGTAATATAAAAGCAAGTGTAAAAATATATTATAAAGTTGCTTCTAATAAAGTTTTATTTGTGAATTGTATCCATGAAGGACAATTAAAATATCATTAAATGTAAAATATCAGTAAATATCAGTAAAAGGCAAAAATTTTATTTCTTCAATTAAATGTACTCATAATCCACAGAAATTAGTTATAGTATAGAGTTATTTATAGTACAATTGCTATATTTCTTTACTATTAAAAAAACTCTTAGAGAATATATCGGTTTATATTTAATGTTAGTTGTTTTAATTTATTTTGAAAGTATATTAAAAGACTATTTTATGTTGTTACATAATGTATTATGAAATATTATAATTGTGATTAGTTTTATTTATTCTAAATGGTGAATTATTATTGTAAACGTAGGATTAAATTTGCATTATAATCTTTATATTAATATTATAATGGAAACCATTCCATGTATATACGAATACAGTTGTGACTAATCTTATGCACCTATTATTTAAAATTCATACGCCATTAAATTACATTAAAGAAAATAATAATATAAGTTTCACAATTTATAGTTACTAAAAATAATTGTAATGTTATTTAAAGTACAATAAAATATTATATACAGTGCAAGTGTTCAAGTGAATGAAACTATTTGGCGAATTATTATTGCAATACTGTAGATACTTTCGTTACAGGTAATTGAAAGAAAATATAACAAAGGCTCTAATATTTAATCCTTTAGTTTGGTAAATGTATCAACTCGAATTTAACAACAAATGTAAAAATCAATATAACTGAAAACTGGCAAATATAATTTTGATGACATCTGATGACATTTTTGGATGTTTACATGACATATATTAATTTGAAACCATTTGCATTATATTGAACATTAAAACTATGCATGGTGAAAAATTTAACTAGAATTAATTCTGTAACTTAAATATGGAGCATTCTAATAAATATTCCTGAAATAAGTCTAGCAACAGATCGAACCTAAATTCTGTTTTCAAATATAAAGGTATATCATTTATATCAATCATTTTAAAGATCACATCGAGAGCCAAACACCTCATCTTCAAAATTTCTTAAGTTATTTTTTATTTTTTTATTAGGATAAAATTTATTTTCTCCTAACATCACATTTATAGTAAATTTACTCTAAATGGTGAAGTCAATCGACAGACTTGCTATTATTGGGCTCATAGAAACCTTTACTGGATGCAGGAAATTTAGTAGGCGGATACTCACCGCTTAAAAATTATAACCTTGATGATCCAATATATCTAAATTTCCTTCAAGAATAGTTAGTTTCAGCTTGGTTGACTATCTTTCCCAGTCAACTAGAGCCAAATTTAACTGACGTCAAAACATGGTCTCAACAAGGGGAAGCCCCACCGCGCTATCTGTCCATCAATATTAGGACATAATATTTCCAGTTGCACGATGAGTGACCGCCAGAATTTCCTGACCTTATCCACTAGATTTTTCTTTGTAAGTATACTTGTATACCAAGGTTATTAAAATGAAACCTGGCGACTTTGGGGTTCTACAGCCATAATAATAAGCCATGAAATCAGATAAATCACTCTGACGAAGTTACCGAATGTAAGAGATAAATTTTATCATCGACTGGCTTTTTGTCCAGAAATAAACTGTACACATATTGAACATATTTTACGATGAAGTGATCATCGTAATATGTAAAGTAAATTTTCATTATTTTTTCATCCCCCTAGGAAAGATAACTAAAGGTCATTGTGTATGCAACGAAATCGACCTGGTCAGGATTTTTTATTCAAATGTTTCATAGTCCAGTTAAAGTTTCCACCATGTATACATTTCAAATACAATTAACTTGTTTAAAATTGGGAAGTAGTGAAACAATCTTGAAAAATATAACAGTGTTTTCAAACTAATCGTGACCTAAAAGGCAGTTAATAAAGATGTAATCTATCGAATGAAGGGATAGATTAAGATGAACAACGTCTTAAAATTAATTCCTTTTTAAAACTCGCAGCGTTACTTTTATGACTCGAAGGCGAATAGAATTCAGTCTAGAACTAGAGAAAATAAAATAAACCGGGTACTTTCCGAAGTCCGCCAAAACTGGGAACAATAAAACGTAAGTTTTATACCCTATATATTGACGGAAGGTCTCCTTTCTTGTTTTTCGATTCTAATCCGATATTCCAGTCTCTAACTACTTTGCGAACATCGGGACCATCGGGATCCACCAATCGGAAGGCTGTTATGTTCGTCCCTCCGTATTTAAATTCCTCGAGATCGACACCATGCAAATCCTGAAAGCACACAGAAAACTACAATGATAGATATAAAGTGTAAATATTTAGTTTAGAATCATTTAATACTTGAAGCGTAACATATTGTTTTACAAAATTATTTTAGTGCCGTAATTCAAGGTATTGTCCTTAAATCTGTGAAATTCTCTTAAAAGAAAAACTCCTTTCGTATTTAGAAAAGCATTCTATTTTATTGCCATTACAATTCGGTTTTAGGAAAAGTTTCTCCACGATAAAAGCTCTTCTAGCATTAATAGGTGAGGTTGTTGAAGAACTTAATCTTAAGTTAAACACATACGCAACTGTATGCAATTTAACCAAAGCATTTGATTGCGTAAATTTATATATTCTAAAAATTAAGCTGGAGTACTATGCCATTCGCAGTAATTAACCACAACTCTTTCATTCGTACTTAAACAATAAGCAGCAATATGTATGCAATGAAGATTCCGAGTTTGCTTTGTGCCTGTAGAAGGAGGTGTACCGCAAGGATCGGTTTTAGGTGCGGTACTATGACTCAACAGTTGCAATTGAACATAGCTCTTGCATACTTTTTGCAGATGACACTACTTTGCTATCTCGAGGAGCTGAGGAGATGGGCCGGAAAAGTTTAGCTTCGACAAACACCTGGTTCTCAGTTAATCAATTGAAATTTAATATGGACAAAACAAAAAACGTTTACGTCCAATAAAAATGAACCAGAGTCAAAGCCAGTTAAGCTGCTAGGGATCATACTCGACTACTCTAGTTTAAATTGGTCTGCTCCTCTCGAGAGCCTATGTTGGAAATTAAGCACCAGATATTTCTCATGAGACAGCTGCAACCATCTGTAAATAATAACGTCATGAGAACAATTTATTTTGTCTTATTTCGAAGTCGGTTGGCGTATGGAGTAGTATATGGGGAAACTGTAGTACAGCTCAAAAGGCGTTTTGTTTGCAGAAATCTTCGATTCGTCTCATTGAGGGCGTAACGCTCCGTATTTCTAGTAGAGAACTATTTACGAAACATAAGGTTCTACTCCTAGCATACTTGTATTTGCTGGAGTCACTTCTTTTAGTACACAAGAACTTCTATAACCTACCAACAAACTCACACGTACATCATAATTATTTTTATTTACTTTGTTATTTTTTATTATGATTGCAGATGCACGTGTATATTATGATTGTCAATAAATTCTTTCTACTCTATTCGATTATCTAAATTTTGAAATACCAAAAATTATAATATAAGTTTCTAATGTAAAAATGGAAATGGAACTTAAATAACATCAGACATGAGGCAAGTACATTTTATAATTTAATTGATGGAGGTTTCTTCTGTTTCTGTTCTATTTTTATACACTTTCTATACACTATTTTCATATGTTTATGAATCTAACATCGATACGACTAATGGGATGAAATTAGTCACTATAGTATGAATACAAAATTAACTAAATAACATATAAAAATGAAGAAATACATCTATTATTGATAACTTATTTATCCGACACTGGAAGTTGTCTAATAATGGAATGA
Source organism: Rosalia funebris (assembly GCA_037954035.1). NCBI lineage: Eukaryota > Metazoa > Arthropoda > Insecta > Coleoptera > Cerambycidae > Rosalia > Rosalia funebris. The sequence continues at coordinate 15,770,495 of JAZFAV010000001.1, read as the reverse complement.
ATACCGTCAAACATGTACATCACCTACTTTTACTTCACTCTATGTACTTCTATTTAGCTATTGATATTTCTCTCTGTTAATAAAATATCTAAACGAATTAGCGATTGAAAGACTTTCTTTGCTATTTATATCCAGTTTCTCCAGGATTAAATAGTTTTATGCGTCAGATTTAGCTCATAACCGAATACATTTCTTATCAGCATAGTCATCTTGCGTGACATATTTTAGATCAGACAGAATTATTATAAAACATGAAGTGAAACAGTTTACTAAAATTTGCATAACTTCATATTTTCAAATAAGATTTTGAAATATTTATTATACCAGCGATAAACGCCATCTCATGTTTTATCGTACAAAGAATTCTCGTACTTTGTAACGAAAATATAGTCTCCATTGAACAGATAAATACGTTTTTACGCTTAGCTGTAAATGTAATAGGAATAAAAGAATTCACAAAGGAGCCATGAATACCGCAGCAAGTAAATCTCCTGGAAAAGTTAGGAATTGTGCAACTATTTATCAAATATTAAATCCCTTGAATGCTTGGTGTAGTTTAAATATAAGTTCAAAGAAAACAAGGATTATATCTATCGTAGATTATTCTTTACAGTTATAAGTTAAAGCTATTGGATTTTAATAGTACGCCGCTTGTGTTCTGTCAAAGATCACGGCGTCAATATTTAACAACTGTCACCTACAGACTATACGACGTCAACATGCCGTGAATAATAGTTAAACAACGAATAGTTTGTGTACAACTGTTTTATGAATGTGATGATCATTTACAGTTGCATTAAGAAAAATTCGTACAAAATTAGGACAAAATGAAGCGCCTACAGAAGTAACATTTCGTAAGTTAATAAAAAAAATTCGAAGAGACGTGTTCTGTTATTCACAAGGCAACACCAATATGTTTTTGTCGTGATCGGTCAGATGAAAACATTGCTGGAATGAGAGAAAGTGTACGGGAATATCCAATCAATTCGAATCTGTCAAGAGCCACCACGAATTGAATTTTAAAGAAAGATTTACATCTGTCATTGTACAAAATTCAGACCAAAGTTACAGAGCATTTACAACGTCGTACATTTGTTAATTGGGTGTCAGAGGAGAAATAAAGTGATGCTGATTTTTGCAACAAAATTCTGTTCAGCTATGACGTATATTTACAGTATCTTGACAGATACTTTAGCAAACAAATGTGTCAAATTTGGAGTGCTGAGAATCTACACGCTGTTCGCGAAAAAGAAATGCATGTACGGAGATATTCATACTCTTTTGAAAATGAAGTTGCTAATGCTATCGTATTAAATGGGCAACGTTATCGCGACATGAGTTGGATTTAAACATGTGGTTTTAGCAAGACTGTGCAACGCGTCATACAGCATGTGCAACCATACCATAACTCCGTTGCATATCAAATTTGATCATGTTGTTTCTCGGAATGCTGACGTCCATTGTCCTGCGAGATCTTGTGATTTAACACCCCTGGATTTTTTTCTTTGAGCATATATTAAAGAAAAATTGTACGCCACCCAGCCAGCAACAATCAGTGGCCTCAGAGCAAACATTCAACATGTTATTCGGGAAATAAACCCAGTTTTATGTGCCCGTGTTATAGACAATTATGCTAAACTAGTAACATCATGCCAGATGAGTCGAGACGCCCACATGAACGATATTATTTTTTATTTGTAGCCGTATCGTCTCCATTTTATGTTAAAGAATAAAAAAACTGTTTGTCATATATTATTGGTTTTATTCACAAATCACATCATCTAGTTCCAAATAAGACCCCCTTTATATATTAGATCCAGGATAGTAACAAAGTAAGTAACATAATTTTTTGTAAACCTAAAGTTGAATGTTTCCTTCTGCATACATAGTAGCGGAAATATCGAATCTTATTCTTTTAGATGTAAAAAGTTGTTACGTGTACATTTTTTATCTCTCATCTACATCGCGAAAGGGAACGAAGGACTCAACTCGGCTCAGGCCGAAAATGGTCCATCTATCAGTGGATAACATTTCATTTATCAGCCCCAGACATTCGAGTCCTGATTTTTCTTTTATTCGAAAAAGGGGGAACAGAGACTAAATAATAATAAAAAAAAAACTTACTAAAGACGTAATAAGGTAGCTATGATAGTCGCTCATCATTCCGATCTGTTGCGCCTGTTTGAGAACGTCGTAAATCCTTTGAGTGGAGCAGTCTAAGACGATGTGAGATTCTGCGGAGTTCTTGATTTGTTTCAGGAGAGGCCTGAAAACAAGAAAACACAACTTTAATTAGATTTTCAACACCATTTATAACTGGAAAGTGAAACGCATAGGGATTGTGTATTTATCGCCTGAATTAAGGAGTTATAGCTTTCAAACTGCCACTTGTATCGCTTGTTGAAATTAATTGTGTTATGGTAGTTGAGATGTAATTTCTAATGGATTACTATTATCCGAACATTGCGTTATGCACCGTTTATGTGAAATATATTGCATCCATGTACACAATCTTGTACCTGGTACAAGATTGTAATGTTGTAACCTGGCAAATACGATGTACATTTAATATAATTACCACCAATTGCCGTAAATTAATCTTACCTACTATAAAACTCATAAGTTAGCATTATAGTATATATGGTTTGTATAATTAATAATAATTTTATTAATTATACAAACTTAAACTAAAAAAATTATTATTAATTTGTATAATAATTAATAATAATTTTTTGCATGTGCGTCACAGGTAACAATCGTATAAATCAATCAATTGACATTTCTGAACAGTGTCGTGCCGAAATCATATTTTAGGGTAACAAATAGTACAATACAAATACGTCAACCTATGACCAAGTAATTAAAAGGTTCTCCACAAAAACATTCAATGGAAGTGATATTTCTATCAAAATATGTAGAAGTGTATAGGACATATGTTTTACAGAAGTATTGAGACGCCACTGAATCAAATTATACAATAAAGCTAAGGCGTGACTTCATTATTGCATTTTGTTTGGCAAATTATTAACTGTCTATGCCGTACGTAGTTGATTGAAACATATATCGCAGACATACGTGCTGGTAATTGTGGCATATTAGTAACAATTGCGAGTGGTGTAGCATGTGATCCGTGCGTGTGTCGTCACTAAATTGATACACGCGCAAAGATCCATTATACAAAGTATACTAAACAGTTTGTGAATAATATGTTGTGACTCCTAACCTAAAAAAAACGATGAGCACCAGGGGTATGCTACTTCGGAAAGAAGTGTGACAAAAAAATAAAATCAAAAGTTTCATTAGCTCCGTATTAGACAACTGACCTGAATTCACACTGTATTTTCAATCACCGTCTACCGCTTTATCTGTTCTAGACTACTTCGACGAAATTCATTTAAAAGTAAATAAAACAGTAACAAAAGTCGGAGGAAAGTAAAGAAATACGAAACGAAGAGAGGATAGATGAGAGAGGAGAGATGAGAGAGGATATGATCTATTCTAAACTATTTCGACAAAGTTCGTTTACAATGAGTGAGTACAAAAAACAGAAACAAAAGTGAGAGAAACAGAAGTAGTATGAATGAGAAAAAGAGAGAAGATGAGAGAAGAGAGAGGATATATGAGAAAGAAAAGAGGAGTATTGTACATTATGTAACATTCATAGCATAAAATAGTGTTATAAACTTATCATACAATATTTTTTGTCACATTAGAAGTATTTTATTGTTAATGTTTATTTTTATATATTTAGTAGTTCTTCAACTTCTTCACGACGACGCCTCTGTGTTGTCCAGATAATCTTCGCCTATGCAAATCTCTTTGCTCCCATTATCCACGAAATTCTCAGCGGCATAGTGGAATTTATCCTGTCGTACTATTTTTATTCCAGTTATTTGTCTGCTCCAAAGGATTAGGCAGATAAAGCAATCGAGGCCTTCTCGAATTTATCTCTAGACTGATGGCATTCTTTCGAGTTTTCCCCATTCGTTTTATCGACACAATTGATTGTGTGGCTTCTGCCACACACTAGTGTGACAACTGAACTTAGGCAAGATTCAGTAAATCCGAGTCGTAACTTTTAGATGCATTAACGTTTTAAAAGCTAGTGGTATAGAATTACTTTGTGAAGTAACTTTTAAATACATTTTGTTGCATTTGTTTGTGTTAGTTTTGTTGCGGGATAGACAAGATATATTTCCGGAAAATTTTTGGCATTGAGTAATGTTAGAATATATTAATGGCAAACGACAAAATGCGGTAAAAGAAGGAGATTGAATTTTTTGTTAAGATGAAGTTTAAAATACTAAAACACAAACGTTATAAAACATAGACATGTTTACAGTAGTGTTGTATGTGATGTTAAAGAAATGTATTTAATGTATTTTAATTAATGAAAACAGTGATATTTTTTAGAGATCATTTAATTTTATTTCTTTTTTAAGTCATTTATTTTAGAGATTCTAGAGAATCTGTATTCATTACTCATGGATAATTACGGATGATATTCTATACGGGACTGAATTTTGTAATACAACGATATCGACATAATGGTTAAATTGAAAAGGAAATCAAATTTTATAGAATTAGAAGTAAAACATTATTAAAGTTTATGCCACTATAATTATACAAAAATTATGAATGCAGCTTAGACTATTAGTTAATTATCAAATAAGCTCAATTCAACAGATAATAACATCCTGAGGATGTATACTATATAATAGTTATTTGATAATGCTCTAATAGTCGACATAATTCAAGTCACAATTTTTTCTATTCCCTCGACCCTAAAAGTGCACCTAAAATTTAATATGGGCAACTACATAACAAGAATTATTTCTGAATTACAGATGACTCGTAATCAGTACATTTGATTTTCGTATATACATAATAAATTCCAGTGAAATATGTACTGTGTGCAACTTGAATATGCCAGAAACCTTGAAACACATTTTTTCCAGGTATTGTGCCAGTAAGTCTAACATCATTGCCATACATCGAGTGAAATCGAAGATCTTTCGAGCAATGGTAGATGCTCCATCGTATATCACTAATCAGATGTTGTATCAGCACCTCCGAATCCCAACAGTCCAAGAAATCATCAATGACAGAAACCAGAAATACGACCACTGATTGAAAATCCACTCAAATAGCCGTCCATACCACTAGTCCAAGAAAATAATGACAGAATACTTAATGAGGAAATGGCTAGTAGACCTTAAATAAGGAGTACGAGACTTGAAGTAAGGAGTAGGAGTATGAGAAACCTTATCAGTACATATGTATGTGAGACTACATTCCAAGTCTCTTAGCTAACAAAATAGCTCGTAGAATTGTAAAGTCTGATTGCTGTTCAATAAGTTATTAAAAAAAATTCTAGTGCCCGGTTTATGACCCTATTAGAGGTCCTGAAATTAAAATCATTTTAAAAAACTATGATTCACTTATACATAACCTCAACTATATCATAATTCTTAAAACAAAATCTATGTGTAGTTTTATTTTGCAGTTACTAAAACTTCTCTCTTTTATATTAATTGAAACAATTATTTGATTGAATTGAAGCCATTAATACGTTTTACTTCCATTTTTTCTCTTTACTTTTACTTTCACATATATTTAACATCTTTCTCTATTTACATTTTTCTCTATGTCTTTATATGTATATACAAATATTAGTCTATTAACAATGTACTTGTAGCTTAAGAATATAATGTTACATATATGGACCTAACCCCTTCATGTAAACTCCTTTATAGACTTCTAATTTGAATATACGATTACAATTACAATCTTCTGTTCTGGTATTTATAATTTTAATTTTTGAAGAACTAGATCGTATTTCTGTAAGTGCAACACTAAGGAAACACATTGCTTTCTGTCTTTTAACATGTTATTCTCCATCAACTGTATATATTCAAATAGTACAAAAAAAACCTTTTGTAGCATTTTGATGGGAAACATTTGTCAGGTTTTTAGAAGAGTCGGCGCGGCAATAAACAGGATATTCGATTTGATGGAGGCCCTGACTGATTGATTTTCAAACAATCTGCTCCCAAGTATTTTCGCTTTAGTAGCTTTGTATGCGAAATGCGAGGTTCAATCGAAAATATACGTTGAGTGGTGATATTTTAATCGGATTTTAACAGACCGAAAGCTCTGTTAAATTCCGTTCTCATAGCCTGCTAGATATTTAGTAATGGTGATAAAATACATTTATTTCGAAAATATACTGCACGAGTGACACGTCGATTTAGTAAAAGAAAATGAAATACATTTATATTGAAAATATCTCCCGATAATACCCATTTAATATCATTTAATAATTATTACTAATTGTCATTAATCAATAGTTATTTCATAGTGGTAATAATGATGGTACAAACTGTTAAGGTGAGCTTAAAATTGAACTTCAATACATGATCAGGTGAAAAGGCTTTTATCTCATCGACTCTTCAGCAGTGTTAGACCCAGATAAAGACATATTGTCGTTACTCAATGGACTATTTAACATTCATAATATATTTGAGGAGTTAAAACTTGTAGCTATTATATCAGCATTGCTTTCTATGCTTCAACGCTACCTCATGTACATGTACTGCTCCTCAAGAATAGGAAAAAGTGTGAGATTCTATTGGTATGCGTATAAGAGAGACAGCCTTCGAAGGGACAAGGATGCACTTTACGCGTGGCTAGGTCGAACTTTGTGTACATTCAAATTCAATATATATTCATCGATATTCACTCTACAAAGGTCTCAATCCGGCTGAGTAAAGACCAGGCTATTTACTGCGCACCTCGTGGGCGGTTCGATATCGCAGTTTTGAGACTTGCTCTTATTCTTGACGAGTTGTACGCTACATTCTTATGATCAAGAGCTATGGTGATTGATTTAAAGGTTTAAAATTAGTCTTGAAGGATCTTTGAATAACTTCTAACGAATCACAGCTTATCAGTAATTATAGCATAGTAGTTTGGATTAAGATATCGCGTTGGAACTGGAAAAATATCTCCAAATGTATTATAATAAGCGAGACAGTAGCTAAGAGCTTACAGGATCAAATAAAGTTAACAATGAGTCGATAATTAACATTCAATTGTTGACGTTGTGTTGTTAAAAACAGCAAATTATGAAATATAGCAGTACTAATTTAATCCAGTTGACTCCAAAATACTTCTACGTTTGATTATACATTGATTGTCCAATAAAACGGTCTAATTCTGTATAACAAAGAAATTGTGAAGTAATTAGGATGACAACTTTAGCTATAAAAATGACAAAATTTAGCCAAGATAACAAAAATAGCTGACAACGTTTTCATATATCACGTTTAATATTAATGCGAGATGCAATAGCAATAATTTTTATTTTTCCGCACTCCACTATACGCGGAAAAGTAATGTAATCGTGTAAAGAAAAAGTGAAAAAAATGTTTTTTTGGGTTTATTTTTCATTTTTCGGCATAAATACAAAAAAAATGGTTTATAAGAAGTTTTTGCTGTGTGTGTGTCGTCGCTGTCGTTGTCGTCGGCATTTACTCTTTAGCACGATAACTCAACTAAATCGTGTCGGATCGATCGGGTTTTGACTGATTCTGATTGGGAACTTGTCCCGGACGACATCTATTGAATTTGAGGTGGCTAAAACACACTCTACCATGTACATAGGTCATGAGAAAGCACAATGGTGGACTATTTGAGAAATTGTTTTAGTTAGCACGATCACTCAATTAAATCGTGTCGGATCGATCGGGCTTCGACTGATTCTAATTAGGGACGTCTATCAGACAATATCTGTTGATTCTGAGGTGGATAGGACACACCCCATCCTGTCCGTGGGTCATGAGAAAACACGATGATGAACTATTTGAAAAAAGGGAAACTGTCGCATAAAACACATATTCTGTATTTATGTGTTGGTTTTTTCTTCGGCCACTCAATTTCGAGATAGAGAAGTCCGTCTTAAGGTTTTAAAACTGTTTATATATTCATCTGTTTATTGTTTAAACATACTTCCTAACCGCTTCAATTTAAAAATCAAGAGGAACGCTCTAGAAAGTAATAACTACCGCCTTACACCGTTGTTAATCTTGCATGGAATATACGCTGCTTTAATGCAAATTTTTGCATTGTACACATTTAATTTATTCCACAAATTGTTCAGTATTGTTCAGTTTTCTGGAGAGCATAACTTTCGGATTCCGTTGCTAAGAACCCGACTCTAAATATAACTAATGGACCGTGGAATGAACGTTCGCAAACAAAATAAGTAAAAGACTCAATATACTGTTATCGCTTTAACACTAATATTTATTAGGTTACATACGATATATTCAGATAACGGTCATAGCTCATTTTTATCATTAACGATGTTCGGCGTACTTACTTACAATTAGAGTTATAGTTTCCCTAGTCTAAAATTTACTAGAAAAAATACTGTGTTCATTGTCTCATTAATCCAGAAATGAGTGGAAATTGTGATTCAGTAGATACGCTATTTATTGAATAAATTCAAGAAACAAGAAATATGTGAGAGATTTGGCAAGAGTATTACTCGAATTGTATTTTTTATTTTTAAATTACTTTCGGTTGGGGTCCTTTTATTATTTAGTATTGGCTAGAAATCTATATATTCATTAGTATTATACAATGTTATGAGTGTAGTGATAATTTTTTCCTTCTAATATCATTTTATATTGTTCTTTATTCAATTCAACCCTGTTCGAAACCATTTAGTACGCCACTGGTAGTTTAAATTCACCTAAGCAATAAATTACCGCGATCGTCGTATGCGTGTGCGGTGATAAGACAGCGATAAAAGAGGGTATTTTTTTGTGGCAAAAACTAATGCGAAACTCCTAAAAATAATACTTTTCTGTTAACATATAGGGTTTTTAATAGGAACGCCTGAAATTTGTTAGGTTATAGCGGCCATATTATTAAAGCAATATTTGTCAAATTTATTGTGAATTATTTAGTAGTGTATGGCAAATTACAATGGAAGGTTATAGCGTTCAACAACGTGTGCAAATCATCAAATTATATTTTCCAAGTAAGTACTCCGTTCGAGGGAAGAGAGAGTGGATGTGGCCATCGTCAGCGAGCCCAACGTCAAAATGACCCAGGGGAAGGAGTGGCACGTCACGAGGGAGGTAGATGCTGTCATTCGGGTGGCGAACACAGGGTTCGTCGTCGCTGATTCAGGTCATGATCCTGGATACGTGTGGATTAAGGTAGGCGGAATCGTCCTGTGTAGCTGCTATTTTTCTCCAAACGGAAGGCTAGAGGAACTTCGCACCTCGCTGGATAGTTTGGAAGATTTGGTGGCAGGCGCGAATGACGACTCCATCATCGCGGGCGACTTCAACGCCAGGCCCCCGAATGGGGGGAGAGCTCCAAATGCCAGGGGGGACCTGGTACTGGAGTGGGTAGCAAGGCTGAATCTGGTCGTGTTAAATCGAGGGACACAGCCAACGTTCAAAAGGGGGAGATGGACGGCGAACCCGGACGTAATGTTCGCTACAACAGGTGTAGCAGCCAAAGATGCGATGGAGTGTATCTGATAAGGAAATACTCAGCGACCACAAATACATCCTTTTTGAGGTCAGGGAACGTGCGGGTCAGACGCTTAGGGTGACCAAGAACAGAGGCTAGAAGCTGAACATCTGGGACAAGGTTAGTTTCTGTGGGGTCATGAACGAACAAAGATAAAATGGGAGTATCAGGGATCCCAAATATTTGGTTGAAAGCGTCACGATTGCGTGTGACGCATCCATGTCCAGAAAAGGAAGACGCAGGCAGTCCCCGAGACGATATATTGGTGGACAAAGGAGATCTCGGCCGAAAGGTAGAAGTGCGTTGCCGCACGAAGGCAATGTATCAGAGATAGGGTCAGACGAACCTGAAACCCTAATGAGCTGGGAGAGGCGGAGGTAGCGTATAAGGCTGAAAAGAAAAAGCTGAGGGACGCTATCAAGGCAGAGAAGAGGAGAAAGTGGGATGAGTTGTGAGCCGACCTAGATAGAGATGTCTGGGGTAACGGGTACAATCTGGTGGTGAACAGGACGAATAGTCACCAGCAGGAGATTCCTCTGGAAAAGATGGAAGAGGCGGTGGACGCGCTCTTCCCCGTGGAATCGGTGGAAGAATGGGAATGCCAACCAGGAGCAGATCTTGATCCGCTTACGGAGGAGGAACTGCTAAGGGCTTGTACCAAGATTAAAAATGGCAAGGCGCCTGGTCCAAACGATATCCCCCCTAATATCCTGAAGGCCGTGGTGGAGCAATATCCTGCGGAGGTGCTGCGAATCATGAATGACGTCATGAGGAGCGGCGACTTTCCCGAGGAGTGGAAGATGGCCAGGCTAGTTCTCATTCTCAAAGCGAACAAGCCAGTGGAGAACCCCACATCTTTCAGGCCGATATGTCTGATCGATGTGCTCGGGAACATCTCATCCTAGGAAGACTCCTAGTTGAGCTGGGGAGAAGGGGAGGCTTGGCGGAGAACCAGTACGGGTTCAGGGCGGGGAGATCTACGGTAGATGCTGTCATGGTCATAAAGACCATTGCACAGGAGGCGTGGGAGTCCAAGAATTTGTGCGCGTTGATCACTTTGTACGTGAAAAACGCGTTCAGTTCGGCCTCATAGGGAAAGATCATGAGGAGGCTGCGGGAGCTAGAAGTAGCACCGTATGTTGTAAACATGATCGCCAGCTACCTGCCCTGCAGAGGCCTGATATTGCTGGCCGGGAACGGTAGTGAGAGGAGGAGAATCTCATGTGGAGTGCCACAGGGGTCGGCTATGAGTCCTACCCTATGGAACATTATGTTTGACTGGGTTCGACTCCGTCGAACATAATGTTCCGAAGGAGTAAGGGTTTTTGGTTACTCTGGTGATGTCGCGGTGGTCATTACCAGAAGAAGTGACATCGACGTGAGGGAAAACGCCAACCTCACTGTCGAGAGGATCAATAGATGGGTTGAAGAGAGGGAACTTACTCTGGCGTTGGATAAAACGGTGGAAACTCTCCTGATAAGGAGGATAAAGCTTCCGTGCATCAAGTTTCGAGTAGGCAATACCGAAATCGCACCGAAACAGATTATTAAGTACCTGGGAGTATGGATTGATAGTTCTCTGTCGTTTAGGGAACATATCAAACAAATGCTGGAAAAGGCGGGCAAAACTGTTTCGGTCCTTGGTCGTTTGATGCCAAACATTAAGGGCCCCAGGGCGTCAAAGAGAAGAGTCCTCAGCGTGGTGGTGCAGTCGATCTTACTGTATGCCGCCCCGGTGTGGGTGGATATATTGAGAAGAGACAAGTGGAGGAAAGAGCTCACCAAATTGTAGAGAAGCACAGCGCTAAGAGTTCGTAGTGCACACAGGACCGTATCAGCAGCAGTAACGCTGGTGATAGACTGTATACCACCCATCGATCTTCTAGCAAGGGATAGATGGGAGGTGTACGGAGGCGCTGACAGAGATGCTGCAAGGGAGAGCCTATGGGAACACTGGCAGGAGAGATGGGAGGCGGAGCCTCGAGGGAGATGGACGAGGGTGATAATCTCGGACATAAGGCCATGGTGCGAGAGGGCACATGGCGATGTCGGGTATTACTTAACCCAGGTCCTTACTGGGCACGGCTGTTTCGCGGACTACCTATTGGATATAGGCAAACGCGAGAGCAGAGAGTGCTGGTCCTGTGGAGAGGTCGACGATGCCGGCCACACAGTGTTCAGCTGCAAAGAGTGGACAGGAGAATGGAGAGCTGCGGAGAAAGAGATAGGACATGCTATCATTGCGGACAACATGATCCCAATCATGCTCAAGAGCAAAGAAAGATGAACAGTGAAAGGTGAAGCAGATGGTAACGTCCATCATGAAGGAGAAAGAGAAGGAGGAAAGGGAAGTGGGGAATGAGTAAGTATCCTGATTGATATAACGAAGAGAAGTAAAACAAGAGTGGTTCCTCTTCGGCATCACAGTGATAGAATAGCGGGGGTTTTTTAGTCGGTAGGCGTATACGAATCCGACACTACCTGGCCAAACAATAACAGAACACACAGAGGCCACGTGTCTTTTGAAGATTTTGCCCTCGAGAAAAAGAAAGTACTCCATTCGAGAAACGTTCCATGCATTACGTGATTTTTATCCTCCCCACAACAATCCCGCCGAGTCGACTATTCGACGTTTGGTAAACAAATTCGAGTCAACCGGTTTAATAAATGATCTTCCAACACCCGTATATCACGGAAATTCAAGGCCTGATAAAAGAATCGCTGCTGTCCATACGAATGTATGGGTAAGCCCGAGGCAGTCAAATTCTCGTCGTTCACAAGAACTTGGCCTTTCTGCGACTTCAACTTGGTGAATTTTGTGTCGGGGCATGGGTCTGCACCTGTATAAAATCAAATTGGCCCAGGAATTTAAGGTAACTGACCATAAACAACGCCGCGTGTTCGCTGATTGGGCTCTGGAGCAGTTGGAAGTTGGCCCAAATTTCGCCAAAAAAATCATCTTTAGCGACGGGCCTATTTTTGGATGAATGGATGAATAGAACAAGCAAAATTGTCGGATTTGGAACGATACCAATCGACACGAGATACACCAGCACCAAATGCATCCCGAGGAAGTCACTATTTGGTGCTGATCTTGGTCTGGTTAAGTTTCTAAACAATTTAACGTTAGATTTCGTTTCCAAGAACATCCTGGAGTATCCCATAGCACCTTATATCACACCATTCTACTCTACCGGTGGAAACAAAGCCAAGGAAATTTATATTGAATTATTCACAGTTCGCAATTCTATATCTTGTATAATTAATCCAATTAATAATAACAAATAGTTCTCATGCAAATGAGACTATCGAATTATTATTAAAGCAAACGAATTTCTGGCATTAAAACAAGAGAATAATTAGATATGTATATATTTTTCTGTGACTTATCTTAAATTACAGTATTTGACAACTAAATAACTTTTATATAACTAGATGTTATAAAAAAATCTGAATTTAATTAAATTCACATACAGCGGAGCATTAGTTCTTCAGACTATGTAGTATAGTACACTATTCCAATAACTCAGGCTGTCCGTCTAGCTGTTGGAAACCGGAATATTTGCACCCACATTTTACCTCTAAGTACAGTTGCGAATATTACTATCATATATCTCTTTAATGCACCGCACATTAATTTAAATAAAAGGAAATAAACCGCCTATATTCTGGCATAAGAGGTATTTGTCAGACGTCGCTGTAAAATGCAATTCCTGTATGCATCATTCGCGATTTAGCATTCGGTTTTATGTTATCCCCTTGACCACATTTTAAGAGCTGCAAAGTAACAAGTATTTTTACTAATGTCATACATATGATTTTCTAGCATGCGCATAGTTTTTTTCGTTTATCGGATTGATTGAGCACAATTATAGGAAGACAATATCTCTTCGACTAATGAATAATCCAATACAAATTATCACGTGAATAACATACCATATCTATATACGTATTGAAGTATCTAGATAAACACTAGAATATAGAAATGTATGCCTTGTTTTCCTGAAGAAGACAGAGAGTCACGAACTTTTTCGCTCTTTGTTTTTATTATTCATGTCGATATAGTAGACCATAACCGTGTATGTCCTAAAGCATGTAGGGAAACATGAGAACATAGAAATATATGGCTTATTTTCCTAAAATTTATAGTAGAGAGGTCGAAACGTCGTGAATTTCTTTTTCGTTCATCCTTTTTACCATTCATATCCATACGTATTAAAGCACCTAAAGAAACATATATGCTTTGTTTTCCTGAAGATGATATAAAGAGGTCAAAATGTCGCAAATTTAATTTTCCCTCTTCCTTCTTACTAACATAACATGTATGTTTATTTTAATTTGCAATAATTTAAATGAGTGCACAGTGTACCTAAATAGATGGGTTGGAATGTAAACTCCTTATTTCTGTAGCTTAAGCTAAGATATATATTGTTTGCTGTTTCGATCTTTAAAATGACCTAAATCAAGTCAAAAGTGGTTACGGAAAACACGTTTCTTAGCTTAAATTATCTTTCTGAATTAATTCTGTCAAGAACTGTCAAGTTATGTTCCATACTAACATAATAAATTACATGAAAGTATGTTATCAGTTCGTGGTAAATAATGGATACTTAAAATGAAACACTAGTCATATTTTAACAACAAAAGTAATCTAGTAACATATAAGCCGGAAATCGAGAAAGTAACTAGCAAACCGCAAAGCGGTTATCAAATTAGTTCCCGAATAGCAAATCTATTACATAATCGCTATAGGAAACTACTCCTCGGGCTAAAGCCCCTCCAGGCATTGAATTATACCTAAAAGCGATCCTCGGCCCCTTTCTTGTGTTTCTGCACGATCAGACATTCAATAAGGTTCAAGTCAATTCCCGACTTATATGTTAGTGACATAGATCGTATCGATAACGATGGATATACCCCACGGATTTCATTCGGCATTTATCCTGGATCGGTTTAGCGTGTACAGCACTGATGATAACTAATAAGTTCGAAACAGCTGTCTGTCGTTGGGTTCCCATCCGGGATAGATGTCGAACCCTACCCGTGGCAGGTTTTATTTTTTGAAACCTTCTCTGAAAAGTAATCTAATTAAAGTAAATATTCCCACTTCTCACAATTATTTGTTACAGTTCTTGCAAATTATCTACAAGAATTCTGAAAGAAAAATAGATACGAAATGGTCGATCATGATTAAATAATGAGACCGGAGAAAACTCAAATTTGGTATGCAACCTTATCAGACGATTATTAAAAACTCGCAAATAATATTGTAGTGTTTCGTCTCCAAGAGGAAAACCGATTTTGTTCAAGGAAAGTATTTAGTAGATCTTTATCAATTAAATTATTAAAAATGCAGTAAATCAAATAAAAATATTCATTAACAACTTCATCTTTTTTATCATAGTCACAGAGCCAGTTTGAACCACCGAGCCAGTTTCACCAAATACATCGAAACAACTTCTAATACACATATAAAATCCTTTGGTAATACTGCTAAGTCCAGGCAATTGTCCAAAGTTTCCAAAAGTTATCTAAACGTATCCACTGATTGTATTCTTAAATCCATTAGCTAGCACCCCCGAAAATCTTCATCATATATATATAATATTCTGTGCTCTGCGTTGAAAATTGCTGTGTGTATCTTATCATAATTCAAATATGCTTTAAGATTACAATAGCAAAAAGAGTTCTTCAGAGCTACTTGACAAAATATAATAATCAAGATGTCGTTGAGATAAACGCTCTTATTTTTAGATTTAAATAAATATTTTTAAAATTATAATAAAATAAATGAAAACAAATAATCGTTTTCACTATCCATAAAATTTTCTTTGGACATAAGGTTGTTTAACGTATATACCTAATAATTATTATTTTTACTGCTATAATATTATTACATTGAATACATCATGTTTATTCAAGTTAACTGTTGGCTGAAAAACTGAACATTGAAAACACATATTAACTACATACTTTTTTCTTCATTTAACTAAATGCTTAGAACATCAAAAATTGTCATCGATATGTTTTTTTCTTATGAGGAGAAGGCTATAAGGAAAATCACAGCACCCGAGGGTTATTTATTTTTCTGTTGATTGCAATATAAATGACAAATCCGAGACTGTAAAGTTAATAATTCAAGTAATAACTGAGCAATAAGAGTTCAAAACTGAATCTATAAAGCTACTTTACCCTGTACTTTCCTTTCAAATTTCTGCATTAAATTATAATGTTCCAAACTTAGGATATATCAGTTTGGCACTAACAGTGTACAAGCGCTCGATAATCTAAAATCAATAATGTAAAGTCCATCCACCATGTCGATAACAGACAGCTGTAATTAATTACACGCAATTATTATAATTAATCATTTGTTTGCCATTTATGAATTATAATGTTTAATTCATGTTTATGAGACGATTAATTATTAATTATAAAACGTTCCCGTCAAACTTTGTTAAGTTTGGTTCTGCGATATAGATTTGTGAAAGAGATTAAATGTAGTATTCGTTGATATGTGAAAGGTTAATTTAGAACCTCTATTTAACCCATTGAAATATTTCAATACGTTTAAATACTTCTATTAAAACTATAACAATTAGACCAATAAAATAACTGCAAATTTTAACGGAATCATGGTTTTTTACGGAAATACTAACTGAAGAGCAGCGATTTAATGCGAGGCTACACGAAGAAAAAAAGCAGAAGAGAGTGAAAGGGGTGTATAATCAGGTGTATCAGTATCATATCACATGAATTGTGATATTCTCTTGAATTGTGATCAATATTGCATCTCTGGAGGCAGTAATAAATTGTAGTAAGGATTTTTTATGAAGAAAATGTACCATCAAAATAAACTAATCGAATAACTACCTCATAAACTTTCCTGCTACTGTGGATAATTTTCCAAAGAAGTATTTTATTTTTATTTACCTACAAATAGCCACATTGATCAAACATGTAGCATATTTCTTTATCATTTTCAGTTATTTATTCATCTTTGAGTCGCTCATTTTATTATTCAGGACGAGTGTGATATATTCAATGAAGTATCGTGACAAGAATATGAGAAAATATTACATCATGTTCATTTTAAAATTTGCTTTGAGTATGTTAGACCTGCAAAGCTTATGATTTTTCATTATACATATGGTGATTCGTCTACAATGGAATAATACTTCTCAATTGATTACAATATTGATTCATGTCACGTATCACTTTTTGGAAACCTATTTATTTAGTTAAAATTTGATATATTAGTGACATCTAGGCAGTTTTATTTTATAAAATTATTATTATTTGAAGCCTATTCTCTCTAGCGATATTTCTTTATTAACGTTACACCTATCAGGTACACTGAAGTAGAGCACGCTTTTGTTAACTCTTCTTTTTTCTAAACTTAAAAAACATCGGTGAAGATCGATGTCGGTACAATCACGTTGATAGTGAGATATAAAAATGAATCCAACCAATTGAGTAAAACAACTACTAAGTTTTATACCACTATATTTACACAAATCGTGACTGCAGTTTCGAAACATTTTTTATGTCATTTTCAAAACGATGATTCAACTCGAGTTGTGTCGAAACTGTAGTCACGATTTGTGTAAACACAGTGGTATAAAACTTAGTAGTTGTTTTACTCAGTTGCGTTGGAATTATGAACTACCATAGAGTAATGGCTTTCTCGATCAATTTTTTATAAAAATATGCAATTAGAGGAAGAATGGTTTGCTCAAATTACTCCATACTAACTATATGAAATCAATTTCCCAAATTTTGAAAGCGTTATAAATATATTCTGATTATTCATTTTTATAATAAATACACTGAATTTCCTCAGAGCTGAAGGATGTTGCTTAGGGCAAATTGACTTTGTAATATTGCTTTTACAAAGCCAAGCAGTAAAAGCTCATTAACATCTATTAATAATTAATTATGTTAAAAGCCTGTATATTGTTCCTAGAAATTGTTGTCTTAATTTAGAAACTCAAAAAATTTATTCATCATTTAAGAAGATATTAAAAGAAAATAATGTCTCATATGAAGATGTAACTTTTTTGTAAAATTATGTAATGTGGTATATCTTTTTTTTTTTGTGAAATAATAGTACCGACAATTCCGCAACTGCGTAACCGCATACTAAGATACTAAAACTGTATACCAATCTTATTAAAAATATATCAAGTAGTCTAGAAATAGAAGAAAATTAAAAGGGTTTTTTTTTTTATTTTGGGCACCCTGCAGCTCTAAAAATGACGGCTTTAGGAGCCTATGTTGATACAACTAATTTGTCTTAATTTTAGCCATAGAATACGTCCATAGAATTTCTATTATACACGTACTTTGGAAACAGCCTGTATATTTTCAAATTCTCTATAAGTAACGTCTGCGTTTTAATTTAAAACTGCCTACATATAGAATAATTTTACAATTTGTGATTTAAAAATTTACGTGCAGCAGTAACGTTGCCTTTGATAATAAAAATTGATTTTCTTCTTTCCTTTCCATCAAAAACTTGGTAATATAAAGAAGATTCATTAGACACTCATTTTTTGTTTTTATTGTGTTATATTTTATCCGAGAATAAACTTTGACAATGACTAGAAGCTATTCTGCGCCTCTTTCAAACGTTGATTCACAGAATGAAATTTAAAGGGATAATATAAGCAGAATTAAACATGATAAATTTAAAGTTATCAAAAGGCTGCGTTTCTTTTTATATTCTCTAATGAGATCCAAAAAGTAATTTATCACAGTTTTCATTAATTAATACTAATTGTGTCACCGAAATACGATCGTAACTTTCAATTAAGAAATACGCCAGTAAGAATAATAAAAAGAACTTAAGACATTTAGCTACGTTTATGCCAAGTGAGTAAAATGGATTTATGTTCACCATATATGATCTATAAATCTTCATAAGCAGTATTTCAGTTTTAAACTTACTGTCAATTAAAAGTAAAGTGGGTGGAAGGACCTAAAACTTTTGTGATGCATATTTTTATCAATTCCATTTTACAAGTATTTCTAAAACAAAATAATCATACATACAGGCGAGAAGAATTACAATTAAAAAGAAAGAAATGTTCCCAATTCTGATCTGAAATAACTTTGTCATCTACAGAATGAAGTGGAAAGAAAATGTTATCAAGAAAATACATTATGTATAAAGCTAAGTTACCATAGTGGAATAATGTGCCTAAAACAGTAAATCTTCTTATTCTCTTACCATTATAAAGTCAGCTTCGGGCTATTAGTCTACAGTACACAATCACAGCCCAACAGATACAATTCTATTTACACCACTTACACAAACACTCCATGGATCAACAACTGTAACAATGCAGTTCCTAAGGGCCCTATTGATATCATGGGCGTAACAATGCGCAATTGTGTTAGATGAAGGTTACGTTGAAGCTAATGTAAAATTCAACAAAACAAATAAACTAGTAAATGCGAATAACGAATGAATAAATACATAATGACGACCCTTCTTTTAAGGACATTGCAGCTTGAATTCCGTTTCTGACGAAGGGTATGATGAGTTGTAAAACTTATTTGATTAGTCCTTATAAAGTTGTTTATTTATGTCGTATACATAAAGTGTATCTTTATCATGTGGTATTTAATAAAATAACATTTTAAAAATATATACCTAGGTATTCCTAGGATAACTGAATTAGTGTGTCCGTTTGAAATAAATCGCAACACGTCTAAAGTAAATAATAACTGGTACAGAAAATCTAAGAGTATAGTTCCTTCTATTGTATACCAATATATGTTACAGCCAGTGTAAAAACGGCTATGATTTATGTAGAATTTTAGCTGGTATTTGTTTGAGTGGAGAATTAGATAACATGACGGTTGTTATACGCATTTCTATCTAAAATTTCACTCTTATGATATTGACGAGCGAAATTAAATTTAGGAAATCGAATATTTCTAATAGTAATGAACAAATAATTAAAAAATTCAGAGGTAGGAGAGAAGCTTCTCCCTCAAGTTCGCAATCCCAGATTTCGGTGAATTTCATTACGGAGGACACCGGAGTTATACCCCAATAAGTAATAAGGCCGATGCGGATGAGATGATGACTGTTAGTTGGTTGGTCTTTTCGTTTTCGAGTCTTCTCATCTTCTGATCTTCCGTCCTTCTAATCTTCGGTTCCTTTGGTCTGCCTCTTCCCGGACTTACTTCGAACTGCTTCTTCTCGGATTAATTAAAGACTATCTCAACTCGGATTGATTTTGGACTGTCTATTTTCGGGGTGATTTTCAACTATCTCGGTTTGGTTTCCAACTGTCCTCGTACTTCGGGGGCATCCGTATTTAAGCAAAATCGTGGTTCCCTGTGAGAGGGACCTTGAAACCCTTGGTGCGACGAAAATAACTAGCACGTGGTGAACCGGCGTACGCGATCTCAACAATTCAACATTATTTTTAATATATATAAATATATGTTCCCATGACTCAATTTTCATATAAGACCTTAACATATAAGAGCGGTAATGACTTGTCGAAAATAAATACGTCGTTCGCTTTATGTTACACATTCTCAGCCGCTGTTGATTGCCTAGAGTTTGAAGCCCCAATGCGTTTTTATTCAAAGATTGTACTCAATATTTTAAAACTCTATTTTCTCTCTGAATGTTAATATAAAACTCCCTTAGTTATTTTTACTAATTATTAAATGAAATAAAATAAATTAAGATAACATTTTGTAAGCCAAATTACTTTAATAGGGATATTAAAAATTGAAGATTTACCGCGTGATTTTGTAAGTCCGGTATAAGACGTTTCATAACTTAAAAGATACATAGCACGGTTTGCAAAAACTTGCAAAGAAGATGTTACCTTATATATTTTAATTTAATATTCAAACGACAAAATTTTATGTACTAATACATGTTCAATTTTTTTATGAATCATTATGCAGTTAATTGCTGTAATCAAATAAGTGCATAAATAAGATATGCTATAATATTCCTCACTCTTTCCCATTCTGTACTTCTACACTAACACCGTATTATACGTATATTTACAGATGTATATATAGATCTATTCCGCTTCATCTGACGTCAGTTCCTCCACTTTAATAAAAAGTATAATAAATCTGCCGGATTTCGACTGGAGCTAAGGAATTTACATCCATTTAACTAGTCGGCCATATGTCAACACGTCGACTCTGGTACCGCAAATTTTCTGAGCGAAAGCACTTAATACTTCCATTTTCGCGCTCTATTTATAACATTTATTAAATAGAGTGCTTTTACGTGTTGGTTATATACATATCCAAGATCGTTTTGTTAGTATACAGCTCATAGAAGGTACTTTTTCATATTCTGGTTCAGTAGTTCGTGGAATTGGAAAAAGGCACCTACCAAGAGGAGCCTGAGTTGTTATTAATGGTAATAGAATTTTATTATACCACAGATGATATTAATGTATCATGAAAACGTACATGAAAGGTTCACAGGAATCCAAATAGATCATATAAGCACAGTAGATACACATCATTCACATACGAGCACACTTGTAGTGAACGTGTAGTGCACTTGCAACAACTTCATAACTGCAATAAAATTAATAATGTATTACACATATACGATAATTACTATCTTAGAACAATGACTACATTAAAATGTGTAGTTCTTTTGAATTCTCTATAATTGGAGAGAATGACCATTACACTATTCTCAACATATTTCTACAACTGTTATAAAATGCTTGATATGGTCCGCTAACAGGATTGAACGTCTTTTAATGGGCCACGGTTAAGAAACAAAGAATATATTTGAACTAATTATTATTACAACTAAAAACACAATTCTGGAAATTTCTTATAACACTTAGTTTGCGCAAAGATCACATCCCTAAGATGACCACCGTCTTCTTCTATACATTGCTGCTGCAATCTGTGTCTGAAATTGAACATAATGCGTCTGAGTAAATCTTCGTTTATTTAATTTATCTCTTCACGAATCCTTTCTTTGAGTTCCAGCAGTATTTTAGGGCGGGTAGAGTACACTTTGTCGCCAAAATCTTGAAATTAGACGATTTGGGAACATACACTTTAAAACAGCAATGGACCGTCTAGCTGTATGCGCTGTGGCGCCGTCCTGTTGGAACCATACTTCATCTTGGTCCATTCTTTGAAGTTTCATAGCCACAAATGTTTCCAACATCGCAATGTACCTCAAAGTGAATTGACTGTAATGGTGTGGCCATTTTATTAAAAGAAGTATTGCCTGATCACACCAAATCTGCACGCTCCACACCACACCGTTACTTTTTGGTCATAAAGTGGGTATTCGTGCATTTCTCTTGGGTTGTATTCTACCCAGTAGCGAAAGGTCTACTTATTAACGTACCCACTGAAATGGAAGTAAGCTTCGTCAGACATGATCAGTTTATCAAGAATTCCTGCATTGCTTTTCAATGTTTCAGGAAATTGCCTGCAGAATTTGAGGCGATTAACTTCATCAACAGGGTTTAACCTCTGGACTATCTCTACTTTATGTGGATGAAATTTCAAATCCAGATTTAAAATTCCTCGCATACTTCGCTTTAATATTCGCAGTGCAATTTATTGTCGAATTGCAGAACATTGTGGACTTCGTTCAACGGCTACCCTGGTTCTTTCAGTATTATTTTGTGGACGAACTATACGTGTACCTCCGACAAATTTTGAGTTTACAGTGTCTGTTTCGTTGAAATCTCTTACCCATCTCAAAATTGCATTTCCAGATGGGACTTCAGCGGGCACTGGAAAATTAAATTAACGGCGAAAACACCTCTGGGTTTGTATGATGGACTTGGTCAGGATAAATGATTTAACAGCAGAGACCCGTTGATTAACCGGACAATTTGCTATTGTAACACAAAATTTTCGTTAATAAAATATAATTTTATAACTATTTAATATTTGTCAAATAAACAGTATTTTCACAACAACCTATTCAATTTAAAGCCATTCAACCTTGTTGCCGGACCCTTTATTATATCATTAGTAAATGTATATCATATTATAATGACTAGCAGTGCACGATTGAATACGCAATGTAGTTGCAATGTCTTTTGCAAAGAGACACATCTCTATTTTTAAATTACTGTCATAATTTTTTATGAAACCTTGTATGAGTTTTAAGGACACTACAAAGAATCATTAATTAAAATTAATACATATTACATGTATCATAGTCTAATTATTTGTCGTAATGACAAAAGATTTACCACATTATCTAAAAATGTTGGTGTCTTTTGGTGATTTCAAATTGAATTATCATTTTGAAAATTCGATACTGATGCAGATTGTTATTAAAAAATAAAATTTATTAGAAGTGAATAGCGGCAGAAAATTAATCAGTAATATCCAAATTATTCTAGAAAATTTTAAAATATATGCTGTCCACATTTTAGCAACCATTTATGAAATGGAGTAAATTCATAAAATATGAAAATTTATGAAATAATATTCATCTAGGCTGTATTATGAATATGCCGAAGGATTATATTAAAAGTGGTAAAGAAGCTAAAGAGGTGAAAGGATCATGATTTTAACACCTCACCTAGATTGTTATCTAGCCTATTCTTGAAAAATATGCAGTAACATAGTGATGTAATATAAGGTTCTTAATTCCTATAAAATGGGCAACACAGCATTATCAGATTTCTATATTTTTATTTATTTAATTCTAAGGTAATTACTCAGAATATCTAAGTATTTAACATATTGACTGTTCTTAAGCCAATTGCTACGTAAATTGTAACCTTAATAATGTCCTTTTTTAGTATTATTCTACTTATATTGTTGTACGTATTGTTACAGTCTATGGACATATATTTCGCTAGTTCCTGTTGAAATTAATGTATTAGTTCAATAAAAATGGTAAAATTTTCTAAAAAAATAACGAATGTAGGGTATGATTGTTTCTGCTCTTTATGATCTTTCTTATGTAGATGATTTGTGATGTAAATGTCTTTTTAATTTAAAAATAAAACCTTAAAACCTTTTAAATTTCTAAAACACTTAAATATGGCATTTTTTTATTTTGTCATGCTAATAATGTATGCGTATGCATATTTTATTAGCGTAAGACTGATTTTCTTCTATTCCCACAAACTTTTTTTTTTATTACAAACTGTGTTTGTAATAATTGGTTAATTTATAAACTTCTACTAGAAAAATACTCTTGTCTGTTTCACCGAATAGTCGCTTCTTACGTCTGCATAAATTTGAAGAAAATAATTAGCAACCATTCTGCATCCCTCAACCGATAAATCTAACCTGAGAGACGACAGTAAAAAGTGCTCGCGTTATCACAAAAACCGACTTCTTCCCACCGCATCAGCAGGATGTGTTTTTACTTAGTAAGTAGTTAACGGGCATGCCCTATGACAGTAAATAATGGTTTCACGGGAAGACGTACTAAGCTAATTGTTTGTTAGGGCAGAGTTTCAGATAGTTGGATAGGATCTTAAATACCTGCAGTCCTGCATTGGGGGTGCCCTAAATTTCCGCAGCTCGAACAATTATCTTTGGTCGTATATTCCGCCTTGGGATGGTCTTATAAAGGGGAAGGTTGTAGGATCGATTAGCTTGTTTTTGTGAATTGACGGATGAATATGGACTAACATTTTTTGGGTTATTTAATTATAAAACTTTTTAGATAACTAATTTTATCCTTTTTAATGTTTGGGTGATCCAAAGGTCTTGTGCTCTGACTTTTATCTGGGTTATCGTCGTTCAAAGCAAGAAAGTCAGTTTTGACTTTGGTAATTAATCACTGGGGAGGGACAAGGACAAAGACTGATTGAGTAATAATTGAATAATGCATTCTGAATTGAATAATATTCGCTAATACTTCATTCATCGCTCGAGGAGCCAAGCTAAGGAGCCAAAGCTTCCTTCTATCAGATATACAGACCAAGAACTAAACCTTAAAATTTTATAATATCCTATGTATTCCAAATAAATTCATATCTTGTAACAACCAATACATATTATATCTATTTATATCATAAAATAAATGTTACTTTATTGGTAAAACGTACTTGATTTAAAATGAAACTCTGTATACCTTCTGCTCCTGGTATAACAAGTGGGACTAATATAATATAAAATGCTTTCCCTTAACTTAAAATTTACGACAGTCGGGGGAATGATTGCAAATTACGAAACAACTTTGGAAGCAACTTCGTCAGGCAAATGCGATAACGAGTTGCTGTTGGAAAGATACTTTCAGGCGATATATGTATGTATACATTATCTTCCTCGCTGCTCCGACAACTGTTTTGTTTGTTGACGGAGATAATGTGTAACACTGAAACTTTAGAATAGATTTCAGAAGAATCATATTCCATAACAGTAATGTATGTAGCAATAAAACTATTTTATCGGGTTATAATCAAAAGTATAGAATATTAATAAAATAGAAGTAGTACAGATGTGTAGTACCTTGGGGTGCTGTTCGATCTTCATTGGATCCTTACGGTTGATAGAAACGTTTTTCTTGTTCGCCATGAGGCGCCAAGGTTTGTAGAGGTTAAATCGAAGCGTCAAAATTTAAATGTAGAAAATGTATTTTAATGACATTCTGTAACTTAAATGTTTATACAAATTTATTAAATTGTAACTATTTTGTTCAAAATTTCCAACTCAGTGATTTCTCAAATTCTATTCTTATATATTCAATGATGTCCAAGCTGCCAACTGTTTTGCATTTAGTAATAAATTAATGTCAGTAATTTCGCTCTAAAAATATACTCTGTTTGAGTTCACTTGATTCTTAAAATACGGATTTCAAATACAATGGTTACCTTTATTGGGTGTCATAGTATCCCACTTGCATGAAGCACATTCTGTGGCAAATACTACTAAATATCGATACTCTTGGTTCGATTCCGAGAACAGGCACTGAAAATATCAGTGCGAATAAGTGCTGTCTGTATTTTTTCCTAATTTAGATTGTCTAAGTCATGTGGTGTGTTTTATTTAACCAACAATGAAATAACTTCTCTAATAATAGCCTTATGATCCTTTTTTTGTAAACAAATTCATTCTTACAACGGAAATTTTAGGATAATATATGACTGGGGAGACAAACATGTTTTAGAACTTGGTATTTGTAACAATAAGATTTCGTTCAACGAGATCAACATTAAAAGTGTTGTTTTATGGAATACGACAAAGTACACATGAAGTACTTCACATCTTACAGCTACCTACTAATTAAAGGCTGCAAAGCAGCACTGAGTTTGAAATATACAAATATCGGGACTTGAGTAGTATAAATAAAAATAATAATTTTTTTCAATTTCTAAAAAAATATTAGAAGTATATAGCAAAAATTATATATTTTATCTCACTGTAAAATGGCGAAAGTGTGGGGAAAATATAGGCTGAACTATTGATAATTAACGCATGATTTGCATTCGTTAAATGAAAAAATACGAACAGAAAATAATAACACTGCCTATAATATGAAGGAAAAATAAGTTTACGTAATTTATCGCAGCCTATAATAAAAACAAATTAAAACCTTGCATACTGTTATCGTCTACATCCAGTTGTAAGTAGATGGTTACTCTTAACATCCCTGTAGGAACACAGGCTTTCCGGGTGACTAACGAATTTACCTCTTATAAAACCTTTTCCACTTCCGAAAATAAATGAGTTAATGTTACTTCCTCGTAATGAGACTGGAGTCAGCGAGTTAGTGAGCTTTGGCATGGAATAAAATTTAATGTCATTAGTTTGCTAATGTTGTGGCACAATTAGCGAAATGCGTAGATTAGCACAAGAAAGGAGAAGCTGGAGGTTAGCGTCCAACCAGTCTTAGGACTGATGACCTAATGATGATGAGTTTACTTGGATACAAAGCAGTGGTTGCAGCAAGAGATTTCGAAACATATTTGATACAAAGAGGAAACTTTGTTGTCGGATATTTATGACAGAAAATAATTCATGGCCTATATAGTAATGCTTTTGTTTTAATTAAGTTGATGATGTAGTTTGCGTTGAAATACGTTTTAATGGAAATGTGTATATAATATATAAGCTTATATATATTTAACAAATTACATTACCTGAATATATTTCAGTAAACGCCCCACTTACGTCGTTTATAGTACGTGACTGTACATCTGCGGTACGTCTTTGCTATATTCTTATTAATTTATTTTAGTTTGTCTATTCACATATAAATATTTCCTCATTATTGGAAGCCAAAGAAAAATTCAACAAGCTTTAAGAAAGGAGGAGTACTCTAGTTACTCTTCCTTTACTGTATGTCGTTTAGTTACTAAACGACATACAGCTGTTTCGAACTGTTCGAGCTGTTCAGTTCTAATCCGGGACAAATGTGGAATCCTACCTGGGGCGGGTTTTATATTTTTTAAAACCTTATCTGATCGTGCAAAAACACGAGAAAGGGGTCAAGGACCGCTTTTAGGTATAATTCAATGTCTGGCGGGGCTTTAGCTCGAGGAGTAGTTGTTTCCTATAGCGATTATGTAATAGCCTTGCTATTCGGGAACTACTTTGATAACTGCTTGGCGGTTTGGTAGTTCCTTCCTCGATTTCCGACTTATATGTTACTGACATATATCGAATCGATAAAGATGCATACCCCACAACTTTCATTCGGCATTTGTCCTGGATCGGCGTACCATGTACGGCACTGATGAGAACTAATAAGTTCGAAAGAGCTGTATGTCGTTCGGTTCCAATCCGGGATAAATGTCGAATCCTACCTGTGGCGGGTTTTATATTTTTTTAAAATATTCACTTGTGAAAAATCAAATCACTAAATACCAACATCATTGTTACAACGTTTTTACAAACGGTCATTTACAGTTAATAATGTATTGTTCTGAATATTTGTTAGATTCCATTGATAATGGTAAGCAAGCTGATGTAATTTAACAAATTTTTCGAAAGCCCACGACAGATTAGACCATAGTGTACTTTCGGATTTTCGATCGACTTAATAGATTATTACCCTTCTTATCTTCAAAATCGAACACAATATGTATGGTACTGTGTAACAAATCTGTTGAAGTCTTACCAACATCGGGTATACCACAGGGATTTAATTTAGTACCGCTGTTATTTAATAAATTTAATAATCATATCGTGGTTGACATTACTGTAAATTGTGTTTTACATAACGATGATTTAAAATTATTTTGCAATATTTTGTACACTACCTATATAGTCTACAAAATATTGTAGACTAATTGTAGACTATATAGATCCAGATTTTGTTGTAATATTATTATTACAACAAAATATGGATAGGATTCAACCTTGGTGTAAATGCCAACCTCCCAAAAGAGATCACGTCCCATTTTGGATAGCGATTGCAGAAATACCACCTAAAATCTTCATCGACGAGAAGCAAAATACAAGTGTGCGTTAAATATTGCGATTGATTATAATGGCGTTGCTTAGTGCCATTCGTGCGAAGGACAGAGAATATGTTCCTGCAAAACAGTATATTTAATTTCTGACTGACGTGGTGTAAAATTTCAGAACACATAAGAACATCAACAATGTCCTATTTTTTAGTGACAATATCAGGCATTATTTTTCACGCCATCTTTTTATTAAATAACATTTTATTCACGGTATGAGTAAATTTATATGCCATACTAAAAGTTCAAGATGGTAATTACCAATCGGTTAATCCAACGGGTGCATCAATTGGGGATAACGTAACAAACTATATCTGTAGTACGAGATGCACAATGTGTTGTATCGCAAAAGTAAAGCTGTACAAACCAATATATATGAGTAATTATTAAAACGTCAACGTCAACGATTTTGTTAAAACTCAGATTAAAATTATTGCCTGGAAAGTGTCGTGTTACAATTTTTTTAGATTGTTAACGTAAGAAATATGTATCGGCTAAATATACTGGAGCATGTCATAAATTTTATGCAGGAAACTTGAAGTATCTCATTTTCCGGTATTCGTTTTACTTAAAATTCTTTTATGCCAGAAATCCTGCCAGGAAAATATAAATTCAGAACGCATAAACGTAAAACTACCATCTTATGATCCATAAAACTCCATTGTTGTCCTTGATCGGTCATAAATAGACTCTAAGCACTGTATACCTGTAATCAGAACTTTCTCCGAGTTGGCGAACCGTTATAGGGAACTCGTAGGGGCCGTGGGCCTTCAGTAGCTCTTGCAACCGCACGAGACCCTCGTTATTCTCGTAGATTATGGTAAAGGACTTCCAACCCCAGGCTTTAACCAGGTCCACGTACGCCTGGAACAAAGATAATTCTGTAAATATTGGTGTTAACTGGGAAAATAACCATTCAGTGTCCCAGAAGATTAGGAAATGAAATTTATTCCTGGAGTTTAATGCTCCACAAGCTTTATGGCATGAATGTGATGAAACAGTTATCTCATTTATGTTGACATATAGAAAAATTATTTCTATATCAACAAAAATTATGATACATATTAGCATATACATGGTGTTGGTATATACATATATAACTACCGACTTATTCATGATGGGTTGCACAAAGTACTACTGTAGATGCGGCCTGATTAGGTGAATTAGAAATGGCTAAATATTGTTTCTTCATCTTGATGTACAGGATGATTTCTTAATTTAAGCCAAAAACTTGAATGCATATATTTTCTGGGTGTGTTACAGGAATTTAATGAAATTTGGTGTGTTAGATTCCATTGATAATGGATAACTTGACAATATGTCATTAGACAAACCAATGAAAAATTAAAAACCCGGTACCAGATCAAGTAATTAAATTATTTTATATGCATACGTCAAAAACGTCACCCTTTAAATAGTCATAGAAATGATAGATATAGATATAGAAATTCAAAAGTAAAAGGATAAGCAGTTAAAATTGAACAAGTAAGTTTTTCGTCCGAATTTTGTAAAAAATCTAAAATTTAATACCATGATACTGCATTTTAATGTATTCACTCTTACAAATAATACAGAAAATTAAACTAAATGATAATTTTAATTAGAATTACACTGCTTTCATAGGTCTAGAAAATTATTTAAATATTTCATAAACCAGATTATGCAAGTATGATTATATGAGTAAGTTTGTGCTAAATTTTCAATAGTCTCATTTTTTTAAAATTCATGTGATCATTTTTGAAAATTATAAATCATAATAAAAATACATTGTTCAAGAGAAAACAACTAAAATACCCCAATATCTGGTTATTACTTCTAGAATAAATTCAAGAGGGATGATGATCTAAAATTAATTATTCTCTTTGTCGTATTTTACTGTTTTGTGCAATTGTTTTTGTTAATATCACTAAATTGTTTATCTCTCGATATTATTTCTTTTGATGCATATCCCATGCATCAAAAGAAACTCAAGTAGCTTTATTACATTTGGGGTATTTATTTTCTTAGCTTTGATGCTAAGATGCACAAAGTGTGATGCACACATCATCCAGAAACATATCAAGAGGGAATGGTTTACTGCAAATATGATTTTGATATAGATAACATTATTGTAGGAGGACACTGTTTTCATTATATAGTAGTTTACTTTAAATAATTATTTTTAAATGAACGTTATTTATTTCATGAAAGAATTTATTAATACTGAAAATAAACATTAATATTACAGAAAAAAATAGTGTACTGATTTCACACATGTACTTTATTGATACTATTTAGAGAATAAATTTATGTGGAGTAAATAATTTTTTTAACAAAGTTTATAATAAAATTATTTTCAAGAATTAATTGCAACACTTACTATATACTGTCTACTTTCCTTTAATTACAGTAGCGAACCCAAACCTGTTTCCTTTGCCTTTTGATATTTCATCATCAATGCCGCGTATCACCCTTTTCCTATTTTCCTATTGCTTAAAGCAACTGGAGTGTTTACAGTTCTCTTTGATATTTTATACTTGCCCTCACTAAAACGGCATTAAATGGCAGACGACTTTCGAAAGGTCCTCATCGGTAATGCAACTTTAATAGTGCGCCATCCACTCGGCAACAAAATTTCACGTTAACAGCGAGAAATAAAACGAGAATAAAACATAGGAAAAAGGTGGCGTTGCGGAGTGGAAACGAAGATTAATGTTTAATAAAAGTTTTATTCGCAATCGTTTTAGCAGTAAGCCTTTTGTCATTTAAGTCATACAGTGACATGTTTATTCATGGAACAAAATACACATTGTTTTACTAAGAATGACTTGTTTTGTTAGTTATTAAGAAAGTATTCCAACAATTACTACCGATAACCGGGTTGGTAACAACTTAATTATAAATAACCTAAATTTTCTAATGTGTGTCTGTTTATTATTGGAAATAATATGTCTGTAAATATATTGATGAACAAACCTAGGTTGTTTCATTAGATCTATTAAAGAAATTATAAGACAATTTGGACAAGATCCTAAAAGTAATTTTGTTAGTTAATTATAATAGTGAATTAATTACATTATAACAAATTATGTAAAATCAATTTAAATGTAAGATATGTAGAATGCCCAAAAGAAACCGAAATAATTCTCTGTTAATTTTTTTATTTAATTTTTAAACAAAAAACCTTAAATATCTTTCAAAATATTCTGCACTGGCACTAGTATACCTATCTAATCTTTTGTTCCATTACTCAAAAAACATTTTTGAAATTCGCTTTCTGTAATGCCCGACAGCGCCTCTTTTCTTTTTTCTTCATCTCAACAATGTCGGCAAAACTCTGTACATTCTCATGTCTCTCTTCATTCCGGGAAATAAAAAAATAGTATAAAAATAAATAAAAAAGGGGCAAGGTCGGGTGAATAGGGGGGATGGGTCAAAGGATTCATTCCGTTTTTGTTCAAAAATTAACTCACAGACAGGTCAGTCGAGAATTTGACAGCCACCGTTAAAATTCGCTTGAACTGCCCAAACTCCAAGCCACTTCAGACAGCTCAAAAACTTCGTTAGTGGTCCATCGTCGATCTTCCAGAATGATTTCTCGAATTTTTTAACAATTGAATCGGTTCAAGCCGTGGAAGGGCGACCAGAGCGAGGTTTGCCATCAATTGACATTTTACCTCTTTTGAAACGGAAAAACCACTCAAATGCCTGAGTTTCCCAACATGTCATCCTTGCAGGCCGTTTTTAGTATTTCAAGAGAGTTTATGTCAGTTTTTCCGAGCAAGAATCAAGCAAACATTCAGAATCATCCATTACAAAAACGACAAGCACACAAAACAACTCTTACTAAAATTCACAGACCCAACGGAATGGAACTTAGCGACGATGCTTGGCTTAATGGCTCAGGAGTAGTAGTAGCTCTATATGCTCCTAGCCGCAGAACGCGATACTATAAAAACTCCGCCCACCACAACATCAGTTCGGTTTCATTTGGGTACCCCCTCGTATATTGCTATTCTTTAACATTGTTTTCTATTTTTGTTATTCAAAAATTTAAACTCGAAATATAAACCAACATTAGTAAAATATGAAATATTGTTTGTATTTCTATGTAAGTATGGGGATAAATTGGCATAAAGCTGGAAGCTAATTTATACTTTTATATATCTATTATCATTACAGCGAAATACACAGTATATTAACTCATTTACTGACTAATAAAAACGCTTTAAAATATTTATAATAATATAAACAAAGTAAATTAAACAATAAAAGTACTTTATACCCTAAAATAAAATATAACAGAGCGATACATTTACAAGATGTATTATAAATATAAACAGCAATCATACATTGTCAGATTATTGTTAGAATTAAATAAGCTTGGATAAATTAATTTTTATAATACCGATTGGATTTAAACTCGATGAAATTATACAACTAATGTAACAATATTACTCAACAAATATACGACGAAAAATAGATTTATATAATATAAAAAATATTTAAAGAAATGTAATAGAAAAATTAAATAGAAAAGACATTCGCAATTAATTAGTGATTATGTATAAATAACAACTACACGTACAGTACTATTACTGTTCATAAATAACTGCCAGGACATATACGATGTAGTTTTATTCGTCAGTATTTTCACTAGAAGATGATACATATTTCAATTAGGCCTTAGTAATTTTTTTTTCATCTTTAATACAACGCAGTACATAAAATCATAGTATCCATAATATTGTTATTTTATATAAGCTCTTACATTTAGTTATAAAGCTGCACCTGAATATCAGACGATGTCAATTTTGAGTTTAATTACAAAAGAGTTCGTTCTAAATGATATATTCCCTATCTTAGTGACAATACAAATTAAAATTCTAATATTATATATATATATATATATATATATATATATATATATATATATATATATATATATATATATATATATATATATATATATATATTGATATTATAACGATATCTGTTAATCATTGCAGTAGAGATATGAAATCAATATATAAGAATAAATATGTTACAAAGATTGCAGAAATCTACAAAATATTATTATAGAAACGAAGCTAAAAATGTTTAAAATAAATATTTACGTAAATTAAATTTTAAAAGTATTGCGGACATTATTAAAAATGTGGTTTGTCTATGCCTTTGGTTGAACAACTGTTGACCATTTGCATGAAACCCAGAAACGATGTTAAAGACCTTTTCAGCCACAAAATCATGTTATAAGTTTAGTTTCATTATTAAAAAAAAACAAATATAATTATTTTACTTTTCCGCGCTCTACTATACACGGAAAAGTAATGTAATCGTGTAAAAAAAATTATTTTCTATGGTTTGCTTTTCGATTTTAGACCTAAAACAAATAAAAATGGTTTTTAAATCATTTTGTGTATGTGTGTGTGTGTCGTCGTCGTTGTCGTCGGCATTTATTCTTGTTAACACGATAACTTAACTAAGTAGTGTCGGATCGATCAAGTTTTGACTGATTCTGATCGTAGACGTCTCCCAGATGACACCTATTGATTTTGAGGTGGATATGACACACCACACCCTATCCATGGGTCATGAGAAAACACGATGGTGGACTATTTGAGAAATTATTTTTGTTAGCACGATAACTCAACTAAATTGTGTCGGATCAATCGGGCTTTGACTGATTCTGATCGGGAACGTCTCCCAGACGACACTTGTTAATTTTGGGGTCGATATAACACACCCCATCCTGTGCATGGGTCATGAGAAAGCACGATGGTGGACTATTTGAGAAAAATTAGAAAAAATAAAATTGTCGCATAAAACATATATTCTGCATTTATGTGTTTATGTGTTGGTTTATTATTTCTCGGCCATTCAATTTTTAAAAAATTAAAGTTTTTAAATAAATATTGATTTTCAATAAACATTTGATGTATTAAACAAAAAATAAATGTAATGGTAATTGATATATTGAAATTATGTAATAATGTGTTATTGAACCCAGAATATAAGGACGTTATTCCTTACGCTCAGAATCGCCAAAGTTTTCAAGAATTATATAGAACAGCACATGTGTGGCAATTTCCCGCTTCTCTAGCAAAATTAAAATTACAGGAGACATAAACAAGCCTACAAGATGAAGAAAACTTCCGCAACTGCCACAGATATGACACCATTCGACCACAAACATTTTACTGCGTTCTTAGGAAGCCTTAACAGTAAAGAACTTCAGACGTAAAATAGAAATAAAACAATTGAAAGCCACCAACTTCTGTTTTATTCAAGGAACATGTGCATCGCATTCATTACTACGTACAAGGAAATGCATTTTGATGGAAGAGGCAACTCCTGGTGGATGACGTCTCTGATGTAAGAAGCCGTTTCGTGTCCGCGTTGAGGTAAGCCCTCGCCATAAAGTCCGAACAAGTTTATGGCCTTTTTTGTAAATGTAAAACATTTAAGAAGTAGCTATAATGTTTTGGTATTTTCCATTGTTCTTTTACATCTTCAGTATTATGTGGTGTAAACTTAACGAAAGCTGTTGCTTTGTTTCAGTAGATATGTATTTATAAATATAATACATATAAAATGCATTAAATAAGAATAATATCAGCAATATAATAACGGAATCAAATTAGAACTATAGAAAAACCAAACATATAAAAAAAATTAACCTTTAAAATGAACATTTATATATTTACAGTAAAATTTTAAATTGCATGAATATTTTTGTAGCATCCTTATCAAATTTGTCAACATTTTCACATTAAACCATGAATTTATTTATATATTTACAAAAAATAGTTTCATTAGAAGATCTATTTCTGAGAAATGTTGAGGTGTATCAGATGTTGCTTTTGAATTTCAGTACAAACCAAACTTCGGTAATTTTTATCATGTACTTTACAAGGCAGACATATATTGAAGTAAAATTGGGATCTCCCTAAGGAGATCTAGGAAGTCAGTTAAATTCTTAATAGAACGATATGAAATCGACCTACCACTGCCACAGACACAGGCTCAACATAATTTTTTGAGTTACTAGTGTCGTAGTTATACCTATGTAAAAGTATTAATAATAATAATTCCATATATCTAAATATAAAGTTGCTTTAAGGTCTAAACTGTCATAATAATATGATTCCATTACACTCATTGACACTGTTTTATAATTATCCTATTTTTTATTTACTGTATTTTAAATTACTGTCAATTAGTAATCATTAAATCGCAAGCTTTGTAACATATTTCCCAAATTAATATGTCCGCTATTGCTGCCACTTTGTCCTCTCCAAACGTATCTTCTAAAACCTTTTTTAAATATTTTTATATCTGTTCTTGATGTACCTTATAATCAAGGTCAATTAGAACGTGAAAAATTCTAGTTTTGAAAAACGTCAGATTTGACAGATTTATTTTGATCAGGAATATTGATGATGAAGCATAGTATTATGAATTTTAATCCACTAGAGTATTAGAAAGCCTCTAATCCACGGAAAACAGAGGTATTAAACCTTCCTAATATAGTGGTCGTGTATAAATAAATTTATGAATTTATTAAATTCTAATTTCACTAGTTATCAGAATTGGCAAATGATATAAAGAAATTATGAAAATTCTTATAGAAGTGAAATATGCAAGGAACATGATATGAGTTGCGAAATTTGGTAAGTTATACTGCAATTATACAAATATTGTTGTGCTACTTGATAATAATACATCCAATACTCACAAAGAGTTAGTGTAAATGTTAAAAAGGTCTACATATTCCTTAAAATTGGTGCAAGATTGACTGAAAAATTAACAGAGAAGCAAGCGCTTTACTGTAAAAAATCTTCAACAACGAAGAAACTGGAATGTCGCTAATATTATTTTCCAATTGAAAATTCGTACTGCAATCGTAGACCATAATTTACCACAATACCTTGGTATGGGGAAGGTTGTTGGGTAGATGGATACAGACAAACGTATAACATTCTATCTTATTCAAATACATCCATTAAGTATTTCATACTTTTATTTAAATATCCCCTTATTTTCAGATAATCTGCTTTAAAAAAAAGTTCTGACTAATTTACAGAGAAATTAATAATACGAAAATATAGTTTATTTCATCTCTATTTGCCAAATAAAAAATCCCAAACGGCTCTTATCTCATAGTCTCATACCGTGGCTTGCTTTCGTGGCTAGGCTCAGGTAGACTGTTCCGTTTATCGGCAAAATAAGAGAGTTTTCTATTTGGCATATAGCGATGAAATGAATAGTACAAGATTTATTGTGGTATTAACAATAATAATAAAAAATGCAATGGCGTATTCTTACTCAATATTTTAATTAATATAATGACAATCAAAACAGTAAGAAAGAAAACAATCAGTTTCCGTTTTTTCTTCGTAAGCGTTATACACATCCACCATATTTATAACTTAAAACAAAAAGTTAACGAAATATTAATACTTAACTTAAAACAAAAAGTTAAGGGGCTACATCCATCTAGAAACATGAAAAAATAGTCGATCTTGGGGTTGAATTTTCTTGGGAACCATTAATGATAAATAAAAATTTTTTTAATTGGAGATACATGGAGATACATTGTAAACATGGCGAAGTGAGCACAATTTAAGAATATTTAAAACCAAAAGAGATATGCCCGCCGGAAATTAAAATCAAGGAGAGTACGCTCTCATGAATTTAAGTGCATACGAAACAGATTGACGATCGCCGTTTCCGAAAATTGTTCTTAAAAAACAGCACATGGAACTGAAATACTATAATTCGATAAAAAAACTTAGTTGTTATTGTAATTTGTTTAAACAATTTTGGTTACTTTTAAAAAATATGATAGTCATTCTATTAATAATAGCTTAAGTTGTGACTGTGCCAAATTTCAAATGAATCCGTTGATCGGTTCTCGAGATACGACGGTCGCCGTTTCGGATTCAAAGGACGTGCCTTTTTTGAAGGATGATGAATTCTCGTGCTTGTTTCGTCTTTCTTAGCGCGAGGAATTTTGTGCGTATACATTATTACTATATAGTAGGAAAAATAATGTATGAAATAATGATTCCTCAAGTTTGTCCTGATTAGTTAAGTCGATCATTGCTCCGCACCCGACGAGGTCTCTCATTGAGGGGCGCAGGTAGCGGCATTAGCCGCCCTCTACCCTGTAACTGAATGCTCTATATCTCTGTAAATTTTAAAGATATCGATTTGAAACTTTGAGAATATGTTCTTAAGCCTTCTTATATATTGTTATATTATAACAATATACAAAAAAAAATCGAAAATTTTTAAGATTTTAGGTGGATGTAGCCCCTTAATTAATTTTATTTATATTGTTATTAAATTTTCATTTGCCCTTGTTACAGTGATACAAAAAAATATATGCTAATACAAAATAGTCGATCAAGATATTATACAAACACATACATTGAGTCTTAAATGAGCTCCTAGCTAACAAAAAATATAATATATATAAACGATCTTAATGAAGCAATAAAATAGTTCTGAAAATATTAATTAAAAGTTGATAAATTTCAATAAAACCCATTTATTCTAGCACGAATTTAATTAAAACCAAGTACC
Source organism: Rosalia funebris (assembly GCA_037954035.1). NCBI lineage: Eukaryota > Metazoa > Arthropoda > Insecta > Coleoptera > Cerambycidae > Rosalia > Rosalia funebris. The sequence continues at coordinate 15,732,954 of JAZFAV010000001.1, read as the reverse complement.
GTCAACATTAACTTTTAATTCAACAAATGAATGGTAACGCCGACATCGTAGATTCCAACACTAAATTCTTCTAGCCCTCATAACATTTTTTACATGAATCGAAGAAATTCCTCTTGCAAACTCGTCATTCGCACGGCGTCAAAAAGCTCAAAGCCTTTGTCTCCGGGCTACTGAAACTAATTCAGGTCGAAACCAAAGGCACTTGACGACCTTTCAGTTTGAAACCGGCGTTAAATTTAATTCGTTTGAGATAATAGTAACAGAATCTGTTCCGGAGTGTACTGTACGTGAAAACTCGGGTGCGAAGTTTAGAGATGAAGACTTCCTGGAGATTTTATTACTCCCGAAGTTTGTTTCTCAAATTGTACAATAACGTATTACAAGCTTGATGTTATAGTTAGCCTTTTCTTTTCGATAAACATGTATACATACCGAGATATAAGAAATTATCAATAACGTTCAAATGCATTATTAATTCTGGAGATAAAATAATAGTGGACTAATTAAATACAGATAAAATTAAATATTGGAAAATTTCATAAAGTGAACAATAATAATAATTATTATTATAAATTGTCTCGAGATGCAGTTTTGTTTATACTCCAATCCATGTGTAAATTCCTTAAACATTGAAGATGAAACAAATTAAGTCAAAACAGCTACTCCCCCAGCTATATGCCGTGGACTGGCACTGAATTATGTGACGAAATTTGCTGTATTTTGTTCTAACATAGAACTAAAATACAATAGTTTGGATTGCTCGAAAATCACAAAGAAGATGCTAATTATCCTCTATCGCAGGATACCGCTAACTACAGACCGGTTTCTACCTTATTGAGTCTCGTCAGTGCAGCGTAATAGAGTATGCTTTTGATCGAGGCTTCACATCTCATAGACGCCGCTACGTTCTACAGTAATAAAGCTCTAGAACGTAAACAATGCGCCATCTATCGGTAGTTTCGGAAACAATTGTCGCGATTGATTTATTCCCGCTATTAAATAAACAATGTCACTTTTCTGAAATGAGGTGGCAAAGCACCCCCGGAATCGTTCAGTTATCAAGTTCATCAATATGTTTTTATCTTAAGATTTGTTCCTTAGCCCCTTTTAATTAGTTGCTATGGAAAATAATTTGTCGCGATTGATTTATTCCCGCTATTAAGTAAACAAAGTCATTTTTCTGAAATCAGATGGCGGAGCACCCCCGGTATCGTTCAATTATCAATTTCATCAATATTTTTTGGTCTTAGGATTTGTTCCTTAGCCCTTTTTAATTAATTGCTATGGAAAATAATTTGTCGCGATTGATTTATTCCCGCTATTAAATAAACAATGTCTTTTTTCTGAAAAGAGGTAGTAAAGCACCCACGGAGTCTTTCAGTGATTTATTTCTTTTAAAATTTCTGAATGCAACGAATCAGTTCCAGGCAGGTTATGTATCTTTATAAAATTTATAACGCTAATTATCTTTTGTTTTTCTTTTGGTGAGAAAAAGAGGGGGTCATGAAGGATGAACTACTTTTTTAGCTAAATTTTATTGGGAACCAACAATATGAAACCACTATACGAGTATATAAGAAACCAAACTTGAAATCATTATATATAAGACAGACTTGCTTTAGGAAAATGTTACGACAATGTACAGAAATAAATGAAAAGAAATAAATGAAGAGATAAATGAACAGGAGTCTCTATCTGAACCATGTCAAATAAGTTTGAGTCACAAGCTACTTCTTCCTCTTATTTCCTTTTTATCAAGGTGATAATTTATACCTAAGTGATCATAATAAAATTTCCATTTATAGTAACCATAATTTATATTTTGAGTGAATTGTTCCTAAAACCATCATAGGAAGAAATACAGCTAACAACTGTTCAATGTGTATAGTTCAATGCCTGCCGGGGCTTTAGCCCGAGGGGTAGTTGTTTTCTATAGCGATTATGTACTAGCCTTGCTATTCGGGAACTACTTTGATAACCGCTTGGCGGTTTGGTGGTTCCTTTCTCGATTTCCGACTTATATGTTACTAACAACTATTTAAAAATGTAATGTTTCTTTCTTAAATGCCCCAATTTGTACTATATTAATTTTCATTTTACGCAAAGGTATAATATTTTTACAAAATATTTATGGCAACTTGATTAACTAACTTCTTTTGAATTTTTAATATAATAGTTGATTTGTAGGCAGAAAAATATATTACACTATTGATGAAGACATGTTTCTTTTTTAATCTTTTAACTTTTAACCTAGTTGCAAAATATGCAAATTCGTAATTACAACAGGCAGCGCTCGTTCATTAAAATTCCTCTCTGGTATACATATATTCAATAAATCCTACTAGCTCAACAATTATAGGATTTTTGAGTTATTGTGTTTCTATTAACTATTTCATATATACCTGCCTATTATAAATGTATTAGTATCGATGTACAACACTAATAACTGTTTATTTAAGCCTTCCGTGGAAAATACTATGCTGCTAAAAATTGTAACGTACTAGAGCGTAAAGTTTATAGCTTATAATGTTACATCAATATATTTATACACACATTTACTAGACCAAGCATTTTCCGCCTTATCACAATGATGCAGGAATATATGAACGACCGACTGAATCTATGAAAAGAAATCAATGGATCAGAAATCGTGTAGCATATAAGGAATATATTTTTATGACTTTCTTATGCCCCTATGCCTTCCTATAAAATTAAAATATAGTCTTCACTTGATAATTAGGTAAATACACGAATAACTTTTCATGGTTATTTAACTGGTTTGTTGCTATTATAATATTTATGTAATATGGAAGTTGTACGTTACAAAATAAAATAGGATATTCAACAGTTTTCTATACTTGGGGGCACAAATTCCTACATTGTTTCAGCCCAATGGTTTGCTCATTTTTATTACAAATTTATAGAGAAAAATAGGACTTGGGACACGACCATTG